>JASFXZ010000041.1:2407500-3007500 GCA_032209605.1 Mactromeris polynyma
AATGTTCTGCTACACACTTTATAATTATATTCAAATTAGTCAAAGTTCATTTAAATTTATTTACATAGTTTGAAACCCATTTGTAAGTTTCCTTCATCATTTTCATTTTGTGTGTGCATTTTACACGTTGAAAGGGGGGGGGGGGGGGGTAACATAGAAGTAGAATGATCCCTTTTCAAAATATATTGGGTTATTGTTTGATTTAATCCAATATAACACTATTAAAGAGTGTTATAATATGCTTGCTTCCATTTACACACATATTTTGTATATAGAATAACGACGGATTTTTAAAATTAAATTCAGATGAATTGAGAGAGTGAATAAGCTATGTGATCGGTTATAAATATGTTATATTTATAAGGTGACTTATAGGCCTATTGGGCCGGGTGTTTGTATACTTTTTGAAATTATGTTTATATTTAGATGTTTTATACACAAGTCACTATAATAGAATATTTACTTACTCATGCTTTACGCCCTAAGTTTTTACACTAACAGTTCCAAGGCCATTGTTTTGCTCAATTTCTCTTCATAGTTTAGTGCGGTCCCTAGCCCTTCTCCATAGTTTATTTTATACCCCTCCTCGTTTTTTCGATTTTAGTCCGAACCTCAAAGGGTCTATGTGGGAAAGCTCTCTTGTTTTTTAATGCGATCTTGCCGTTGCTGCATTCCTCACGTCTTTACAATAGTGATTTCCAAATATAAGGCATACTGCACATAATTTCACACAAACAAACAATGCTAATGTGAATACAAAAATAACGATATATTATACATTGGTCAAGGGCAATAGTATCATTCGACATGGACAATAGCACGGTTGATGAACATAATATAAATCATAATATACGTAGTTCTCATTACATGTTCGTTGAATGCTGTATGCAATTCTATGATTGTCGTATTTAGCTATGTCTGACAAGCGTAATTTTGTTAGTAGGATAAGAACAATATTTAGACATACCTCTAAATAAGAATGCTCATTTGTTGCCAACTTCGACTTCATGTGCTTGACACCCTGACGAAAGACAAGTCCCCTCTACATAGGACGGCCGCAAACAGACAGAACTGGAAATAACAAAGGAGCTAATGAGTATACAATTAGTAAAGCAAAGCATGAAAATATAATTATGGTATTCATCACCTACACATCTTCTTTCACATAGCTGACATTACCTTCATAAACTTCCCAATTTTGTACAGTAAAACCTCGATGATAAGACCACACTTGGAACCTTTTAGAACAGGTCTTAATATTGAGGTGGTCTTAATATTGTGGTTGAATAAATATCAAAACAGTGAAGATGGACTTGACAATTGTGTTTTTATTATTGAGGTGGTCTTATTATTGAGGTGGTCTTATTATTGAGGTGGTCTTATTATTGAGGTGGTCTTCACGTGAGGTTTTACTGCATTTCATTTGGCTTAATTTCAAACACATCAATGCATCAATTAAATTTGTTCGCACCTAATCATAATTATACAAACATGGCTTCGCATCTCAACCCTGATGAAAGAAGTTGAGACATGAGAAATATGCCAGATAAATTATGGTTTAAATAGTTTTAAATGAAAATAAATGTAGGCTTCTTAATATCAAAGGAATTGTGCTAAATGACAAAAATGTTAACACCATTATAATATCAACTGGATTATAAAATTATAATAACGTGCACACATATGTCATTATATAGAGGTTGGCTTTGTCTGACAACATCAACATATCATTTCATTTTAAATCAATACTTAAAAATCTTTCTACTCAATCTAAATATCTTACACACATTTGTTATGCAATTTTATCGTATTTTACGGCATAATACATGTATAGATAATCGGTTATAGCATGGAGCTAATATCGATCAGATCTGGGGAATCTTGTGATGAGCCTGAAAGTTGGAGCAGGGTTGGAGCGAATGAAGTTTACATCATGTCATCCCCTTGTGAAAACTGCTATGTGATGACTGAAAACGTCACACGGATGGGATGCTGTCTAATGTAATGACATTATACATTAACTTTACTACAGAAACATCATAACATCAATAATAGTCTGGACATAATATGAAATACGCGTCCATATACGTAATACATGTACTATTATCATCTAGATGTCCATTTTGGTCATACAGTACAATGAATAAAGATGCAGGAAAAAACACAATTTAATGGTACGTGATTCATGATATGAAATATACTTAGTGTTAATGAAAAACATACCACCCTAGAAAGACAAACAGACTGACAGCTACCCCAGAGATACATTTAATAATTTCTTATTTTGACAAGTCAAGGGATGTCACGAAAGTGCTATTTTATTCAAACGGTTATTTTTTATCGCGAGGGCCATCCCTGTTTCCACTTCCGTTTTTTAGCTTCTTGGTTGGCTCTAACGAGCCCCTTGCTACAACTGACAAAACAGTGTTGTAGAGTACATCTGTATGAAGACATTTACCACATAATTTCTCACATTATAATGACTAAGGTTATTTTGTCTAAAATAATACCATCTACGTTTTAAGCATTCATAAATGAACCTGGACTGTTGAAACTTTTATGACTGTTAATAAACTGTTCAAAACCCGACATTATGGATTTTGAGAATATTCAAAATGACAAACTTATCTGAATATGATTTCGACAAGTTGATACATTGTATATATATCGACGTCTTTTCGATAATCTTATTAATATGAACCATAACTGTTATCGTTCATAGCAATTACAATCAACGGAAGACGTATCCAGAAGCGGTGTTTAGGAGATATGGGAAATAATAGTGTCGGGTTAGAACTTTGAACCAGTACATGTACGAGTATATTATATTTATTTTAATATATAGTAAAGGAAATATCATCTATTATAGCTATATATTAAAGGGTCTGAATATACGGACTATGCCTCAATGGACTAGATTATGCTAATGTTAGTCACATAACACCGACCGGAAACCGGGTAGCAAGATGATATATATCCTGTGTATATTAACATTTAAAACGGCCACGTTGTAATATTCTGTTGCAGTACAAATTCTCACACATATTTATTTTATAATCTCATAACTTAGATTAAATGGTTACCATGGCAATTGTTTGAAAAAAACACAGCTCGATTATCATTATTTTACATTTTAGCGATGAAAACAGAAGTATTCCAGTCACGTACGCTTACAGTTAGTTTAATGTTATTTAAATTCGCTGCTTGTTTTTCAAGTGTTCAAAATTAATATAAAAGTATTAAATTAATATTATGCTCATTTTTGTGTTATTATTTTTCCTATTCAAACATGAAAAACATATTTTATATACAGTAGAACCTCGTTAATACGACCACCATGATGATCGGGACGCTTGTAAACTGGTCTGCTTATTGAGGTTTGTGTTCTCAAGATTGACGTGGTATTTTTATTGAGGTAGTGTCTAACTGAGGATTTACTGTAGTTAAAACATCAATAAATATGCATCATCAAAGAATACAATAATATTTTTCCGGATCTGTATTTGTTGAACAGGAGTGAGTAACATCTTTAAATTAAGAAAAATAACTTTTATTTTTTAACAAGCAGGTTCTTTTTCCAGCTTCCTCATTGAGTATAGTGCTGTTTGACTGACCGCGAACAGGTGTGTGAACTTTAAGAACCGATCCATGCTAATTTAGGTAAGTGAATGCTCTCGTGCGTTAAACTATTGTAGCTGTTCGGTTTACTTTTCTAAAAAAATGAATCACGTTTTTTTCCGTCAAGCACACGGAATTTTGTTCTACGACACTTTAAATCGACAGTGATGTTGTCTGGAAGTTGTGCCGACTGTCAGATAGCTATAAAATATCTACATATTATGTTTTTACACGATAACACTTAGAAAGAAACTGCAAAGCGCGAAAAAGATCTTTGAGCTCGTAAGTCGATTTTCAATCACCAGGGCTAAAACCACCACGGTTCTATCCTGGAGATCTGCATTTTTTATGACCGGGTTTACTGACGAAAGTTTTGAATACGATCGTCCAATATAAACTGCGCCTTTTTAAAGGCAACGTCATTGACGTCGTTGGATTGCGCCGGTTGCGTTCACCAAAATGTCTTCGATGCAGCGTAACTCAGCTACTGGTGAATGTATTGCTGCGAAATTATCTGAACTTGTATGTGATATGTCGCATGTATTGTATATGAAATGTCAATGATCTATGCGCAAAACTGTTTTATTTATTCAAAAAAGTCCGAGCAATTCTAGATCATTACTTGATTTAATGAAAAAAACAATCGATTTGAGGGCTAGTCTGCCATGTCGGTTTCTGTGAGCGACCCAGCAGCGTGGTGACCTCAATTTGTTTCGACATGAGACAGAACCTTACTACATATCAGGAGCTTGTAGATTTGAACTCCGGGAAGGGCTTACGAGAGAATATGACATTCGACAATACGGATGTTTCATCATATCAGGTTCAATTACAATTTGTTGTGTCTATGGCTTTTCTTAGGATAGACAGAGCAACAGTTTAAACTCCGTTACGAAATGGTGAATGGACGTTTTTATCAAAACAATGGAATGTGAAAAAAATTGACGTCATGACGTCACGTTTGACATTATTTCCTGTCTGTAGTTTTTTGGATGATGTCATCGGCCATAGAACAATGTTCTGATCGTTATTATTTTGTCCTCCACGCTGATTCACGTGAGGGCTTGTCAGTCGCAAGCAGGTCGTCTGCATATTACTGACCAGTAACCAAGGAACATTGGTTACGTCAGATGACCGCCGTACTTAACCGACAAACGACGTAAAACTGTGAATTGTGTTTCTAGCAATAGTAAGTGAATTATTGGTTAGAACGGCAAACAAAAATTACGCCTACTTTATCATTCACAATATTTCAGATACTGACTAGTTCTGACGGCGTGTGAATAATATGACATATAGGTAGCAGATGTCAACGAATAATGGCCATACAACGGTAATAAATTCAGTCATTTGTTTTGGACAAATTTATTAGTATTTACTATAATTTATTGTCGTCAAGTGATCGGTCAAGCGAAAACTATTTTTCATGACGCTGATTCGAAACCTTTGCGAGCGTTGCGAAATAAAATGCGTTGACGTCGTTGAGCGCGCTTGGATAAGAAAATGACAGGGTTGTGTCAATATAAATCAATTTCTGCATCGTCAGCCATTTTTACAAACATATATTGATGTGACTTAAAATCACTGTTATATTAAATTATTCAAAATTGTACTCAGTACTACATAGAAACCCCAATCTGTATCGATCGACTGCAAGGCAAACTACCGCTTACTAATAGATACTGTACAGTAAAACCTCACTAAAAGACCACCTTAATGATAAGACCACCTCAAATTTAAGACCACAATTTTCAAGTCCATTTTCACTGTTTTGCTCTTTATTCAACATCCATTTTAAAACTACCTCAACAGAAAGACCGGGTTTCAAGAGTGCCAAGGGTGGTCTTATTGTTGAGGTTATGCTGTACTTTGTATGTCTAATAGACTTGCAAGTCTTCTTGAAGTCACACAGTCCAATTTTCGTAGAAAACAATAATTACTTTACGTCTTCTGTAGTAACGAAAACCGTGTTTATTAAGTATGATTAGTAATTGATTAATTAGTATATATGATTAATTAATTATGTCAACATTTAGCATTTAATTCATCGTCTCATCAAACACACCAGTCCCCTAGCCACATCATGTCATTTTATTATATGTTATATTCTATAAATAGTTATATTTCAGTGTTCGAGCGCGCGCAGCGTACAATGGCAGACGAAGACCATTACAGTCAGGAAGACTAGGTGGATAGCCATTCAATGTTCAAACATTTATCTAAAGATACAATCATGACCTTTAAAATGTGTTACATATCGGGGTATTTGGTGTCAATATTATAAAGTACGTATAAAATGACATTTTGACATTCACATTAATGAGCATGTTTCGGACACATAACATTTCGGATAATTAATAACTTCTGCATAAGTACAAAGTGTGAATAATTTGCTGACATCAAGAAAAAACATCAGTGCGTATAGATACTTTCTTAAGGTACAAAAGTATGCTGATTTCTCACCAAAAAACATAAAAACTGTGAGAAAAAAGACGAACCAACGTCAATTATGTCTGACAAGAAACATACTTATCCTAAGAGGAAACATTAAGCTCAAGTTGAGATGTTTTGGGAGGCCGAGGCCTGGAGGAAGACGCTCGACCACTATGGTTGCCATATGCTTTACGTTCCATGTTTGACATTCATTAAATGTTGCGTATGTTAATTATATACAAATGTATAAGTTATGCAACATTATATTGCTACAATTATGCATATTTTATATCAACTTAGATTGAAATGGGGAGAAGATTTTCGTCAGCTGTAGTATAAATTATGCTTTGGTAAAAGACACGTGGTATAATTTAAAAAAAAGGATAAAATTTAGTACAGTGCTTTAATGTTACGGAAACGTATACGGATCCCCCTTATATGGAATATACAAACCATTTTTGGGCATGAATGTCTAATGTAGATGTACTAATTTCATTAATATATTCACGCTTATAATATAAAAAAATGCTACACATTAATAAACGTTTCGGACAAAGCCTTTCATCAAAATCATAGAAATAACTAAGCAGAACTACATCTTTGTCTAGTTAACATAATAAAATGAGTTTGATGAATGGCTTTGCCCGAAACTTTAATTGAAGAGCATAATATTTTAATATTATAAAGAGTTTATTATCCCTCTTTGAATATACATGTATGTAGTTAGAGTATTATACATGTACACGCTTAATTAAAACTTACATGATTAGAAATATACACAATTTACAAGACCATTTTCACTGTTTTGCTCTTTATTTAACCTCAATATTAAGACCGCCTCAATAATACGACCAGTTTACAAGGGTCACATGGGCGGTCTTATTGTCTAGGTTTGACTGTATTACATGTAGATTACTGTATGCTCAATTTCAAAATATTATCAACTTTACTGAGCTACCATATATTCACAAATCTGAGATTTTACAGTGACTATATCATTAGTATAATATCGCATCCCGTACAATCGTATTTAGCACAACCGAAAGAAATTTTCAAGCGTTCAATGAAACAGAAAAGCTAGGGAATCTAGTCTGTGTTATTTAGAAGCTTATTAAAACATAATACTCTTCTTTAAGAATCTGTATAACGTATGTATTATATACACTTACACAATCAGACTTATTAAATTTATTTCTACATTTATGAGCGGACATCCGGTGTGATGGGAGATTGTGACAACTTGAATACATGAACACCTGATCCAAGCTTCATTACAACCATTTACATACGGCTTACTTATATCCGATTTCGTTAATACCTAATACCATGGAAACATATAGCCATATTTGCTTTTTAGCAATATTTTTGAAAATACATATTATAGCAAGGTGAAATGTACACTGTTTTATCGTTATACAGTCCTTCATTTATAACTGCAATAATTTTGTAAAATTATTGACAAAATGTTTTAAGTTATTTGAAATTTTGGTAACTGTCAAATTGTACATGTAGTCCGGTAAATCAGGCTAATTGCACAATGCCCAGTTTTGCAAATGAAACACATGGATAGAAGGATAACGAACAAATCCACCTCATGCTATCAACTTTTTATAAAAAAAAAACAATATAAAAGTAAAGATATTATGAAAAAACAACACCAGAAACAGGGGCTGTGCACGGAAAATCTTGAATTTTATAATTTAGAATGGAATAAAATAAACCTGGATAATTTATAATTTTTTCTTTACCATTACTATACAGTCGGACCTCGTTAATTCGAATTCATCGGGTCCGAAACTTTATATCGCATAATACATGGTTTCGAATAACCCATTTTAATTCGACGTGTATACGAAGATACATCGGGACCTGATATTGATTTCGGATGATACCAAGTATTCGAATAGAAGGTATTCGAATAAACGAGGTCAGACTGTATCCCTCGAATAAAATATCGCATACTTGTAAAATTCACCTTATGTAAGAAACTTTATACATTTTTTAAAATTTTGAGAATTCAATGTACGAAATGATTAAGGGCGAATTCTTCACAAATGGGGTCCGACTGTCTATGTAAACCTAATTGATTGGGAAAACCTGTAGCTTCCTTATGCGCCTTCTAACGCAACCCTTAAATAAAAATAGTCGTTGAGATTCGTATGTTGACTGCGCAATTAGCTCGACAGGATGTTCTGGATATTATAATCGGTACAATCTCATGATAAATAAAATAAGTTTTTTTTTAATATATTAACTTTATTCAATTTTCTGTATAATGTACAGGAAACGGGAAGCATTTGATTTCACCGGTCTCTGAATACGACCCGTCTAGTGTCAATGAGAGATGCCGTATTACGATCGGCTACATCCTGTGTTTGTCCAAATTTATGCAAATTAATTTCAGGATTTTAGTGATTATTCAAAAATTGCTGTATATGATACGAAATGGTGATTAAAGTATTGTTGTATATCAAAGTAAGTGTAATGTTACATAAATGTTTAACTTAAACAGCTGAAATATTGCACATCAACAATCTTATCGAGAAAAAATATATTTATTTCGGGTACATTTAGGGAAATATTGTCAATGGTCCTAATGATGTTCACTAGTAAGTCGATCTCGTTTATTAGTCGGGACATCTTTGTCATCATTATAATGCGCGGGCCCCATACCATCATGTATGTCGATCATATTGAGTACTAAAATAGTAAATTTAACATTGCATAAGAATGTGTATTTTCATTCAACAAAAGCAAACAATGTTATGCCTTTTTCAAACCTTTCTCTGTCTATATAAGTTATATACGATGGTCCGTTTACCTGACCAGTTTTCTTGGAATAAATCATCAACCTGTACTAACTTGCCCTCCCTCAAGCAGCTGACAACTTCCCTACAGTAATTAGAGGTGGGGGACAAATGACGTAGCCAGACGCCACAGAAAAACATGACATACCCACCCCCTGGATTCGAACCCGTACCTCCCGGGTGACAGCCTAGCGCTATAACCACTGAGTTTACCGGGCGTTCTTAAACACTGAGTTTATCGCAAAAATATCGCAAACGATAAAACTCAAGCAATTTGATACTAAAGTTAACTTATGTAGTTTTGAAAGAAAAACAGTTTTATACTCATGGAAAGGTTTTAATCTCGCGTATTAATTACAACACCATACCTGTGTCGAATTTCAGTCAACGTATCGTTATTTGGTATATACACGTACAATCTTCCTTCAAGGGAGATAATTCGTAAATGCGGTTTACGCATTTTCTTGAATTGTTATTGTTCTTGGTAAACAAATGTCCGTAAACTTAACTCCGTCGAAACATTAAATATGTTAACCATGTCAACAGTTCATTCAGTCGGACTTCGTTTATTCGACAACCTTTTATACGAATACTTGGTATAAGTCGAAAAATCCAGGTCCCGATGTATCTTAGGCACGTCGAATTGAAATGGGCTATTCGAAACCATGTATCATTCGAACTAAATGTTCGGACCCGATGTATTCGAATGAACTCCGAGAATGATTTTTTAAAACATGAAAGCATGGATCATTTTTTGAATGTTGAAAACACTTCTACCGTTACCAATACAGAATGAAGCCATAATATATTTCACGATAAAAAGCTAGTTCAAGGACTGCAGTAAAAAATGTGCGGTTATTTCGAAATGTTATCGAATTCAGTGAGGATTTATATCGGCTTATTTATGTCATGTTCACAAGAGATAACATTTCTATCTCTACAGATAGTGTGCGAGTTTGAACAGTATTTGCAATAAAGATAACGTCAAATTTACTTAATACGATCGTGCATAGACTCATAACATTAAATTCATTGTCGATAATTTAAACTATATTCACTTCCTGGTTGTGTCCATGCGATTAACTGCTAGAAACTAAAGTTGGTAACTCGTTATAAGACTGTAAGTACTTTTCATTTTTCGTTAATTTAAACACAACGTGCGCCGTTGTTTAGGTTAACAGTTAAAATTACGAAAGCCTGATGGTGACATTTCAACTTCAAGATTTTTCAAATTCAACTTCTTGAAATCATGATTTCAAGTTCACGAATTCACAAGTTCAACTCGTGAAGTTCAAATTATGAATTCGTGAAGATGAAATCATGAATTCAAGAAGTTGAAATCATGAATTCATAAAGTTGAATTCGCGAACTCTTGAAGCTGATATGTTTAACCAGACTTTCGTATCAAATGACTATTGTGCTGTGCTGTGTTTGAGTTTCACTCCATTTTACAACAGTGCATCAGCTATACACCTCGGACTGCAGACCTGACCACTGAGTGTAGCTATACACCTCGGACTGCAGACCTGACCACTGAGTGTAGCTATACACCTCGGACTGCAGACCTGACCACTGAGTGTAGCTATACACCTCGGACTGCAGACCGGACCAGAGCTCCTGGAGTACCAACCAGACCTGACACGTTCTTCTACAAGCAAATAATAACTTCTTCACATGAAACAAAGTAGGAAGCAATATGTACGGACATTATAAATAATACATAAGGTTTATTGGATTCAGTTTGAGTAAAGCATGTGCTATCGGACCTCGTTTATTCGACAACCTTCTATCCGAATATTTGGTATCATCCGAAATAAATATCAGGTCCCGATATATCATCTTAGGCACGTTGAATTGAAATGGGCTATTCGAAGCCATGTATTATTCGAAATATTATTAATAAGAAGACATATCTTGACCTGCTGTTTATTTCGGATAATACCTAGTATTCGGATAGAAGGCTAGCGAAATGACGAGATGCGACTGTAATTATTTCAAGAAACCTCATTCATTTATTATATCCATTTATAATCATATTTGTAAAATAACACGAAGTTGTCGGAGTCACTCTATAAGTTAAACTTTGAACAATTACATTACGTATTTCTAGAGTTTACGCCATGAGCAAGGGTATACATTCATTGGGTGGAAATCAGGGGAGAAATTCAGATGTGAAATCTACCACAGCAGACAACAATGATTCTGACGCGACTTTCATTCACGGTCGGGAACATACGAGGGTTCCAAGTAAGAAAGGAAAAGAGGTAAATATTCATATCTTAATAAAGTGAACCCTCACCTAAAGTAAACCCTCAAGTATAAAACCACCTCAAAATTAAGACCACACTTTTTAACTATTTTTTCACTGTTTTCCTCTGTGTTTAACTCCAATATTTAAAGACCACCTCAATAAGAAGACCTATGGTCAAGTGTCCGAATGGTGGTCATAACTGGTTATACTGTAGTCTTTGCACGATTTCTTCTAAACACCGCTTATAGTCCATCAGCTTATCTCACTGACTATAGTAGGTCGTGGGCTTTAACTCAGCTTTAGGCGTATGGTCTCCGTGATATTTTGCCTGCAGATTTAACATTCAAAGTTATTTTTTCTCTTTCACAGTTTCATGCGGGGACATTGATAGGTTCAGTAATCTGGTTGGCCACCCAGGAACACATGTCTGGTCAAGTTGACCGCCATACCTTAGATACATAATGTGGACAGCAAGATAGAAACTATTCGTGTCATCTGTCCAGTCATTGTTTTACAATGTCAATAATAATGACTAACTATACAGTCAAACCTAGCTTAAAGACCACCTCAATAATAAGAGATAATGTTGTTGTTCACACATATAACACCAGGTATCAGAATGACTAATTGGCGGGTGTCAGTCTTAAATATACAGAAATTTCATTCACATAAACAATCTTAATCTTATAAAATGAATATAAATAAGTTATGCAGGTCATGTGTCTAAATAATTGCAACACCTGCAATACAATACCACGGACCTATAAACTTTATAGGTCCGTGATAATACTAATACATTGTAGTATTAATCTAATAATTTTCACTTTAAAGTATAAAATTCAACAAATCATCGCAAAGTTATATTTATTGTAATCAAGTTTTACTGTTATTAAAACTTATTTGTCTATCGGATTTATCACCCACACTGAATCACATGACTGTGTAGATATATTTTATGGTATCTCACAGCATAGGGTCTTATCTTATCTGATTAATCGATTGTAAAACAGACAAGGCTAGCCATTTTGGTCAGGGCGGACAACTATAGAGAGTTGTCTCCCTTGTCAACCGTAATGAAAGTTGGACATGATGTAACACAAAGGGAAGTAATCGGTGTTAGTGTGAGTTTTCTCCTAAAGGAGTAAGCTCCCCTTGAATAAAACAACGCAGCAACTGAGTGTTTAAGTTATGTTTTGTCTTGTTTCCAGACATACCTTTACCAACCAGCTACAAAATCATCTGAAGATGATCAAACTGACAAGAATCAAATTACTCCCGAAATGGCAGAATTCTACCAGAAAATTGACACATCGACCAAGGTAACGAACGAATGTATTAAAAGATATACCAATTACTTTTACTAGAGGATATTAGTTTGTTCATAAGTTGAGTCGCAGTGGTCTAGGGGTAGAACGCCTGACTCCTGATTCGAGTCTTGCGATAAGCGGATTTTGATCACGAACTTCACAATCCCTTAAGTTGGCGCGAGTACTGGTTGGTAGCCAGGAAGCAGTCATCGAGAGTGATCAGTATAAGTTGTAATAACTTGTTTCACAATCGATGTAAAATAAAAAAGTTTGAACTAAAATCGTTCTTTCATTCACTTTTCGCCCAATGATCTGTTTTCTAAATACTTTTAAAATGGAACAAATCTGCGCGACTACAATCCTGATTTAATACTGTCGGACCTATTTCATTCGAATTCATCGGGTCCGAAATTCGATTTCGATTTATACATAGTTTCGAATAGCCCATTTCAATTCGACGTGCCTAAGAAGTTACATAGGGACCTGATATATATTTCGGATGGTATCAAGTATTCGGATAGAAGTTTGTCGAATAAACGAGGTCAGACTGTATTCTCTTTTTTCAATTTCAGTTTGAAATCAGACGACCAAAAATACGAATAGGACATTTATATAACATATGATGGACACATTCTCAAACAAAGTTTTAACATGTTTTCCGTCAGTGAAGTTGTATCCGTGTATTCATATTAATTATTCCCCGAGATGAAAACTGACAGCACATTTTTAAAACGAACCATTAACGAGACATCAAAGGGGAAGCTCGTTGTGTCTTTCCTTTCTTGACTTAGATATTCCAGAATTAAACATGTCAAACCCCCCGTATCTTTACTGACAGTAACAAGGTTGTAAATCGCTATGTGATTATTATATCTCTTCATGTTTTTACAGAAATATTAATCGTTCATTTTCCCCTTATAAGATTCTTTGACCTGATATAAGGACATTATGTAATGTTCGTGTTAACCTTTTCAACAACAACAATCGAATCATCAGCAGTAACAACGATATCATCCTCAGCAGCAGCTACATTATCATCAGCAGCAACAATAAAAGCAAAATCATCAGCAGTTGCAACAACAACAACACCACAACCATTAGCAGTTGCAACAACAACGACAATAGCACAATCATCAGCAGTTGCAACAACAACAACAATAGACCATTCATCAGCAGTTGCAACAACAACAATAACACAATCAACAGCAGTTGCAACAACATCATCAACATTAAGAGCAACTTCAAGGAAAGAGCAATGCATTGTTTCAATTCAGAGACGAAATAAAAACAACAATTTCATTTGTTTATTCATTTCTTTGTAATTTCATCGGGATTGAAAAATACAATACACATTGCTAGAAAAGGGATTAATAGAAAGAGGGAAATGTACATGTTTTAGCCAACAAGTCGTTAAAGTCTTGACATTTCAGTGTTCTAGCTTTTGACTTTGTATGAGTCTTATACAAAGTATCAATGCACTGTTTAATTAAAAAAATAATATTTTAAAGTTAATATCACATATTTAATATTTTTACATTGCATCACAGTTAATGAGCTACATTTTAAACTTGGTGATATATCTAAGTGGCTATAATACTGAAATGATTGTTAAATGTTATCATTAAATATTATCAAATATATATAACATATTGTAATCATACGTGTACGAAATATATTATGCTATACGTAGAATGCATTGTTGTTCATGTACGTAGTCAATGTCTTTGTGAAAAAAGCAAAATCGCAAGATGTTTCCAAAATAGGTTGGGCCTGCTCTGTCGTCTGCTTCAGCTAACACATTTTATTCGAAGTAGTCGGCGTTCTCAATGGTCCAATCGTCAGCCATTAAAGGTAACTTAAAGCAGCCGAGGTCCACTGGATGGGGTTTGGACAGTTTGAAGCAGGCATGCATGCTCTGGCTTGTTGTGGTCTCCAAGACATCAATGCCGAAACAGAAGCGTGTGCCTTTTACTTTGTCACAGAAGCCTTCTAATTTGTTCGCTAAAATTAGAAAAATGTGTAAGATGTATAAAAGGGTCATTTCTACCGGAAATTCATCTTAGGGACTAAAAACCTTGTCTCTTGATCAGAAGGGTTTCCGAATTAAATGGGTCATTTGTATAGTTGAAACGAGGACCGGAGAAAATGTCTTTTTCAAAATGGTTTCCGGATAAAAGCGGTTCGGTTAAAAGGGGTTCAATTCTATATTCCCTTTCACATGCTCAAGTACTCGTATACGTGAGTGGCTTGTGAACAAATCAAACACTTCAAGTGGCGAAATTGATCAAACATGTTTGCTAAAATGAGAGAATATATATATTTTTTGTAATGGCTTTACATTACATAAACAGCCAGGGTAATTACTAATCCCGCTATTAGGGTGGAGGAAACCCCAGACAGACACCCGGGGTAGAACCATCGACCTTCCGTAAGCCAGCTGCATGGCTTCCTCACTTACTAACACTACATTCCCGCTGTGTGATTCGAACCTAGCAGTCATACCCAGCTTTCAGTGCCTTATAGCTGACTTGTCGCAGTAAATTGCCCCCCCCCCCTTGAATAGAACCCGAAAATCGATATCGAGTTTCCAGCTCTACCCATTTATCTATCAAGTATAAATTTAGACTAAATTTAGCAGATAGTCGCATTGTACGCTTGTAATGTTCATAGGACAATATTTGAACATAGGTTCGCGACCAACCGTTTGTGAAGCGAGAACTGATCTCTTGCGTAGTAATCTCCCTTTGTCAATTATATAGACCACAAATTAGCGAATCTTCAAGGCAGATAATCAATTCTGAAGCGGTTCATTTGATCGTCTTCTTCAAAGATATTTACCTGGAAATTCTTTCACAATATTTTCTTTGCCAATATCAATGTCTGCTTCAATAACGGCATTACTTTTAGGATCGTCTCTGAATTCTTTCACACTGAAAGTTGCTGTGACTGAAAAAACAACGAAGTAATAGAGGAAAATCTCGAAACCTTGAACTGCCGTCGGATCCAGCAATAAGTTCGAGCCATCTATTGTTCGAGGCAACTAATGCGTACGAATTGACTGTTCCCGGTACGAGTGTGCTCTGCGTTATCAAAGGGGTTAAGATGATGAATTACGGGTCGAGTTTAAAGCAATTTTGACACTTCGACGGAATTTACTCGATAAAGTTTACACTTTTGTTTAAGAAATTTATGAAATGGTAGCTAGGGACAGCAAATCATGTTCGAGTGCTCGACCTATCTTTGTTCGAGTGATCTACTGTTAGATAATATGAAGGGATTTCGCCAGGACTTACGAACTTGTTCGAGCCAAAACTGTTCTACTGTATTTCATAATGAAGTTTTTATACGTAACTGCGTAGCGCATTGACAGCACAGGTCATTTAGTGTGCAATGGAGAAGTTTTTTACAGTGAAATCTCAATAATAAGACCACCTTTGTGACCCTTAAAACTGGTCTTAATATTGAGGTTGAATAAAAATGGTGAAATGGAGATGAAATATTTTTTTCTTAATTTTGAGATGGTCTTATTATTGAGGTGGTCTTTCAGTGAGGTTTTACTGTATTTGAAGCAGACTTGGTGCACGCCGTAGACTTGTGACAATATATCACCCCCAGTTACATTAACTTGACACTGGTGAAAATACTTCAAGCTATCTACAGTTGCACCGAGGTTTCACATTACAATCGGTGCTATTCTAAACTCGATTTCATAGATATACTTATTTGCATATTGAACACTGAAAAGTATTTTTTACAAAGCAGCAATTATCGTTTTTACAGTAATAAGCATCGTGGCGAGAAAGCATGTAATTTAGGTTTGTGAATTTTAGAAATTTCATGTTTTCGAGATATAAATCATGTTTTTGTTTATTTGTTTTCTAAATACATGCAGTCATAAAAGATTACAGATATTTTACATGCGTTCTTTTACATGCGTTCTCGGGAGAGACAGTGTATGCAATATACCGCAAAATTGAGGCATATATTACATATAACAATTATAATTTCATATACCACTGTATATACTTGAAGTTAAACAAATTTATATGCAATAAAACAGCTGATATTTAAACTAAGCAATGATAGATGAATGGCCAGACTGTTTGTTGTAGTTTATTATTTTACAAAAGCTTAAATGTTTGATTTGAGAAAAAACCTTATTTGAAAACTGGCGTAGATATTTGTGTAATGGGACGCATAAGTTGTTTAAACATCCTGGATGAGGTAGTGACTTGTCCAGCTATTAGGGTGGAGGAAGTCACCATGTGCCCCTTCCAGGATTAGCTTGGACACAGCGGACATCTGGGTAGAACTACCGACAGTATGCCAGTATGTTGATTCTGAATTTAATTTGTGTACTTACTCTTAACTCCGTCGTCCGATCCGGCACACGTACAGCCCTCGGGCCAACACTCACATTTCCCTTTGTCCGAAACCCATAGGTCATCACCTGTAAACATTAGAAAAAAACCTTGTACAACACCAACAACCAAACTCATCCGAACATGTTCCTTCATTCCCGCATTTTTTCCCAATCAATCAATCAATCGATCAATCGATCAATCAATCAACCAATTAAATATAAAAATGGCGCCAACCAAGCCGAACAAATATTTATGTACAATCAGAAAAGAAATACTTATTCAGGAATTAATATTTAAAAAAAATGATAAGTTAAATCACCTTTAATAAAATGTACCTTGAATAAGAGATTTAGTATTTTTAATCGAAAAACAGATAATTTATATTTACCTTTGTATTCTTCGAACTCTTGCCTGGCAATATACGCGTCCGCAATCATCAAAACCCCAATAAGAACACACGCAGTAATTAGCGAATTCATCTTTTATCCTTCAATAGAGTTTGTCGACTGTTAAAACTGTGTTCTAGTCAATGTTATTATATACTCTAACTTGAGGCAACCCACATTAACATATTTAATTCCGGACCTAAAAACAGGAAATAAAGATTCTTGATTTCTAAGTGATGGATTCATGATTTCTTAGTAGTACATTTATAAACGGAAGTATGATGAAACAAAATAGGGTTTAGCCATTCAGTCTAGGGGTTGTGGGTTCGGCTCGCACACAGGTCACTACCACATCCTACCACAAGTTGCCGGTGCAGATTTGACCAAACAGCAACTTCACAAAGATCTCCCCCTGTAGTATTACATAGTTCCCACATTTACAATATTTACCTCCCTTGTTCTTAACTGTCGGCTTTTTTGATAGGCGAAACTGATAAGCCCTTATAGGAGTAATTTCCAAATATGTGATAAATGAGAAAATACCAAGAGAATTTGCACGTGACAACCACATGTTCTTCAACTTACTTAGCCAAATGTCCACATGAGCACAATGAATTAGTTATTTTTATATATCAGATTAGTTTATTATCGTTTACATTATATTCCCCATAAACGTTAAGGAAATGTGCCTATCAAAATGGCCGACAATTCAGAACAAGGGAGGTAAATATTGTAGAAGTGGGAACTATCTATAAGCGTGTTTTCTGAACACACCACAATGTTTGTTTAAAACATGCATTAAATGACATAAATACAGTACTTTATGTACATCGGACGTGGAAGACCACTTTGGTCTTAAAAATTATGACAAAATCAAAAGCGGATAATACCTCAATAATACGACCACCCTTGTGACCCTTGACAACTGGTATTCTTATTGAGGTGGTCTGAATATTGAGGTTGAATAAAGAGCAAAACAGTGAAAATGGAATTGAACAGTGTTGTCTTATTATTAAGGTGGTCTTATTATTGAGGTGGTCTTGTTATTGAGGCGGTCTGAGATGGTCTTATTATTGAGATGGTCTTATTATTGAGATGGTTTACTATTTTGGAACGAAAACAATTATTTTAGCAGGTCCTTTTTCATACGTAAATGAAATACGTACGCTGATGATCGTGAACTGACTATATTTAGTTTCCTACCAGGATGACATCCCAACTTTTCAAATCACAATTGCTTATATTGTAAATTTGTTGACAATTATCTAGATATGCTTATTCCGGAGCAGATCATATCCTTAGATAAAGTATAACAATACATTATCAACAATCAAGCACCTTAAACACTTGAGTATGGGTCCGGGATGGTAACATGTTTACACTAACTCAAAACATCGGTAATATACAATTTATCTACTTATTAAATAATATCAACATTTCTACTAAACTGCTTGTCAATTGTTTTAAGAAAACTCCTATCTTAAAGACCAGCCCGAAACTACAACAATCTTATTGACAAGACGGAGAGAACAAGTTGCTACAGGGAACGCCACATACATAAGACTGTGCCTCCCCACACAGACCTCCGCTAAAACAACAGTCAATAAAACACAATCTTCTATCCGAATGTTTGGTATCATCCGAAATAAATATCAAGTCCCGGTGTATTTTCGTAGGCACGCCAAATTAAAATGAGCTATTAGAAACTATGTATTATTCGAAAAGAATTAGGAACTGATGATTTCGAATGAACGAGGTTAGACTGTTAATAAACTAGAAACTTCACACAGCTCCGTCTCCAAAAAATTCCTCCAGGATTCCTTAGAAAAAAAGTTCATCACAGCGATATCAACATGCCTCATAAGAACAAATGTCTTAAAGTTTGTCAACTGCTTAACGTTTTCCTTCAAAAATCACACGTTTAACTTTCCAGAAGCGAAACAAAATAAAACAAGAAATATCTTGAAAAAAGATGGTCGGTGCATTTTGAAGGTTAAGATTTGTTGTGCAACATAAACATTATCGAGATGCTATCACTCCAGATCCAAAATGGATTTCGGTAAATTCACCGAAATTCAGTGGATTTTGGTAAGGTAACGTACCCCTTATCGAAAAGATAACCAATCGGCGTCAAGGTTACAAACGTTGTTCAGTTGAATAGAAATTGCCTTGGTGGTTAACGTAAGATTTGATTGGTTTACACAACAAGACCCTAAACGGGTAAATTGATACTTTATCATTTTAAATACCACAATAAGAGAGTCAGTCAAAGCGACTTCATATCAACATTTCATGCATTCAGACTCGTTCAACCTGAAGTGGAAATGAATTTGACTTCTTCAATAGAAACAACATATCTTGTGTTATATTATCCCGACATTGTATCGATCATAATCGGCATTTTAGTTAACATCAAATAAGCTTAATCAGTTCAGTTCCAGTACGGCGTTTACGTACAAAAGATAAAAGCGATATATACTTAACGCCATTAAAAACGCAATTATATCGCTTAAGCCTTCATTTTTGTTCACAGTGTTAAAAGCGTTGTATTGTTTCAAATGTGTTAGAAGAACTCAAACTATGCCCCTAGTATTCATATTTAATAATTGATTAAGTTTAGGAACATATGTTTGAAAATTAAAATATAATTATTTCTCTATAATGTCACCGTGCTGACGCGGACAATTTTTAAGTTGCGTTATCAATGGCATGGCGTATATTGTACAACTATCTATGAATACTTGAAACGGCATGGAAACAAAACTGGGGCAATAATAATAAGCTGACAGCCGACATTTATGTCAGAATTATGCAAGACAGTGAATTCCTTTTAGTTATAAATGAAATATTAATTAAGTTCAATTAGGCTGTTATAGAAATTCTATTTGTCAAAACTTCGTTTGTTTAGCACTGCTAATACTAATTATTAATGATGTTATATTTCGACCTACTTTCAACGGCGATTCAAACATACATGTATATCTCTATTGTACTGACTTTATGTTTTATTGGTTTTAAGTTTAAGCACTGATTGCTTTTCGATATTCCAGGGTACAAGGTCATGATAAATTCATAAAAGAGAGAGAATAAGTTGCTACATGGAACGCCACATACATAAGACAGTGCCTCTCCACACAGACCTCCGGGAAAACAACAATCCATAGACCATCGGACATTTTAGGAGGCTCAATGGTACATACATAATTCGTATAGATAATAACACATAAAAATGAAAGTTTCTAAAGAATAGATAATATGTGTGGGGCTACATATCCTGAAAACTGCATGAACAAATATAAGAAAATGAAAAAGGTACAACACATGTCCCGAAACTTTCCGAACACACCTCGTACGTAAGGGAGCAGGAATGGCCTGGCCGACCATACGGTAATGTTTTGATTGTTTTTATCAATTTCAACTGACGTCGTATTTTATACAGTTTACCTTTCGTCGGTAAGTCCAGTCCTACATCAGGCGTCGGTAAGTCTTATATACGGACAGGCGACTTCGTCCAGTCCTACATCAGGCGTCGGTAAGTCTTATATACGGACAGGCGACTTCGTCCAGTCCTACATCAGGCGTCGGTAAGTCGTATATACGGACAGGCGATTTCGTCCAGTCCTACATCAGGCGTCGGTATGTCTTATATACGGACAGGCGATTTCGTCCAGTCCTACATCAGGCGTCGGTAAGTCTTATATACGGACAGGCGATTTCGTCCTACATCAGGCGTCGGTAAGTCGTATATACGGACAGGCGGTTTCGTCCAGTCCTACATCAGGCGTCGGTATGTCTTATATACGGACAGGCGATTTCGTCCAGTCCTACATCAGGCGTCGGTAAGTCTTATATACGGACAGGCGATTTCGTCCTACATCAGGCGTCGGTAAGTCTTATATACGGACAGGCGATTTCGTCCAGTCCTACATCAGGCGTCGGTAAGTCTTATATACGGACAGGCGATTTCGTCCAGTCCTACATTAGGCCGAAATTTAAAAAAAACAAGTTCAGCCTACCAGCCAAAAAAACCACTCTCTGAAAATATGACCGGGACACGATATGTTTAAGTAATGAGGAAGTAATATATCTATAAAGACGTGGAATATAGATCTTATGTTTTCTTTAAAAAACATGTTGCCAGACGATATACTCAGAACGGGAAAACCGAATATGTAGTAAAACCTCAATAATAAAACCTCCTTCGGGACCCTTGAAAACGTCACTTAAAGACCACCTCAATAATAAGACCTCTCAAAATTAAGACGACACTTTTCAAGTCCAGTTTCACCATTCTGCTCTTTATTCAACCTCTAAATTAAGACCACTTCAATATAAAGACCTTTGTTATAGGGTCCCAAGGGTGGTCTTATTATTGAGGGTTTACTGTATACATAATCGCAAACCTGAATCAACAAAAACTATACAGCCATTGTAGATGAATAGTGAATTGTAGATAAAACGTGCAATGAAGCCATCTTGGGGGATTTGAACCTAAGCAACACAAATCGCTAATAAATCTGTATACTTAAGTTTAACTTTTTTTAAGATTACACAATCCCAGCATGCTTTAGTACTTGTCAGGCTTGAGATTTTTTTTCAAAACGATAGTTTAATCTTTTGTTTCGTGTTTTGAACTTAACCTGAACTTCGTACTATTTAGTCCTACGAGTATTTGAGCATTTCTTCGGTAACATTGCATTACTTGTACACTGTAGAGCGAGGAAAGCCGATTATAATATCAATTTAAGACTGTATTGTTGCAATATATCATGAATGTACGCGGGTATATTGACAGTATATGTTTAATTCTTTGTTCTTTTGCCGCTTCAGTGGAGTTTTTCAATACCTTTCTTGTGAACTTAGACTGAAATAGGAAACTTTCATTGTAACTTACATTGACTTATCAATAAGTCAGAGATACAATCATTATACACACATAATTGTTATAGTTATTCTTGTATTTTAGTGAAGCATTTTTATCAAATTTGACGTTCATTCTACAGCAATCATATATTTTAACAACTGTGACGTCTGGTTGTAAGTTAGTTTATTGTTTTGTAATTTGAATAGGCAGTGAAACGAGGAGTGTTGATTTAATGTTGATTACATGGGATTATAATAACAACAACAACAGTAGCAGCAACAGCAACAACAACAACAACAGCAGCAACAGCAGCCGCAACAACATCAACAGCAGCAACAACAACATCAACAGCAGCAACAACAACAACAACAACGACGACAACGACGACATCAACATCAACAGCAGCAACAACCATAACCACAATACATATTTTGACTCAATTAATTAAAAATGGACGTATAAAGTATACAACTCTAAAATGTCTGGATATAGTGTTAGGAAACAAAGGTAAGTCTATGTTATAAAACATTAATTGCTTGGCTCAGTCGCTAACGTACAGTAAACCTCAATAATATGTCCAACCTATGGACCCTTGATAACTGGTCTGCTTAATATAGTGGTATTAATACTGAGATTGATTAAAGAGCAAAACAGTGAAAATGGAGGTGGCCTTAGCATATAGGTGGTATTCATGTGAGTTTTAGCTGTATTTGACTATATGGAGTTGAATTTATGTTGGAGAACTGCAACAAATCATTGTAAACAGTAAACATGCCAGAAAG
This sequence comes from Mactromeris polynyma, assembly GCA_032209605.1. NCBI lineage: Eukaryota > Metazoa > Mollusca > Bivalvia > Venerida > Mactridae > Mactromeris > Mactromeris polynyma. The sequence goes on from JASFXZ010000041.1 coordinate 2,430,313, forward strand.
TATTTGTTATTTTGTATTAAGTTATTGTCCTTATGTTCAGTATGATGATTGGACTGTCCAAATTATAAACACGTTTCAGCGACTGATAAGCCATGCCATAACTTAATATTGTAATACAGTAAGACCATAATCATAAGACCACCATTGGGAGCCTTGAGAACTGGTCTTCTTATTATTAATCAGATTGAAGTTGAATAAGGAGCAAAAAAATGAAAATGGACTTGAAAATTGTGTTCTTATTTTTGAGGTGGTATTAATATTGAGGTGGTCTTTAAGTGTTATGCACTGTACATAAGTAACCAAGATATTAAATTGTCGAAAGTAAGACAAATTAGCGAATAGTCGTATGCTTTGGTATAACTGGTCAGCTTGCATTTCAACAATTTGCATTTTCCTAATATTCGAAGTGCGACCAATATTCTTTTACTAACGTCGAACTTATTGATCAAATATTCCCAGATAACTTTTATCTTAAGTAGATAAAAACATACAGACTGATACATAATGTAAAGATTTATCGGGTATTAGGTTGCACAATTTATTCGATTTCGCGACGTGTATAGATTCTTCCGATGCAAACGTTGCAATCAGCAATCAAATCGCATAACCTTAGACAAAAAAATGCATATTTTAATAGAAATTAAGATATAAGTAAATATCTAATTTCGCGAAAACAAATGAAAGACACGCGACGAGCAGACTTAGCAGTCTTAAGTGTGAATCGACATGTCTTAATTGTTCGTGATGTTTCTTAATTACACCAAAGTGCACGTATTTTGATACTTATGTAGGATTAGTCGAGGGATTGTATACTATTTTGGTATATTCAACCTTGAAGATAAGATAGTTCGCTTCATTGTTGTGATTTGACAGGTTTTTAAACGATTTTATTTCAATATCTACTTTTAAAAAATGGACTAAGTCAGAAATCTGTTCGTAAGATAAGTGAAAAAGATGTAAATGAAGTTGATCATGTAAAGTCACATGAATATCTAACTGGTTCTGATACATACCGAATGTACAGCTGACACAAAGAAACAGATATACATTTTGATAGAAATACAAACGGAATAACATAAGTTTGTGTCCGTTCAACAAACACAGTGATATGACATTTTCACCACCATCACGATAATTACACCTTCACTATCGACCTCCTCACTTGCATCATCAACATAAGCATAACTAACTGTAATAGTATCATCAATATCATTATTATCAGTACCATTATCAATATCATTATCATCAATATCATTATCAATGAAGTTAGATTCAATATCATCAACATCATTATAGCCAATATCATTTTATCATCAATATCGTTATCAATAGAATAATCATCAACATCATTATTCGTATCATTGTCATTATGTTCATGTTCATCAATATTATAATATAATATCATTATCACTGGGGTGATTATCATTAATATCATTATCATCAATATTATTATCATCGATTATATTACCAACATTTGGATTATTATCAGAAGCATTATTATCAGTATCATTATTACAGACATCGTTATCACCAATATCATTGTCATATACATTATTGCATTATCATAAATATCAGTATCACCATTATTATTATCCCAAATATAATTATATTGTTGCATTATATCATCAATAGCATGCTCCTCAAACAATGTTCGTCAATGTCATCATCATTAATATCATAATCTATATCATTAATATCATGCTCTTCAAACAATGTTCTTCAATGTCATCATCATTAATATCATAATCTATATCATTAATATCATTATTAGTTGCAGTCTCAACACTCAAACAGAACATCACTTTGTCGTCTAGCAATACATACTGGACAATAACCAAAACACACACGTCTTGAACGATTTGTTTCACTAGATATGGAAACAAAGAACAAAGTACTAGTGCAATTTTAGTTCAAATAGTTAAGTATACAAAACAATCTAATCTATTGGACAAACAAATCTGCATTTTCAACAACTTCAGATAACGAAATCACGACTGTAAGTGGAATAAATACCGAAAATACGAGAACATAGCCAATTATTTGAATAATCAAGGGATTTAATTGTTACCTTTTTGTTCGCTAACAATGCTTGTGTGTAAAGTTGTGAAGTCTTAACAAGTAATTATGTTGTATTTGTGTGGACAATAGTTCCATTTTGTTGGCAGAAAATTTCATAATTATTATGAACATAAATCGGTTACTTTATGTGCGTTGCTATTGGACACGGGGTTACTCAACGAATTTATAGATATTTAAACAATTTGGATACACATATTTGCAGATGTAGTTCAAATTAGTGGTAACATTTGAAATACATTAGAACATATAGCGGAATCAGTCATAAGTTCTGCCTGGACAAACTTGGCTTCAGAAAATGAGTCTTGGACAGAATTTAAATCTTAATTGCCAACATATATTTATATTTGAGAAGTACAGAGCGTGAACTAGGATATTTTCTTCACATTAAACTATGTGTAGATTCGTAAGTGCCGTAACTTTACGTACAAGCTAAGTTTTGTCTCCGATACTAACTTATTTTTCGGACAAATTTACATTCGGATACTAAGCACATCAGCTACAATGTCTGTGCAACTTTATGCATTACAAGATATTGGTTTGGAAGTTATTCACGAAGAAGAAGGGGACGAGCCACCAGTGCCTGTGTACACATATATTACAAAACCGCGACCAAAGCGAAACAGGTTAGGTATTTCTATGACGCCCATCAGTAGTTTAGCCCGAGTCAGGGAACTTTAACTGTTACCCAGCACTCTGAACTCACGCAACACTCAAATATTACATTGTTGAGTATTGAATCTGAGAGAGGATGCTTAAAAGGAGAGTTCATGCCCCGATCTCCCGAAACATCTTAATCTGAGGTAAATCTCCGCTCAAATATTATTTGAAATTGTTGACATTTTTCTTATCTTAGTCCAGGCTCAGAAATTGTTCAAGAGATCCAAAATAAGATTGTCTCAAACTCAGGCTCAGATTTGAGCAAAATCTCATATTGAGCTGAGATTTCTACTTGAGATGTTTTGAGAGACCGGACTCATTGCTTACTGAGCGTATTCATTGTAATTCGTGTTTCTAGGACCAGAGAGTGAATATGAGAAGGAGTACACGTATTGATATCAACCAATATACTCAGTACTAAGTATCTACACTCAAGTCTCAGATACACACTCAAAGTTAGTATTGTAAACCACTGTCACACTAAACTATCTACTTCATACTCAGCAAGGAATTGTCACTTCCTAGAAACGGTCATAATATTCCGGACTCTGGATGACTAAGTCTGTGTCAAATGTAAAACCAGTGATAATTGAGACCGTTACGATGAAAACACACTTATGAACGATGTACTCAAATGATCAGACAACATTTATAAGCGTTTAAGACTTCACCGGGGTGTAAAACTGATCTGTTTCGCTTGTATGTTTTTTTCCAGCCAAATCAATTAGTAAAGTTTTAAACACGAGGTGCAAATCCGAGTCTCACGACGACTTAAACGTTTGATGTTATTAATATGTCAATATATTTTAAATGGGAGATCATTCCATCGTTCTTTTAAATCATCCAATAATCTATAAAACTTTTAGCTTACAGTGAAGGACAGATTGATCATCGCCGATCATCAAGTTTGCGCCTTAAAGGTACATCGTCTTATGTTTTCACAAAAATCCTTAGTCATAGATTTGTGCAAATCGGTGTAAATCGCCTTCATGCAGATGTACTCTACAACACTGCATTATCTCTATTCTTACATGCTTCCCAAAACCCACAAATACAAGTGTCCAACACCGGTTATTTTCTATCCTGACCTACGCGCCAAGTTAACGCTAGCATACGAAATACATGTATCGGACTCGTGTTTTGCAGTTCTAGCAAACATTTAAGAAAAGTTAAAATGCAATGCTGTAGAGTACGTCTGTATCAAGGCATTATAACATGTCATTGTCTCAAAATTATTTCTAGGCATTGTTTAAAGAAAATAAGACTATCTACCTTTACTAGTTACGCGCGCAAGTATACGTTCACGATTTAACAAATATACAACCAACGACCCAATCCCTCGTTGCTCCCTAATCAAATCTATCGGATATTAAATGAGATGGTTTCGTAGATTGGTTGATAACAATACTTCAATCATGGACAGAGTTAAGTATCTGTCTATACTGAACACTCACGATAAGTGAAATAAAGCTTATCACAAGTCGTAGATCAAGGAATTGACGGAGTTCCTGTTGTCTATTTGTTTCCTTATATAAGATGCTAAGTAGACAATTAGTGCGCCCTCAGATAATGAATACAATTGAAATTAAAATCTATTCATAATATCGTGAAACTTCAATAATAAAGACCATCCTGGAATTTGAAGAAAGTCGGTCGTATACGTGAGGTGGTCTGATTATCGAGTTAAAATATGAAAGTAGACTGGTCCAAGAAAATGCCGTCTAATTTATGGACTGGTCTTAAGTTTGATGAGGTCTTTAAGCGAGGTTTCTTCCAAAAAATTAAAATCAATAAATTAAATAAGTGTTACAGTAAAACCTCATTATCAGGATCTCCTTAGGGACCATTGAAATCTGGTCTACTTATTGAGATGGTCTTAATATCGAGGATAATCAAAAAGCAAAACAGTGAAAATGGACTTGAAAATTGTGGTCTTACTTTTGAGGTGGTCTTATTATGGAGGTGGTCTTTAGGTAAGGTTATACTGTATTTCAGATTATTGTTTCGTATATTGTATTCAAAAACGCCCAACTCTTAAGCCCATGAGTTCGAATCCCGCTACGTACGAGATTGAGACCCCAACTTCAAAGTCCAACCATTAACCTGAGTTATTGTAAGTAACCAAGGAAACAGACATCGAGTGTGATTCATGTTTGTTTCATCGGGTTTAACGCCGTTTCTCAACGATAGTTCAGTTATATACGGCGGCCGGTTCACCTAACCAGTTTTTCCTGGACTGAATTCTTACCAGTACTAACTTACCCTTCCACAAGGAGCCGGCAACTTATCCACATGTGGAGGAAAATCGACATTTTTGTCAAATTTTCATGGAAGGGTTTCATGATTCATGTACGTAACAACTTGTACAGTAAAACCTCAATAATACGACCACCTTATACGTGGTCTTTTTATTGAGCTGGTCTTATTATAAAGGTGGTCCTCAAGTGAGTGTTATACTGTACTGAAATAAGTCGAAATGCGACACCATACGTTGTACAATATGTGTATTCAAACGGTCCTTCCTAAATTTATATTGGTGGACTTTTTGCGGATTACTATTTCAGTACAATTGACCACATGCAATTTAGAAAGTAAGTTCGACTTGCAATCACAAGTTCATTCAGTCCTGTCTTAATCGTTTAATCTTATTTAAAGCATTCAAATAATATACAAATATTTATACGGATATATTTACATAGCGATATGAAAACTTGGAACTATTGTGTACAAAGTTTGTTAACTCCAGTTGATCGTCGGGTCAAAGCGAAAAGTAACAAAAACGTGTAAATATGGATGTCAATAACTCAATATAACCAGGTGAAAGATCATGTTTCACAAATAATTAACTATAAATTTAATTAACTATTGATACACTTGAAGTTATTTTCGGTATAAAAACGTATATCTTAGCAATCTATCGATCAAATTGATTCAAGAGGTCAAACTAAGAGAAATGTTAATTGAAAAGTACAAGTGACCACTATGGCACATCAAGTGGACCTAGTGACGAAAATGGGAGTGACTTCTTGCATGGGCCCCAAATAAATCAAGATCCCTGCCTCATACCCAATACTCCATACTCTAGTCTGGGTTCATGCCTAACATGTGTTTGTCCCATTAAATGTTTATCAATGACAACCAGACAATTCCTAGCAATGATTTGGCAATCTACCGAACAAAGTGGCCAACATAAGAGAAATGTTCTTTAAAAGCCTCACACCTTACAATCCATACCCTAGCCGTGTGTTTGTGCCCTTGAAGTCTCCATGGTTGATTTTGATAGTCAACCAGACAATTCCTTACTTCCCAATTCCCGTAGATATTTGCCCTTACACCTGCACAACTCCTAATGTTTTGTAGACTGTTGTTTTCCTTTGTCTGTGTGGGGCGGCATTGTCTTGTGTATTTGGCGTTCCATGTAACAACTGATGTTTCGTAGGCTGGCGTTTCCCTGGTATTTGTGTGGGGAGGTATCGTCTTGTGTATGTGGCATTCCCTGTGTCAACTGGTGTTTCGTAGGCTGGTGTTTCCCTGGTATTTGTGTGGGGAGGTATCGTCTTGTGAATGTGGCATTCCCTGTAACAACTGATGTTTCGTAGGCTGGTGTTTCCCTGGTATTTGTGTGGGGAGGTATCGTCTTGTGTATGTGGCATTCCCTGTAACAACTGATGTTTCGTAGGCTGGTGTTTCCCTGGTATTTGTGTGGGGAGGTATCGTCTTGTGTAAGTGGCATTCCCTGTAACAACTGATGTTTCGTAGGCTGGTGTTTCCCTGGTATTTGTGTGGGGAGGTATCGTCTTGTGCATGTGGCATTCCCAGTAACAACTGATGTTTCGTAAGCTGGTGTTTCCCTGGTATTTGTGTGGGGAGGTATCGTCTTGTGAATGTGGTATTCCCTGTAACAACTGATGTTTCGTAGGCTGGTGTTTCCCTGGTATTTGTGTAGGGAGGTATTGTCTTGTGTATGTGTCGTTCCCTGCAACAACTTAAGAATGATAATGTAAATTTGGGAGCGGTCCCAAGTTTATCTCGCTCTAACCCGATGCGAGATAACACCACGTCTGTAGAAACGCTATACGGAATCACTTTAGAAATTATTAAATACTGAATGTTTTAAAACAAATTAGTTCATTTGACAGGAGATTGTCACGAGTTATTTCCCTTTATCCCTTCTAGAATGATCTACCTTTGTCCCTCTATAGTGTAAATATGTATAGTACGTTATATATATACATATGATTTAGAGGGGCAAATGTAGAGAACTCTAGCAGGATAAAGGGAAAGAACTCGCGACAATCGCGTGTGTTTCGTTTATACTTTCTTCTTATTTCTTCAAACAGAAAAAGACTTACAATCGTTTTGTTCGTCATTGTTGGCATTGGTTTTCATTGATTACATAAGTAAGCTACTCAGATATTGTTATGGGTCATACTTTCATGGGTGAACTTTTGAAACATTTTCATGGGTGTTAGTGCTGTCGGCTTTAACGGTTGGAGTTTAAACTATCTAGCCTGTTGCATTCTGCAATTTGACTCCGCCCGGTTAGCTAAATGGTTAGAGCACTAGTGGCATATTAGCTACTTTCATTTAGTACTCTACCTCTGTATCACACGGGGAAGTTGTTAGCAGCATTTGGAAGGAAACGTTAGCACTGGTTGTTAATTAATTCCAGGAAACTGGTGAATTCAATTGATCGCCTTACATAAGTAAAAAAATGTTGAAAAACGGCCAACTAAAACAAATCTGCAAATAGTTTCGTCATGTTATGAAACGCTGGCGCCCAGTTTGCAAGGGTATTTAACGGTATTGAACTTCGGTTTCTGACCTACTTTCATCCCCATTGTGTATCAAAATTGACCATAAGTTATTATACTGTACGGAAAAATGACCATAAAGTATCGTAGTTTGTGTTCCACGCGCTGTAGTAACTGAAACCCATAATGATAGATAACTCTGCAAGGATGGCACATAAAGTAAACCATAAGTTACCGCCAACACTTTACAATAATATAAACTTACATTAGAATAAACAGCTAGTCGTCTGCTATCATACCCGTTATAGTTTAACATTGTCATTTGGAACACAGTGTCTCAATTGATACAATGTCAGACAATATAATGACAGGTAAATTAAAGAGAGATATCATATTACGTTTTGCAATACATAAATACGGTACATTAGCTTCAAGCAGACATATTAGACGCGTTAAATTACGCATTGTATTGACTTAAACCTGGCAGACAGAAGCCTGAATATTGGATACTTCAGTTTAATGTGCTAAATGCGAATTACTGTTCAGTGCATATTTCATTTATTTCGTACTAAATATTTTCGTACTTAAATTTTGTGAATGTAAAGAAAATGAATAGAATTGTGGAGGAATGTTGGATATGAAAATTCACAGTAATAACATATGGTTATATCTTAATAAAATTCGACTGTTCGAAGATTATTGAGAGATATTTACTTTTTTTACTTTTCTAATTACATTAGTACTTCAAACGAATGCAATTCGGTTTCTGCAACGATTAATTTATCAAGTAAACAAGCACGATAAAATAACTGACTCTATGGCCGCGAACAAGATTAAACAAAATGTTTCTAAACTTGTTTATTTTCTCAACCAAGTTTGATTGGTAAATATTTTCAATGAATAACCATTTATCAACAATGTTTAGAATTTGGAATGAAATATTTTTACACGTAGTCAATATTTCTGACCGATTTGTGTTTATCGTATACCATACAAAAACATCGAAGGACACATCATAGTAGAGCTCTGAATGAACCGCTTATTCGTATTGATATTATAATGGAGAGACCGACTTAAAACTTAATTGGTCATTTAATTGATAATTACATACTTTGAATGAATATTTGCATTATCAGTGTGTGGTTTGATTGCGATATTTTTAAAAAAATATTTGACTTCCAGTCTAGAACGCGAGCATTCGTGGATTATAAACTATTTGACTTCCAGTCTAGAACGCGAGCATTCGTGGATTATAAACTATTTGACTTCCAGTCTAGAACGCGAGCATTCGTGGATTATAAAATAATCGACTGACATCAAACATTGAATTGCATGTGTTTGACACAGACTGAATTTGGTTAGTTATCATTTGTGTTGCGTTGGGTGTTTGTTGGCGTAACTGAACGAAGATAGATGTAGATGTGACTGTGACTGGGAGTTATTTTTACCAGCAGGCAGCTTATGAAAATGTGAAAATAGTAATAACTAATACGTGAACATATTGATAATAATTAAGTGTGACTTTAAGTTGTATAGAACATTGGAGACTTGGAATATATCTTTTATTGATAAAATGGAAGACCTTTTATGTAGTTACAAAAGTAATACGTGAACTATGACTGTAGATTTCCATTTGCCCCCTATAGTTGAGGGGCCAGTGATTCTGACTGATCCTTATAAGGGAAGTCACGTGCTAAGGTAAGATCCTTGATGATGTATTTAAATGATTCGTAGAGGCAGGCGTACGAGTAAAACGTAAATAAAGTAATTAGTTGGATGCAAACAACAACTTGAATTTGAATTTCACCAAATAAATGATGACAATTAATATCATTGAAGAATTTTAGCTATCAATTTTCAGTTCCACCGGGGGGAGGGGGGGCTTTAAGATGCGAATTATTTACGAAAGAAGGTTGACAGGTCGTGATCACTTGGTCGGAATACAGTAAAACCTCACAAAAATACCATTTTCACTGTTTTGCTCTATATTCAACCTCACTATTAAGACCATCTCAACATTTTTGGCTAGGCTCTCTGAATCAGGGGTAGGATTGAGACAAACAATTTGTATCTGGCAAAAATCCACTTGGCGTGTTTTATTTGAACACTGTATATTATTTTAACATAATGTCCCCTTTATCTCAATCTGCTTTACGAAATGTCGCAGTTAGTGAATCCTCTCATTTCACTTTAAACGTTGCATAAACATTCTCATAACAATGCGATATAAAATGATATCAGCAAATGAAATATACATTTTAAGCTACATGTTGTTAAAAAATGACTTGATTTTGACAAACGGCGCCCCATAGGTCGAAGGATTTGCATATTATGGCACACACATCTCTTTATCTCTTATCTGACTTAATCCTTTATAAGATATGCAGGCGTTAACATTATAATGTCATTGTTTCAATGATAGGAACACAATTTGAACAAAATCTAACATTGTAGGATTAAAATAAAACAGTTTGCGCTAATTCTTTTGTTACTATGTATTAAATGTGTCGTGAAATGCATTTATACACGCTCAGGATAATAAAGGTGGCAGGTGTTAGAGGGATATGTCAAACGAATAGATTAAGACTTGTTTCAAGCCGTATTACGGAAAAGAGTCCTTGGGGTAAAAGCAAAACAATTGTATGTGCTTCTTCATGTACTTGCTGATAAACTAGGTTTGCTTTCATGCGTCGAATGTGAAAAAAATGCTTTGATTGGAAATCTATCTATCTAGTCATACTGACTTGACTCCCCTTACGGGTATTATCGACAGGTGCGCGTCAGTGCAAAGAAAAAGATAAAGTTCAAAGAAAACAGTGAGATAGTAGAGAAGATAAAAAGATGATAGTGTTCATATTGAAATGAACAAATACCTTCTTTAATGCCAAGTAAATAGCTTTAAAATGAATATACATGTGTTTGTTATGTCAAAATTGAATGAACATGAGCACTGAGCACTGACATTAACATACATTGTATTTAAAATACCGTCCATGAGAATGTATGGAGTAGTTCGGCGTGGGGAAGCATTGTCTTATGTATGTGGCTTTCCCTGTAGTTACGTATTCTCTCTCTTTTATTGATCTGCGTGGGGGGGGCATTGTCTTATGTATGTGGCTTTCCCTGTAGTTACGTATTCTCTCTCTTTTATTGATCTGCGTGGGGAGGCATTGTCTTATGTATGTGGCTTTCCCTGTAGTTACGTATTCTCTCTCTTTTATTGATCTGCGTGGGGAGGCATTGTCTTATGTATGTGGCTTTCCCTGTAGTTACGTATTCTCTCTCCTTTGTAAGTCTCATCAACATTTGTACACAAATAAAACGACAATAGTATCAATAGTAGTCATCATACCAAGCATAAACACACAACTCTAGTTGTAAACAAACGGAATATTTCGTGCCCATGTAAACAAAGTACGAACAATGAATTAGTTCAATACTGAACGATCTTCTGAGATAAGTTATTCTGAATGTTCTTCCTTAGGAGGTATTTATTTCAAGAATATATTCTAAAAAAAACGGTTCAAATATATATATCCTGATTTTGTTGAGATGTCAGTGTATTGTCTTAAAAACATGTATGCAAGGGAAAAGGAACGAAATGTCTCCTCTACATCACCAAATATAGTAGACATGTTAAGCAGTAAAACGACGGTCGTAACAGATCATGGTGTAATTATTATACAATTTCTGATGATGTAGTTATTACAAGGCTAAAATTTGTCAATTTTAGTGTCAAATTGTTTTCATGATTAATATCAATTCCTCAGATTTTGTTTCTATAATTTATAAAACTTCTTTGTGTTATTTGGGTACTTCACGATACTATAGCAACGCATTACTATGACTTATAAACGTTCTTTGTTTCGATTGATACGTATTAAGTAACCGTAAACGTTTAAGTTGTAAACCGATGTCAGGTTTGTTGAATGATAATCTTTATCTATATAAGTATATTTGAATCGACAGTTTAATTACCTAATAGATCGACTAATACGCGTAACATTTATGTGACTTCTGTGGGGAAACATTCTCTAGGCAAGACAAAGGTTTTTGTATGTATTATGAAATAATGAAGAACCCGCCCATTAATCCTTTATTTTGTTAATACCGCCATTTCATTTGTTAATTAGCATCACGTGATTAACGCATGACACATCCCCTCTTTCGCGGGTAATTTTTTAAGACATTTAATAGAAGAAATAATATTAGTTGTGATGAGAGACCTTTAGGAAATTGTCTAAGTGACATTTGTCTTTGTGAATATTTTTACTTTGTGACTTTTTTTACTTTGTGTTTTCTTTGTTATTTAAACTCTAAAACTTTGTGTATTTGAAACTTAACTTACTGATTATTATTGAATATACTTTACTGTGAACGTTATTATTACTCTGCAGACTTTATTCACTGTTATTAAATTTGATTATCAACGGAACTGTGCTATTGTCGTTTTATCGTGCCATCATCACATCCCTGGTTATGGATCACTGTTGCCTCCACTACGTTACGTGCGGGTACCGAGTTGGGCCGCGTAACACGTGCATGTATACGCTTATTACCTTTAGTTTTATTCAATGCTATTAGTATTATGTCTTCATCTTGCATATATTTATATATTTGAATATACGTATATTGTATATTGCTCTCTCCCATATCTTTGATAAATTATACGTATATACATGTATGCATACATATAGATATATCTACTTTTCATACGTGTATGGTGTCATTTGCAAGATTGATAAAAAAAAAAGATATTTTGCGTTGTATATATATGTTCATGCATATCGTTGCCAAAGGCAACCGTGTTTGCAGATATGCAACCAAGTGTGTTTGTTTGTACTATTTGTATCCATTTTCATACTCACTTCTATTATAGTGTATTCGATTTGTTTCTCGGAAAATAAGCTAATATGGTCGATCTTATAAATAATTAAATGCCATTCTGAGTTCAAATATTTATGTTTGTAATATTGATTTTGAAATATTTAGTACGAACACATCGATAATATTGAATCAATAGACTGAATTCATAGCTAATTTCTGTTTTATGTTAGAATATAATTAAGCACGAAAAGTGGGTGTGGAAATTTGACATCTGATATCCGCTATTTAAATTGTATACCAAAAACCTTCAGGCTTTTAATTATTACATATATTTTTGTTATAGTTTATTCTAGTGTCACACATAAAATATTACAGTGCAATTTACAACGTAAAACATAAAAAAATAGTTTATGTCCAGCAACATTTGGCTCACCGCGAGACACTAATTATCACAGTATCACAGGAATCTAAAAGTTAAAATATTATGAACTATTATATATGGAGCTAAACACACGAAATCGTTTTCAAATTCCAGATTTAGTTTAAAAAAACTTGTTAAATATGAAAATTCACGGTCATATGTTTTACGACTACACGACTGAGATTATCCATTAGAAAGATACAGCAAGGCCAAAACATCCGTATAATACGTATTGTCAGCAATATGGAACAGGAATCATTAATATTCAAATATTGTAGTATCCCAGAACAAGAAGAATCGCAATTAGTCTCTAGTTTAGTTCGAAAAAATACCGCGAAAAAAAGGCAGGTCATTTTTAGGCGCTTTAGCGTCTTATTGCTATAATCGTCAACCGCATGGGCCGAAGTACCGTAATTTTCATCGTCTCATAAAAATAGTACCTGTAAAGTCCTCTATTTTATTATACATTTGTTGGGTAGAATGGTTGATTTTCAGGGATATATCAAGTGTGGACCCGAATAGTCGCGTATTTATTTCTAACACGACAATATGGAAAAAGTGAAGTCTTGCCATGGAAGCGCCTCCCAGGACCTACAGTCCTTTGATAAGATTTTTCCATTTGATTTTTTGATAACCTTAAGAGTTAACATAGTTCCTGCACAAAAGGGGCAGTGACATCTAAGCCAATTTTGAATAATCTGAAAGTGTGGCGAAAAAATATGAATGGCTTATATTGATCACAAACACACAAACAAAGCATTTATTCTTTACAGATGGAGCAAATCACGTGGTCAGCCGGATAACAGCCGTCTAGGACAGACGGGGACCAGAGAATCCTCCTTCACGTTATCACTGGACGATGACGATATGCGGTCTTCATGCACACCGTACCGCTTGCCAAGATTATCTCCGAGACTCGGAGACGTAACACCGACCTCTGACGACCAAGGACAAGAAGAGACAAAATCTCTTAACGATAAAGTATGGAGTAGACATGGATATGAAAAGATAATCAGGTAAAACATTTACGCACGTGTACGCGCATACGAACATGCAAATGCGCGCATGAGCACGCGCATGCGTACAGAAACAAGTGCATGCGCACGCGCACACCTCAACTTTATTATTCGAACCTACACTTACAACGTAATCTGTTTTACTACTTACAAATGTATACACAAATGCGGAAAAACAGAAATACTCATGGTTATGTAGATTTGAACTGAGCATATCTGTTTAGGCTAATTAAAGTATAGTCTTGAGAATCAATAAACTTTGAAGTGATCAGCCAATGAAAACATGTTTTGTAAAATATTGACCAATTGACAAAGATAACACAATAACGGTATAGTCAACTAATTTTGAATCTCACACACACATTTTCAAGAGCTTGTATTTCGAGTTATTGAACAATAGCAAAACAAAGGTATAATTTTTAACTACATTTTGCAGGATACCAGAGTTAGGACCACAGATCAGGATGCTTCTTCCCCATACAAGTTCGAGTCCGTTCTCAACCCACGCACCTAGGTTCAAGAACGCCGCTATCACACCCTCGGTCCGTTCAATCCCGTGGGGTGTAGACAGAGGCCACCATGATGAAGGACACTTACAGTTTTATCAAAGGTAAGTTTCCATTCAATTATAGACCTATTATTATGTTCGTTGCCATGACAGCGGTTTCAATACTACAGGTTTCAAAAATGCAGTTTTGTAAAATTCACCGGTCAAACTTATCACAAGTAACCCAGATCCCACAGGCCCCGTTTTCACAAAGGGTCAACAGATCTGGATCAATTTGATTCTGACAAACATTTGCCATATGAACGATTTTATTCCATTTTCTGTTGTTATAAATTGAACAGTCAAGGTGCTAGGCAACCACTTCACAAAACGTTAATACATTAGAACTTTATATCTGCAGTCATATCCATGAAGAAGATTATTCTTCCCGACACACGAGGGTGGAGCCAACCCCCACACCGATATCTAGAAGTGAATCACCCGCTAAATCTGTGAAAAGTATACATTGGATACTGGGTCATAACAGATATCATACCTTCGATAAAACGGTAAAGTTTTATTGTTTGTGCTTATGAATTTTTAGATAATATTTTGTTGTAATTTTATTGCGATAACGCCGTTTTTCAACATTTTTTACCTGCCCCGCCCGGGAATCAAATCCGTTGTATTTCAACCATTGTTAATTAACCAACTTTACACAAGACGTTTTTAGGTAGGATTACCACTCCCCAGAAATAAATGATCTTTATTGTTGTAATTCAAGACAGTTTTCAGCTGAGAGTTTTTATGACATACAGTCGAGTCTCGCTTATTCGAATTCGCCGGGTCCGATTATATCGAATAATACAGGGATTCGAATAACCCATTTCAATTCGACGTGCTCCTAAAGATGTATAACAATAGTAACACAAAACATTACGCTTTCGTTGTTTTACACACTTTTCCAAATTCCTCATAATTTAAATAAATTATAGCTCTATATTAAAGGGAGACAAGCGATAGGAACGTTAAAAATTGGCGTGAACATTTAGCTCCCTTTATTAAGATTAATCGAACGCCAGTTTTTAAACAATATACAAAATGTATTATCCCTTATTAGAACCTTTCTTAAGCTAGCCCTAGCAATGTCAGATTTGTCCCTCTTATAATGGACGCTAAAGCTAGCCATAGCAATGTCAGATATGTCCCTCTTATAATGGACGCTAAAGCTAGCCATAGCAATGTCAGATATGTCCCTCTTATAATGGACGCTAAAGCTAGCCATAGCAATGTCAGATATACCCCTCTTATAATGGACGCTAAAGCTAGCCATAGCAATGTCAGATATGTCCCTCTTATAATGGACGCTAAAGCTAGCCATAGCAATGTCAGATATGTCCCTCTTATAATGGACGCTAAAGCTAGCCATAGCAATGTCAGATATGTCCCTCTTATAATGGACGCTAAAGCTAGCCATAGCAATGTCAGATATGTCCCTCTTATAATGGACGCTAAAGCTAGCCATAGCAATGTCAGATATGTCCCTCTTATAATGGACGCTAAAGCTAGCCATAGCAATGTCAGATATGTCCCTCTTATAATGGACGCTAAAGCTAGCCATAGCAATGTTAGATATGTCCCTCTTATAATGGACGCTAAAGCTAGCCATAGCAATGTTAGGTATGTCACTCTTATAATGGACGCTAAAGCTAGCCATAGCAATGTCAGATATGTCCCTCTTATAATGGACGCTAAAGCTAGCCATAGCAATGTCAGATATGTCCCTCTTATAATGGACGCTAAAGCTAGCCATAGCAATGTCAGATATGTCCCTCTTATAATGGACGCTAAAGCTAGCCATAGCAATGTCAGATATGTCCCTCTTATAATGGACGCTAGAGCTAGCCATAGCAATGTCAGATATGTCCCTCTTATAATGGACGCTAGAGCTAGCCATAGCAATGTCAGATATGTCCCTCTTATAATGGACGCTAAATGACAAACCGGAAGTCGATACAATTTATATGTTTATCTTTTTTTTCAGGGCCGAAGTCACATTCAGGGTCCGTACTCTAGGGAATTTAACGTCACGTGTATGGCGCCCCAAAATTGGCTTAGGATGAAATGGGGACGTTCAAAGACCATGATACATTGAGGACAGTCAAAGTGCTGTAGTATTTTTAGTTCTTTCGACATAAAAATGTGCCAACAGAATGTGCTTAAAATAGACTGGGGACAAGCTTATGTGAGGTCAAACATTTTATTGAAGTTAGGCATACCTCACCTCATCGTGTAAAACTAAGGCAGTGGCAGATTATTGAGATAAACTGTCAAACCTTACATATAGACCATTTCAAAATTAAGACCTACTCATTCATAAGACAGTATTTGCATGGATTAGTTTTCAATTTTTCATCCATATGATCCCTCAATAATCAGACCACCTCACTGGTTAAACCGACTTTCTTCAGTAACCAATGGTGGGACGTATTATTGAGGTATCACTGTATGTAGACCAAGAAAGAAGAGACGGGTAGTCATGACAACGTGACTGGCACGACCATAAAGTGGTTTTCCCTTAGTTTCGTTAGCCATTTACTATAGCTTTAGTGTCCTTGCATTTTCCTGACAGAATTGTAAGGAAAATGCGTATGGGAAAATCATCGATTTGGTCATCAATTCGATGTGTGATTACATCATCGATTTCTATCATTAATGTTGGCGGGTATTGAAGTACATTGTACAACCGGATGCATTTCCATTTTTGACTTCCTATGACATCTAATGCAGTTACTTATAAGCAAAATGTAGAACAGTTTTAAGACAGAATCTATAGTGACATAAGGTAAACACTTTGGAGACAGCATAGACGTTGTGTGATTTAATAGAACACATAGTTATGAGAACAACGTGTAAATTAACAAGCATATCTTTTTATGTAGACACTAATTCGAATCAAACACTAGGAAAAAGGGTTATAAGCTTTTCAATTTCACCATTCTCACTGAATTAATCATTTTATTGTATCTCCAAAAGGATGTTGCTATGGAGATGTTGTGATGCACCTATGCGTCCGCTTTGCAACATTTGTTATGCTTGTGACACACGTGATCTAATACCACGTGATTCAGATCCTTACATACTGTACATACACTCCTGCCAACGACAACTGAGAACTATTTAAATCACAGGATAATGTTCCGAGCTCTTTACCTTTAACCCATCTAAAGTTCTCTCCCTTTGTCCCTTCTATAGAATATATATAGACAATATCCTGTGATTTAGATAGTGTTATAATGTATCTTTATCGTATAACTTGTCTGTATTTCTATAATTATATTTGTTTAGATTATTTGTAATTTATTAAATATTTTAGTAAACAAATCAACAGTTTTAAATATTGAAAACCTTGTCCCGCGTGAGGTTCGAACCAACGACACGAGCGCAAGTAAACAACTGCCCCAATCCCAGCACCTTGGAGTAAACACAGTACATAACAAATCTACCTGACACTCGTACAAATCCATACATTATCGGTGAAAGACAAAGTAATAGACAGAGTATGAAAACACGAGGTCATCTTATTCAGTCGAGGGGGCATGGTCCCGAGACCAAATTAGACATCTAAATGTTTTCACTCTATCTGTGTTGTATCACAGTCCAATAACCACAAAATGGGTGAATACAAACTTTATAATGTGACGTCTCTGACATATGCAAATAAGCAGACATAGGATACACCGTGATTATGAAAATGACGTCCCCAGAAGTTTAACCAATCAAGTACCTTAATATTACGTTAAACCAATCCTGGTATTGATATCAATTGTCAACAGTTCTGTAACTAACACTAATCGCACCGTCAGTTAATGCACTCTGTCCTCCATACCCGTAACTTAACTATGAATTAAGCTCCACCTCTACAGGTGTAGCACTACAAACGTCAAAGAAAACTACCCACAATCATCACGTGACCGTTCGACAAGAACGGCGATATGACACGCAGTGTGGCGAAGACTAACGAGTTTCCCAGTTCATTATAGGTGATATTGAAATGAGCGCCGCTGTACGATTTCCAACCTCTTTATTAAATGACGTCATTTCCAGAAAACGTCACATGTGACGTCATCAATGTACTGACAGTAAGCAATACATGCCCCATGTGACAATATGAAAACGAAGTGACCATAAGAAGTAAATATTGTTTCCTGCTTACAAATAGTGATATCACATATTGCGTTTTCTTGAAATGACGTCACTTACAGAAGAGGTTGTAAATCCAATAGCAGCGCTCAAATACAAAACCGTCGGTTTTCTTGAATAAAACAACAACATGCAATAAATGGAATCAGTGCTTTATTGTATTTTATCAAGAAACATCAAATACAACAATAAATGTAGAAATAAAAGTCATAGTAAAAAAACAAGTTTCAGGATCAAGAAAAATAATTTCAAATATATATATACACATTATTGGTATACATAGTTCCAACATTTACAATATTTACCTCCCTTGTTCTGAATTGTCGGCCATATTGATATGCAAATTTCCTTAAAGTTTATAGGGAATAGAAATGTAAAACGATGATAAAATAATCAGATATAAAAAAAGCAGTTAAGTCAGTATGCTCATGTGGGCTGTTGGCTCAGTAAGTTGAAGAAAAAGTGGTTGTTACATGTAAATTCTCTTGGTATTTCCTCAATTATCACACATTTTGAAATTGTTCCTTTAAGGGTTTATCAGTTTTGCCTATAAAAATGGCTGATGACTAAGAACAAGGGAGGTAAATATTGTAGATGTGGGAACTATCTACTGTTAATCATCAGCTTTGCTATATTTTTTCAATCACGTGACTCTGGGATGACTGATAAAGTCTTATTTGAACTAGACTGGACCTAAATAGTTTCTTTGGCATGTTTTGAAAAGTGGTTAAGATCCAAGGCTGAAATGCAACATCCCATAATTTTGCAGTTTGAAAATGTGTTAAATCTTTTATTGTATGTGTATACTTTAATATTTGAGCATCGGAACGTCAGCATTCATACACGACATTACAGAAATGGCTGAGTACAGTGATGTCTGAACATGGAACATGGAAGTTATATACAGGAGCCGAGAAAATTCAGTTATAGAATTTGGTTTAATAATACTAAAACCTTAACAATCAGACTATCATTCATACGTATACTCTGTTCTTCCTTTTAAAGTAATATTAATTTACTATATTATGCTTATTTTTTATTTATATTGTTACCTAAACAAACACGAAAAATATATTTCCTATTATTAAAAAACATCAATAAACGTACATAAACAAAGAATGAACTCATAATGTGTTTTGATGAAAGATGTTTGTATTTCATAAAATTAAAAAAAATCAGGATTTTCTAATTTTCATTAGATATACTTTTCGTTGCATGATGTCATAATAAGAATTTAAACACGTGGTTTACTTTTCTGTGAGTGGATCTAAGGTATAACTGAAACATTTTAATTTAAGCAGCTCACTTGACACGAGCTATGCACAAAAAAACCTGCTTTTTCCACTAAAAGACACATTTTTTATGAGCTGTGGAATTCAGCATAAAAATAAAACCCATCGGAAGTGAGAAACTTTGCTTAAAGATTCAACAATTATTCATGACATCCAACAATAATAAATGGAATGGGTACAAGCTTACCTGATTTAAAGTAAAGGGATGTAACTCTGTGTTAATGTAACATATTATTTGGAGTAGCTTCCCTTGATGCGGTTATATGTAACAACAAGGGAGGCTACTCTTATTGCCGCTGTAAAACAACGAGATTAACCTCCCTTAGTCAACAAAAATGACCAAGATGCTAGAATATCTTCGATCATTCATACACTGTGGGGTAAATGTACAACAAAAAATCAACAAATGAGCGCTGCTATAGGATTTACAACATCTTCTGTAAGTGACGTCATTTCAAGAAAACGCAACATGTGATGTCGCTATTTGTAAGCAGGAATCACTATTTACTCCATATGGTCACTTGTTTTCATCTTGCCATTTGGAGCAAATATTGCTTACTTTCAGTACATGGTGACGTCACAAGTGACGTTTTCTGGAAATGACGTCACTTACAGAAGAGGTTGTAAATCCCTTAGCAGCGCTCAAATGCACACGAGTATTCAAATTATAGAGAAATATGAAATACTAAATCTAACAAAAGAGACGATCACAAAATTTCGCAGATATTTGCTGATATTGAAGAATTTATTGCGCTAATTATTATCGTCTGCATCACACAAACTCACTTACTCACGTGACATATTTATAAAAGTAATAAAATATCGCAATGTGATTCAAAATATGTTATATTACAATATATTCACTTTGTGTACAAAAACTTGGCCACAAAAACTAACTCATGGCTTAACATGGTTGGTATTGCGTGATAATAATATCATAATTATATAATGTTTATGGTTATATAATTTTCACTGAAAAAAAACGACTGAATGAAATTGACAAGGAAACTCTCATGCGCATGCGCAATGGAAATATCAACACTCATGGAATTCGGTCTAAGAAGATATAAAATAAATGAAGTCCAGTTATTTCAGTCATATCTCCTTCTCTCCTACGTCATTTACCTTTATCACGTGACTGTTCAACTTTTGAGTTCACATTCCCATATAACACATTCCAAATACTTCACAATTCTGTGCTTTTACTGAAACTCTACCACGAAAAGTAGTTCCATAGTCACCGTATGCAAAGCACTCATGCGGAAGATGTTTCCTTTTTGAACGTTAATTACACTATGTTCAACATTCGGCTTTGTTCTTTTTAACGTCTGTACAATTTATCGAAACAAATACACTACCCAGTCCATTGTGATGTATAAACCACAAAGTTAACACGCATCAAATGAAGGTTCGTACCTTTAACAACATAATTTACTGTAAATATTACAGTAAAGCCGTAAATCCAGTCACATGTCTCACCATTAACCAATCATATCAGTTGACAGGTCTGAATTGCGATCACGTGACTAATTGGCATTAACCAATAACATTAGCAGACACATCTGACATACTGTCATTCGACTTACTGCTATTAACCAATCATATCAGCTGACACGTCTGAATTACAGTCACGTGACTGGCTGATGTAAACCAATCATATCAGGCGACACATCAAAAATAAGTGATGTCACTCTTTGTTGGTAAAATGGAAGTACAAATGCTCGTACATTCAAACAATACTTACGTGATGCATCAGAACACATTTAAATCTTTCAACAGCGTTTTGTCCAGACTTTAAATATTAATTTTTAAAAATTATGCATAAGAATTTCTTCAGCATTTTCGTTGAAAAATACCTAGAACGGTTCAGTTTTTTCCAACTACGTTAGGAGTAAGATCCACCCTGATGCCAATGTCTGCATTTAAGGACTTCATCTACTATTCAGTGTCTATTTCCGTGTCTTTCTCCGAAACAAAATTATTAAGCTCATCAAAGTTTGTTGGTTTGCCGTAACATTGCAGAATAAAATCTTCCATTGTGTTATATAGATGTGTCTTTGTGTTTCCTCCGTCAAGGAAATGATTTTCATCAGGATAAATCTGTTATAGAATACAAATGAAGCATTTATATCGAATTCGCTCATTCACAGTTTTGAAAAAAAAGTTAAAACAATTCATACGACTTTATAACTCATTTTAACGACTTTTGTAAATCGTTATATCGACAATAAGATACATATAGGCTTCAGAAGATTTAAAAATAGAATACAGTAAAACCTCAATAATACGACCGCCATTGGGACCCTTGAAAACTGGTCTTCTTATTGCGGTGGTCTTAATATTAAGGTTGAACAAAGAGCAAAACAGTGAAAAAGAACTTGAAAATTGTGCTCTTAATTTCGATGTGGTCTTCAAGTAAGGTTTTATTGTACATTAATTATTCGTTCATTGAAAAATGCCAGCACAACGGTCAATAGAAACAAAACGGCAATACAAGTAGAGTTATCACTGAAAGCAATACCACTCCGACCTAGAAAGCGGTGGTATTAAAACAAATGTGTCTTTGAAATAAATAATCTAGACAAGACTTGACACAAGATTTCAACCTACCTGTGACCGGAAGTACACATCCTCCTCAGTTAATGCTTTCATGAGTTGAGCAGAATTTTGGAAATGGACATTATCTGGAATGAATTGAAAACACTTTGTATCATTTTGTAAGATATATCGGCTTATCTATGTTGACACATGTACATTATTATCATAATTGTTCATTACATATGTAGGAATAGCACCATAACACCAAGTCGTGAAATACATTACGTAAGTGTCTCTACGTGAATAATATTGTGAAGTATTATTGAGACAAACCTACTAATAATTCGATTATACATCACACGGATGTAGCTTGAATTTCTACACGCAGCAAATTAAGTATTGTCACAGATGCTTACCACATAAAAGTGCTTATAGATTTTTTTTCCTAAGACATGCAACATCAATAGTACTTTGAAATGTATAAAATGTCTACTTATGCATCTCACATACTCTAGTATGCCAATACGACATGCACATATATATAGATAGTTAAACAATAAGCATGCACAAAGAAAATCATGCGCTATACTAACATTTGAAGTTCTCTTTTTGGAAACTGCTACTTCTATTTATGTGCAAAATCAGCATTCTTCGTTTAACAATAATTTGCGGAACATATTGTAATCGAAATACGACGATTTTACCGTCTAAACTGCAACAGTCTTCGGACTATACAGCACAGACATGCCGTGAATATAATTGTTTAATGTCAAATATGTAGCTTCACTAGAGGAATGAAATAATTCACACAATTCATGCAATGGTGAACATTGGGAGGAAAACCGACACACAACAGTCGTACAGTCACTATATAGATACAACACAGACGTAGGTATCAGACGTCAAATAAGATGCAAAATATGCGCAAAACTAAAGTAAACCAAACGCATATCTGACTAATAATAGTCGCAAATCATCATGAACACTGTTACGAAACACCATCAAAATAGTTGCAAAACAAACGCAAATGAGCTGCAAAATATACTCAGGACAAATAAAACCAGACGCAAAACTGAACTAAAACACCCGTACATTAGTTGCAAAACAGGCGCAATTAAAACGCAAAATAACGCAAGATACACGAAATAACGCAAAAAAACGCATACTCATTAAACGCAAATACACGCAACCTGACACAAATCATACACAAAAATGAAGACAGCCTGACATAAAATAGACGCAAGGACGAAATAGAGACCATTGGGTGAACATAAGACGCAAAGCAGACACAAACCGAACGCAAGCTTTGGGTTTTCATACAGTCAAAATCACCATCAGTATAAAACAGTGCCCTACTAAGTACTAAGTATTTCATTTAAGCATTACGGAATGTCGAGGACCAACTTTAAATCACTCGTACCATTCTACAATCCGCCAAACTCATGTTTTCATCATTGTAGTCAAGTTTCTGCCCGTTTTAATTAGTATATGAGATAGTATTTACAAGGGGATACATGTATATGGGGACAACAAGCCATTACACATCATGCAACATCTATAAAACATAAACTCACCATCCCCTGTTCCATGGATCAGCATAAATCTTGCTGACTTAAACTTTGAAGCAAATCTAGATACATTGGCAGCCTGAAATGATACGAAATAAAATACATTACACAAACACATACAGTAAAACCTCAATAATAAGACCACCCTTTGGACCCTTGAAAACTGATCTTCTTATTGAGGTGGTCTTAATATTGAGACTGAATAAATAGCAAAACATTGAAACTTGACTTGAAAATTGTGTTCTGAATTTCAAGGTGGTCTTATTATTGAGTTGGTCTTAAAATGAAGTTTTACTGTACTCAAAAACAGTGCAACATTTCGCAACACCCTTTTTTTGAAGACGCACGTTTTGCTGTTGTTGAGATGTTATTCTAGAGAGGTCAGACTGATAGTAAATTTACTTTAGGTAACAGCGATTATGTTGCCCAGGTGAGGGCCGCTCTGTACATGCTGTTGTATACTGAACAATTTCGATTTTGTAGCTTTTGTAGGTCCGATGATGAAATCATATGGCTGCAGACATTTGCTTTTTATGCGAACGACGGACAAATGTTAAATGTTGATATTTAGTCAGACCTCGTTTATTCGACAACCTTCTATCCGAATACTTGGTATCATCCGAAATAAATATCAGGTCCCGATGTATCTTCTAAGGCTCGACGATTTTAAATGGGATTTTCGAAACTATGTATTATTCGAAATAATTTCGAGCCCGATGAATTCGAATAAACGAGGTTGGACTGTAAACTGGTTTAACTTACGTTATAAGCTGCCAGATTGTCTCTCGCTGTAGGCAACCCCATATACCTCTCTGTGTATACAGAATCTGTGGGAAAACAACATGGAATATAGTTAGCAAACTTTCCACTCTAGAGACATGCAAACTTCAAATACAAACACGGACTTACTTAACAAATGACATAGCAGAGTAATGAGGAAAACGGTACCAAT
This sequence comes from Mactromeris polynyma, assembly GCA_032209605.1. Classification (NCBI taxonomy): domain Eukaryota; kingdom Metazoa; phylum Mollusca; class Bivalvia; order Venerida; family Mactridae; genus Mactromeris; species Mactromeris polynyma. Next base: position 2,455,107 of record JASFXZ010000041.1, read on the forward strand.
TAATATATCACAATTCAGCAATTTTACATCTTTTATTGACGAGGAAAACCTGTGTCCCAGATACTTAAAAGAGAGAAGACATTAAGCACATGTACTATTTGCTTGGCATTACTCACAGTGAGCAAGGCGTAGACGTCGGTTTAACACATGCACAACTCGTTCACAAATCATTGACATATTGAGAGAATAGTCTCATGTGAAAACACGCTATCGGTGATATCGATATACCTGAGTGATCGATTAAATTTACACAGAAATTAAACCGATACATTACATTATATAGAATCTACTTGTCAAAAGTGCTACCAGTACTATTTCACATAGTTTCTAAACGCTTCTGGATACATCTTCTATTGATTTGGATTCCAGTAAGCTGCAGCATTTATTATTCAAACTATCCAAGAATGTTAATTTAAATTGGTAAATATTACGTTTCAGATCAATTTGTCGTATACCAAATGACGAGCAAGCTCTTTTCACCAATATATACAGTATTCAACTAACCATAGTAACGCCAATCTGTGACAGGGGCCACAGCCAAGCCACATTTGAAGGCATCCGAACCCTGTCCAATAACAGACGCTGTCAAGAACCCTCCGTAAGACTGAAAACACAAATCAAAATGTATAATAAAGTCGTCTATACAGATTTGTGAAGCATTTGCGTATATTTCTACATAGGTAAACAAGGCGTCGTGTAACTTATGGGTGGGCTAAAAATGCAACGCTTGTCATAGATACATGCTTGTACGCAGAGTCATATTTCGGTCACGTCGTTTTGGGCGAAGTTTTCGGCGAGATGCAATTGTTGTAACATCGTTCTGTCGCGTTGACCGCGCTAATAACGTCGTCCTTGGAAGCGGTCGACCCTTCGTGCGTGAAATAACGAAGACGTGGCATAAATCAACCATCTGAGTTGTCCATAACTGTGAACGTTTCGAAAATATCATTTATCAAGACGCTTACATTTAGTTTTATGTGTAACTTTACTTTGTACATGTTTATGTAGATCTATATATCGTGGAAAAACGTACACTTGATAGTATTTGGTGTTGCTTGGAGAAATTATTTTGTGTGGTAGCACTGCACATGTAATTGAAAATCATTTAATCCCGAACTTAACTGTGCGAAGAATATTTGCATCATGAAGTACATTTGTATATTGACAATATATAACATCAGATTGAAAAGTAATTTACCGACATAACGCATGTTAATTTGGCAACTAAATTGAATCAGTTGCTTCTAATAAAACTTCTCCCGAGCGCAATCAAACTTTACTGCAACCAACAGCAAACACTGGCTGAGACATGAAGTGTGGGGGTTTGTTTGAAGTGGAAAATAAATTATCACAAAAAATTTGATAGGAAAATTTGAAGTGAATTATTGCTACGGTTCCTTAGAGTTAATGAATTAAATTTTCCAGACGCGGGAGTTTCACGGATCGATACTATAGCAACCATTACATGAAGTACACCGATGGAATAGTGCAAGTATATAGGAACATGTCGGTAAGCACACAACGCAGATTCACTGAAATATCGTCATAATGTAGCTGAAGTTATCGACCATACAAAAAGCGCTGTGATGCGCCGCCTACATGCATCCAATCCACATGCTGGCATTCGGAAACATGGCAAAAACTGATTTTCTAAGAACATAAGCACCCAGTCTTGTTGTGAATCATGTTTTATGCCGTTTTGAACAATATTTCAGTTAGATATGGACGGCGGTTAATTTGACTAGCAGTCCCAGGTTATCCTGTTGTTTTGCACAAGCTGGTGACAACTTGTCCGTATGAATCAGAGGTTGAAGATAACGTAACTTACAGTCATATTGTCATGGGGAACTTGTACCTTGCCAAGGTTCTAACTTGCGTCCAAACAGTTTGCAGTCGAATGCTTTACCAAGTGATTACAGTTTTTAAAACCACTGTTTGGCTTCGTTCATACACAACAATGGAAACTAAACTGTGAATAGTCAGAGCTGTGCTCTAGTTAGTTCGTTCAAACAGTTGATTTTAAAGATGGAGGTCTGTGTTTTATAGTTTAATTAACCTTGAAGGGGGGAAACTCGTAGATTCCACATGAAAACACAACAAACACACCATTTGCTCTTTCGAAGATGTCAAATATTTTAATCAAGACAAAGGCAGGTTTTGTTCATCTCGGAAGAAATGTGTGCCCACTCAAATTGCTTGTATTGCCGTAAACCCGTCGTAACTTACAAGTATGTTTTGTGTGCACTCTTTGTTTCTAATTGCCCATTATTGGAGTTTCAGCAAAGTATAGAACCAAACAGAACAGAACGGAACCTTTAGTTTGAATTGTACGAAATACATCAAAATATATGTGCGCAAGGATTCATTTGATTAATATAAAAGTTCTGTCTAATCGTATAAAACATCGAAAATTATGCTGAGTTTAATATGAGTGTAGACTAGGGGAAATTTTCTCTAGGCCCAATATTTTTGTTGCTTCAGTACGTCGATTTTTCGAGTATTGATTTGTCGAGTATTGTCTGAATACAGGGAACTCCGTGGTCGACTGGTTATGGCCACTGACGTCAAATCAGCTCTTGCCCTTCCCCGCTATGGGTTCGAATCCTACCCGGGATACATAATTTAAAGCGAGGAAGCCAAGCAGCTGGCTAACGGAAGGTTGACGATTTTACACCGGTGTCCGTCTGGGGTCTTTATCCACCGTTAAAGATTGAATAGCCGCTACATCACTCTAGCTGTGTGTATGACTTGAAGCCAATTACAAACACATTGTCTAAATACAATTATACACTTGTAACGACGGAGGAAAACGTCACGCAAAGAAATACTTCACAGATGTGCTACAGTAACGTATTTGAGTCCAGACCAATTTCTTTAAGGTGATAGTAGCAAGTAGAAACATGATTCGATCTGTGAAATACTAACTTAGGGGCATGACTAACATTTAGTTACACGAATCCATACTGCACTTTGTCGACTTTACCGGCGTAACAGAAATCGAATCAGTGTAGTAACTGAACGATAGAGAAAATGAAACTTATAGAACAAGCAGGGTATGAGAACTGTAATTGCTAAGTAAAGTCGTTAGGAAGACGTGGCATTTTAATAAATGTCAGTTTTACTTACCAAACCCCAGATTGCCGTGTGTTCGTTTACGTAATGCAAAGAGTTGAAATGCCTGCAAGAAAGACAGCATTGGTTTTATTACATCATACATCTTCAAGTGCGCAGTACATATTTGACAACTAGTATCCACCATTTACGGAAAAGTACGGTATTTACGGCACATTTAATGCAGTATTTTGTATATAAAGAGCAAAACAGTGAACATGAACATGAAAATTGTGATCTTAATTTTGAGGTGGTCTCAATATTGAGGTTGTCTTTATGTGAAATTGTACTGTACCGTAAACTTGTTGCAGTTGATTCTCTTACAATATTTAAAACATAACTTTCATATACTTTCTTAATCAACAATCTCTTTACAAACAGAAACGAGCTGTTAAAAGTTGTCTGTTTAAAGATATAATTTAGTAAAATAACATGAAATCGAAATAGGCCAGGTATTTAAGATTTTCCCGTCACAAATTATTTTTCAATGAAACTAAAGGTAAATATTCTATAAATCGCCACAAAATGGTCCTCAATAAATAACCTTGCACTTTTCTAGTACTTCTCATCTGGCATTGTATAATACACAAATGGAAATATCGTTTGTGAAGGAATTACGGTGGCACAGAGGTGACATGTGTGAAACTATTTTTATCGCGTGGCCACGACTTACTAACACGTTCCCACTACATAGTTATCTCGTGACCACGACTTACTAACACGTTCCCACTACATAGTTATCTCGTGGCCACGACTTACTAACACGTTCCCACTACATAGTTATCTCGTGACCACGACTTACTAACACGTTCCCACTACATAGTTATCTCGTGGCCACGACTTACTAACACGTTCCCACTACATAGTTATCTCGTGACCACGACTTACTAACACGTTCCCACTACATATTTATCTCGTGACCACGACTTACTAACACGTTCCCACTACATAGTTATCTCGTGGCCACGACTTACTAACACGTTCCCACTACATAGTTATCTCGTGGCCACGACTTACTAACACGTTCCCACTACATAGTTATCTCGTGGCCACGTTTTACTAACACGTTCCCACTACATAGTTATCTCGTGGCCACGACTTACTAACACGTTCCCACTACATAGTTATCTCGTGACCACGACTTACTAACACGTTCCCACTACATAGTTATCTCGTGGCCACGACTTGCTAACACGTTCCCACTACATAGTTATCTCGTGACCACGACTTCCTAACACGTTCCCACTACATAGTTATCTCGTGGCCACGACTTGCTAACACGTTCCCACTACATAGTTATCTCGTGACCACGACTTACTAACACGTTCCCACTACATAGTTATCTCGTGGCCATGACTTACTAACACGTTCCCACTACATAGTTATCTCGTGACCACGACTTACTAACACGTTCCCACTACATAGTTATCTCGTGGCCACGACTTACTAACACGTTCCCACTACATAGTTATCTCGTGACCACGACTTACTAACACGTTCCCACTACATAGTTATCTCGTGACCACGACTTACTAACACGTTCCCACTACATAGTTATCTCGTGACCACGACTTACTAACACGTTCCCACTACATAGTTATCTCGTGGCCACGACTTACTAACACGTTCCCACTACATAGTTATCTCGTGGCCACGACTTACTAACACGTTCCCACTACATAGTTATCTCGTGGCCACGACTTACTAACACGTTCCCACTACATAGTTATCTCGTGACCACGATTTACTAACACGTTCCCACTACATAGTTATCTCGTGGCCACGACTTGCTAACACGTTCCCACTACATAGTTATCTCGTGACCACGACTTACTAACACGTTCCCACTACATAGTTATCTCGTGGCCACGACTTGCTAACACGTTCCCACTACATAGTTATCTCGTGACCACGACTTACTAACACGTTCCCACTACATAGTTATCTCGTGGCCACGACTTACTAACACGTTCCCACTACATAGTTATCTCGTGACCACGACTTACTAACACGTTCCCACTACATAGTTATCTCGTGGCCACGACTTGCTAACACGTTCCCACTACATAGTTATCTCGTGGCCACGACTTACTAACACGTTCCCACTACATAGTTATCTCGTGGCCACGACTTGCTAACACGTTCCCACTACATAGTTATCTCGTGGCCACGACTTGCTAACACGTTCCCACTACATAGTTATCTCGTGACCACGACTTGCTAACACGTTCCCACTACATAGTTATCTCGTGGCCACGACTTGCTAACACGTTCCCACTACATAGTTATCTCGTGACCACGACTTACTAACACGTTCCCACTACATAGTTATCTCGTGGCCACGACTTACTAACACGTTCCCACTACATAGTTATCTCGTGGCCACGACTTGCTAACACGTTCCCACTACATAGTTATCTCGTGACCACGACTTACTAACACGTTCCCACTACATAGTTCTCGTGACCAAGACTTTCTAACTCGAGATAAAAAATGATTTCAGACATGTCACTTCTAGGCCACCATAGAATTCGTTTGGGGTTGAGCCATTTCAGTGTAATGCATGGAGTGGGATGTCCTCGACACACAATACTTATTTACGAGCAAAATAAAATTATCTCCCCTAAAAAAATGCTTTAAATGTACTTTCCCTGAAAGTAGGTCAGCACTATTTGGAGTAATGAGATTCAACGTTCTAAATTAGTTTTTGGTAAATATTTGAACATTCTCGCGTGACCTTATTGATTGATCAATGTACTGAGCCGCAGTGAGTAATGTTGAAATATTTCACCAAGATTGACAACAGTCTTCTCTAACTCGTCAAGTCGTTCTAAATTATTCACACTTTCATTTAGACAAGCCCGTTTCTCAATTAAGTAAACATCTGCATCTCAGTAAAGTTTAACGACTTGAGAAATTGAATTATGGATGCTGGAGACTGAATACTTGAAGTGAATTTTTTATGAGACTTGGTGCATTAAACCTCGCCTGAATGCAGAGTTATATAGGTAAACATGGTTAAACCTCACGCAGAAAAGGGTATGACGTCGAGTATTTCCCAGTACAAGTTTTGATGTCAGAAACTAACAGTTTTGTCTGAAGACGTTTTGGAGGCTAAATTGTGATTAATAGAATTATACGAATGAATACATATTTATAAGTATTGCATGATTTGTTTTTTTTCCATTTGAAGAGCGAAGACTTTTTAAAGAATTATTTACATTCTGACAAGACGTCATGCTTACTTTTGCATCTTGTTCTTACTATTGGAATCGCTATAAAAAGAAAATAAGACGTCCAATTTTAATACTTTTGGTATTAAATGAAAATGGCAAAACATTTCTGTAAGAAAATGTAAGAAAGAGATTAAATTGTTCCATGGATACACAAAACAATGGCTACCCACTCATACCCCCAAACCTGAACATGGACTTTTTGTTCACAAATACAGGTTAAATCATGACACAGCTCCATAAAATTCCATACAGTAAAACCTCAATAATAAGACCACCCTTGGGACCCTTGAAAACTGGTCTTATTGAGGTGGTCTTAATATTGAGGTGATTTTTAAGTGAGATTTTACTGTACTTACTTTGCAGCACGTATAGTATCCTCTACTTCAAGAGTTCCAAGACGCTTATAGTTAGCATGAAGCCATCTGTTACCCCTCCCACCCGTTCCTCGAGCATCCACCTTTACTATAATCACACCATGTGTACTACATAGATAATCCTCCCAGCCAATATTGAACTCCTCCGTGACGAGCTGACTCCCCGGACCTCCATATCTGTAATATATTAACAACGTTTTATTTTTAACCCACACAATATCTGTAATATAATTATAAGCTCGCGCAATATCTCTCCGCGTCGGACCTCGTGAATATTTCACGCTACAAACTAAATAACCCTTTTATTAAATGCCCATTTCTTCGAAATTCATAACAAAAAAGCATAATTAGGAATAGTTTTTACTTTTATTCACGGACTACATTTGTAGCTGCATAACAGTCGAAACATCGGGAAACACAAAAGTAGCTTTTACAGTAAATCTAAAAATAGAATGTGTAGCCTTCACACAAATACATGTATGCATAAATATTCTAGAGCGCGTTCAGTTTAAACATGCGGTTCTAGACGTGCTTTTGAGTAATGTTAATAATTATTGTGTAAGAATACTTACACTTTGAATAATATATTATATGTTATAATTTCTTCCTTCTTCAGAACTGGGGGAAGTAAAACTTTTGCCCACATAACTGAAATAACAATAAAATGTACGTCAATGTATAAACAACTGAGGTAGTTTTGTTTGAACTCTCGCGAGCGGCGAGAATTTCTTCCGAGATCAGACCCACGATAACAATTTTGCGACGTCCGCCATCTTGTTTCTGACTCGAGAGAAGTTGACATTTTGATTCGCTGTAATCGTCATATCTAAAGATGTCTTAATTAATAATTTTTTTAATTACTACATTTCAACAGATCGATAGGTAATTTCACTGACATTTAGAGTAAGTAACAGGCGGAAATGAACGGAGATTGCCGACTATCGCCGATCGATTCACGATACTTACCAAGCGCGCGCTACGGATTGTGGGTAACTTATGTATCGTTATCATTTCGCCGATATCAGCTAGTTCCAATCCATGGTTTATATAGCCGTGATCATTTTTAACAAATAAAAAGTCTTATTTTTTATTATATGTAACACGTAGAGGTGGTCAATATACAGAGGGGAAGGACAAATGACCGTAGCCAAATGTCACGCAAGGCCATGACCTGCCCAGCCCGGGAATCGAGCCAGAACCACCCGGGTGACAGCCTAGCGCTCTAACCACTGATCTAAACGAGGGGCGGGCTATATATATATATACTTACAGTCAGTCTCCTCATCATCTATAGGTATTTGTTCATATTCTATAACTGGTCTTGTAATAGTTTCAAGCTTTGCCTTCAGTTCTGAATTATCTTCCAACGTCTTAACTGTAACCATCAACATATCATATAAATACTTCGTTAAATATACAGTCGGACCTCGTTTATTCGACAACATTTTATCCCAATACTCGGTATCATCCGAAATAAGTGTCAGGTCCTGATGTATCTTCATATTCACGTCGAATTGAAATGGTCTATTCAAAACCATGTATTACTCGAATTAAAATTTCGGAACCGATGATTTCGAATGAACGAAGTCTGACTGTATTATATTCAAATATTATGGTTTTGTGTATAGTTGGCATTTTTTATATTTTTTTCAAGAAAATTCAGTTGCTTGTTTATATAATCAAAACAATATCAATTACCTTCCTTCGTTGTGTTTATTCTACAACTGAGTGTATAAATCAGCGGAAGTCACTTATTGGCGTACATGCTAGCACATACACATACACACATCTCACACATTGGATACTATGTGTACCTAGCATTTGTTTGATAAAGATGATTATCATTTTCACGACCATTCTTTCCATTTATAACTTTATATCTTTGTATTGAATATGTCGTTATACTAAGTCTGATGAAAGATACAATTTCATATTCGTTAAAACGAATACATGTAAAGTGAAAACTCCCTATTCCGAACACCTTTTTGGGTTTGAAACATGGTCAATATATGTATCAAAATATTATTAACAAAACTAAATGCTAAATGTTTTACCAAAGCCTGAATCTGTTGAATATAGATGATATGATGGCACTCCAGGTCCTTTACAGGAGAGAATATAGTATTTCCCTGATGATGAAAATCTGGCATCAACATATTCACAATGTTCACCGATGTCACATGACAGACACGTGACCCGCTTAAAATCTTCATGTTTTCTGTCTGCAGTTGTGCTGGAAATATCGAAGAAACAAGATTAATGTATATTTAATGAAATAGACCACACAGTGAATATTAAGTACAGTAAAACTTCAATAATAAGGTTAAATACTAATTGACGTTTAACTGTATATTGAAATATATTTTGTGTAAATTATAAACCAAAACAAAAAAAAATGAGCATACAATAACTTTTTAGAATGTTGAGAGAAAAACAATATTGTTAATAAAGCACCCTTACATGTTCAATTTAATAACCGATCCCTTATAATTTAAACACAGACTTGAGGATAATTAGACATTACGAAACAATCCCTGATCACATTCTAAGACAAATAATGCATCCTCTATGGAGGTGTGCAGAAATATACTGGACCTCATTAAAAACGCAACTATTTGAACTAGGCGTTATTTTATATTACCAACTGCCAAAAGCGTGTTACAGTTACCTAAGTGTTAATACATGTTCGAAACTTTATTAAACTCTAGTACAGTTGATTTTTATTTCATTATTAATTAATTTTTTGAAACTATGTTTGAGAAATAAAGAATAAGTTTGCCTTTGTAATATCACTTTATCTATGTGCAATAATTTGGTTGCGTTTTTAATGGCGTATCGTACATTTCAAGACGAAATTTTGGTGATAAAATCATAGGTAACACCAATAGATTTAATAAGCAATTGAGACTGATAAAATTTGACCAGAGAGAAACTATTAACTAATAATTACCTGTACAAATGTTTAAATCGGGGATCGCCCATTTTCGTTGCAACGAAATAACTGAAATGAGAAAACATACACAAATGAAATGATACTCAACAAGAGAGCGGAGGTATTGTCTTTATTCATCCTTAAAGATCGTATAACGTCTACCTTGTACTAATGCATTTGACGATTTTTCATTTTTTTGATACAGTCTTAAACACATTCATTGTAAAATAAGAATTTAATGATTTCTCGATTCACGAGTTCGTAACTTAAAGGTAGATTATTTTCTGTCAAAATATGTCAAGTAATAGTTTTTAGTTGTTCGGTAGAACAACAAGTTCTATGGCAATTTTCGACGGTCGCATCGCTTAACTACGAAAACTACTTTTTCCGGAAGCGGTGCAACAATAACAGGTAAGTGAATCGGTTAAAAATAGTTCAACTTTTAAGCGTAACCTGCATGAACTGCAAAACATGAGTCCGATACAGGAATTTCCTATGCTAGCACTAATTCGGCGGCGTGTAGGTCAGGATGGAAAATACCCGTATCAGACACTTGTATTTGTGGTTTTGGGAAACATGAAAGCAGATTGACAACGCAGTGTTGTAGAGTACATCTATATGAAGGCAATTACCACCGATGTTCTCATATTTATGACTAAGGATGTTTCGTCATAAAATAAGACTATGTTCCTTTTAAGGACACGAAACGCTTATCTTATCCGATAAATAATTACAAAAATTGGCTCAATATCCGTATGTTGTTATAATGCCTTATATAGCTTGTCTTCCATTTGTCTAGAATTGCTTTTATGATGAACTTTAAATCACCATCAGTCAAAATCATCGTATTCTAATTTTCTTAATACAATCAGACTTCATTAATTCGACAACCTTTTATCCGAAAACTCGGTATCATCCGAAATAAATATCAGGTCCCGATGCATCTTCTTATGCGAGTCGAATTGTAATGGGCTATTCGAAACTATGTATAATTCGAAACAAAAATTTCGGACCCGATTAATTGGAATGAACTAAGTTCGATTGTATTTTAATACTTTTCTTACACTAAACTTGTATCATCATCATAGCCAACAATATCAAAAATATCCCATTGACCAGCTGTAAGATATATCCGTGACCCATCTCCAGGTTTCGACTGAAAGTAGAATCATTATAAAAGAAAACTTTATAACATATTCAGTATAATCTATCCAGACCAACTCAATATGGAAGATGCCAATACCGAGTGCCGCATAAAATGTTTACACGAGTCGTCTGATACACATTTCCTGATTGGCTGCGGAGCCAAGAGCAAATAAAGTAGAATCTACATCTTAGATTCAGTTCCTTATTTGTCATTATTGGTATTTGATATCATTTCAAAAGCACTGAAAAAGTTTAAAATTGACGAGGCACAATGAAAACCTCGCGTTTAGTTCATTAAAGGTATGTTGTATTAAGTTTGAACGTTTTGTCATACGTTTTCGCGATTTTTAAGACTCATTATTTCCAATGTTTTGTGCGCTTACATTTTCCTTATCAAGAACCACTCTACATATGGATGTTCATGAATTTGAAAAAACTAAACAGCATTTAGACTTACTCGGTCATCAAAACATCATGAGTATTAAAGATTTATACAGTTTCATAGTCAACATAGCAGAAGCATGTTCATATGCATTTGAAGATAACTGCATTATGGTAATGCTCTACAGCAATTAAAACGGCAGAAAATCGGGCCGCTCTGGGGATCCAGCGAACTTTTCCACAAAGAGTCGATCTATAACATGTTTTATGTTTCTCATTTAATGTTTGTCGTCAGTTCTTTGTTTTATTTCAGTGTTTTTATGCATGTGGAGTTTTACAAGAGTAATGTTGGATAATAGTCTTGCAGAGAAACTGTAAAACTGGAGGCTGGTTTAATCTAGAAATCCACTAGCCCGATGTCCCGGACAAATCTTATTGCCGATTAAGGGTTATTAACTGTATGGTATGCAGTATGTCAGTCCAGTCAGATCATGGTGACATATACTTAGCGTTGATCCTGTCATATTGTCTAATAATGAATGGCCCAACCGTTGTTTCTATCCACGGACAACTGGCCTCCTATGTCGGACAGGTCATATTTATCATGTACACCAGGGCCCGTTTTCACAAACGTTATAAGACTAAATCTAAGACTTAGACCTTAAAATGGTAAATGTTCATTGTGTTCCTACGTTATTATTACACACTATATTTTGATAAAACATGGCAAAAGTGTTAAATGAGTAACAAGACATATTCAGGCAAAAATGTATCCGTTTAAATATAATGAAAGCAAATTTAACTTAGTCTGAGATTCGGTCTTTAAGCTATGTAAAGGTACAAGTTCATGAAAGTGAATCAATCTCGACCGCTGTTTCCTGGGATGCTAATCAGTTCTTGGGATTGTGTAGGCCGTGAAGTTGAATATGGCCCATAGCGGGACCCGAAACCCACCAGGGGCGTAGATCCCTATAAGCCATGTAGGCCGCTTACACTTTTTACGAAAAATCGAAAAAATAAAGTGGCTAAAACCGCAATAGGATATTTAAGTGTTTTAAACACATCTCTGACAATCTAGTTACACACTTTTAGGGATCCCCTAAAACAAGGCCTACACATCAAGTTCAGCTAAACGGCGCCCCCCCCCCCTGCCCACTACCTTTGACCCAGGAGTCTCTGACGCTCGATCCATAGACAATTCTTCAGACATCGAGACACAGACAAAGTTTAATCTAAATTAAAATCAAATCACATGAACTCTCACAGAGATGAAACACTGATGTTTGCGGTTTAATGGTAAATCACACGATCAAACAGTGTCTGACACCATGAAATATTGTCATATGCTTTTTTATCTGCTTTGATAGATTTCTCAATCTCTCATAGCAACATGTCGAGAATTTCAGAATAAATAAAAATGCCCAATTAAGCGCCTAGCCCACACAATCCGATTAACAAACAATAACATTTGCGACATTGGAACCAGGAATCCCGTGCTGGCAAAGAAACAGACTGACACGTGAGCGTTGTGTGTCGCCTCTAGACTGCAAGCAATTAAATAAATCCATTTTTTTGTGCTGCAGTTGGGTGACAAAGCAATTACAGGCCTAGGAATGATTTAGAGGACGGTTGTTAACGTCAAGTTTTGAAAATGCCTGGTATGGAATTAAATTACACAAGGTCATCAATCATTTGACATTAGCGCGATTAACACGATGATTGGCTGACAACTGGCAGAGCGATGCACTATGTTCTGGTAGTAATAACAAGGATACTTGGAAGTCACCTCAAGCAAGCAAGCAGTGTTATGGCGAGTCAAACTAACATAAGTGGCTTGACGCTTCGACCACTACGCCTCATTACGTCATGTAGTGTGGTCATAAACTATACTAAGGTAAAAAGGAAAGTGTGAATGGGATAATATGGACATGTTTTCAATACCATAGGGTAAACACCTAAAGTATATCCATCAAGATGCAATACAGACAACAAAAATATACCACCAGATAGAATTTAAAATTATCTTTCAGTTGGTACCAAATAATTATGTCCATGTTTAGGCCCCATGGTATTGAAAAATGTCCATATTATCTCATGCACACGTTCCTTTTTGACTCAGCACAGTTTATGACCACATTATATGCAAACAGGAGTTGTAGTGGTGGAGGTTGGTGGAGGTGTCAAGCCACCCGTGTTAGTAAAATGACTCAAAATCTGGCACATACTTATACAGATTTTTATCACACTATGTTTGAACTCAAATGCCCCCAAAAAACTGCATAAAACATAATCTAGTAATATTTTAGATGAAAAACAGAAATTCTTTTTAAACCGTAACATAGGGTGGCCCATTAGGAAGGAATTTGTGTGTAAACAGTCGGCTTTTATTCCCGAATGACCAATTGTGCCCAAAATATCAACATCGTTAAGTTGTACATAAATAGAACGGTAATGTGCTATACAATTGAATTAATAATGAAAATAGCAATAGGAGCACTCAAAGCGCCATTTGGACACGCTCAGAAACCGCAAATGGCATTTTTTATGTAACAGACTACAGCTAGAAACGAACACGGAATGGATGCTTTCAGTGAAATCAAAGTTACAGTGGTATATAATTAGATTTAGCCGGACTGTGATTGCGCACATTATGCCCCGATAGAAATGAGAAAAAGGGAGGTAATTCAATAAATGTTCATATAAATTCGTTTATCGGGAGACAATAATGAACAGATTAGTTTTATCAGTGTATTGTCTGCAGTTTTATGATTATATGTATAAAAAAACACAAAAAGTCGATAGACAATAGGAAGTTTCCATTAAGGCGTCTGACTGTTCCCGATCGTCCGCGTCGATAGACGCTTATCGCGATAATCGGGCAGGAAATGGTGGGATAACAAAAACAGGGGGCTACAGCTTTATCGTCTGCATTGAAGTTTAGTCAGGAAAAGAACTGCACTATCATTTAATGAAATAAACAATGACATGTGCTGATTTTTAAGTCGGACAAAAACAATTTCACAAGAATTTATTGAAATAGACAAAGAAATGCGCAGATTGTTTAGTTTCACAATTATTTTTTGAAAAAAGAGACGGTGATTGGTAATTCAGAGAGTAACAATGGCACAGTTATTTATTGAAATAAACAAAGAAATGCGGTGATTGTTAAGTCAGACAATACCAATGCCACAATTATTAATAGAAAAACACCGACTGTTTAGTCAGGAATAAGAAATACACTATCATTTTATTGAAATAAACAAAAAAATGAGTTGATGGTTAAGTCAGAGAGTAATACTTTCACAATTATTTATTGAAATGAACAAAACAATTGCACATACTATTTAGTCAGGGATTAAAAATGTCTTCATATTTTATTGAAATAAACAAAGAAATCTTTCAGCACGGCATTTAGTGAGGGTAACACAAGAGAGCGAGGGAGAGTTGCTTATTTATTTATATCTACGTTAAAACATGATTGTTTTGTTGAAATTGCGAATAGCTATGTTACTTATAAGCGCAATGGCTGTCATGTTCACCTTATGTTCATGTAAGAGCTCATTTGATAAACAGTAACATTTCAGACTGAAGCAGACAATATTTACAGAAAGAAGATATCAGTTTTCGTTTTAATTATTATATTCTGTAATCCCTAAATGTATAGCAACTGTCAATAATGATCACGAGAAATATGTGCACCCGCTTATCAATTGATGCCAGTGGGAAATCTGCCGACGAGACACAACGACAACGGAGCAGTATTTCAGAACACGAGCAGTATTTCACTAGGAGTTATAGATACATTAATATCTAACCACACCACAGAAACAAAACTGCACTATTTCTATTAACCTGGTTACTGTATAAGTGGTAAAGATTTACGAAGTGGAAAGAATTGCAAATTTCGCGAAAGCACAAAATTCGCGGACATTGTCCACGGCGTACATTGTCCACTGCGTACATTTCCACGTTCACCGAAGAATATTTTGACCTAAGCATCGTGTAGCCGATACATGGAGTCCGGTGCCACATAAAGTCACATCCAAAGCACTCCATGTCCTACAATCGATTATACAATAGCGATTTTTACGACGTGTAGATATTGTGATCAAACCGCAATTTATAAGTGCAACATTATAAAGTAGTTTATATTTGCTGTTAGGCTTACTTTACTTTATTATGTATACATACTAGCTGAGGAGGCAGGTAGTGGCCACTTTGCTTAAATTATTTGTCTTTGGACCCTTACTGCCTTTGGTTCACTTCAAAATATTTCCCTTTATTATTCCAGCCTGGATAGGATAAACAAGTCGCTAAATTCGCAAACATTCACGCGCGCGAAATGTCCGGAATCAGCCATTCGCGAAATTTTCGACACGCGATATTATCCAAGTATATAATCAACTTACAGTTATATCGTCTGAGGAGTCTATCATAGCAATATGCTGGAAGCTGGCTGGACCGTCCTTCCGGGCTAACAGAAGGAAATAGTGATTGCCACTTGGCTGGAACACGGCTGGACGAAACTGAAAGAAGCAACAGAAGTCACGGATATATCAACTGGCGTCCAATTTTAAACCATTATACTTTAGACATTATATTAATAAAAGGGACAAATCTGATAAACCTATATAGATCTATCAGGTTGTTGTTGTCTTTGCATGAACACATCATCATTACTCATATTTTCCCTACACGGTCTGTATGACCTTTGATCTCAACCTACGATCTTGACATTCGTTCTGCACATCGTGTTTTGTTAACCAAACATTTGTGCTAAGTCATTTGAAAATCCGTCCAGGTGGTAAAAAGACACAAAAAACTGCTTATTTGACCTTTGATCTCATTACATGACAGTGATCCAACATGACCGAAAATTACTTTTTGCACATCGCCTCATTGTGGTTAAGACTTATGCTGATTTATTTGAAAATCCTTCAAAGGGGGACGTATGAAACTGGTACCGTTATAGACAGTTTGGCGGTCTGACTAGTGGACATACAGACGACGGGGCCAAACGCATTAAATCACCCTACAATTTGGGGGAGACATAATATCGATAATCATAAGTTAGTGCCTCCATTTCGCACTCATCATCACGTTTCAAAAGACAAGATACATTCACTGGCAGTGAACGATTGTAACGTAATGAATGTGCTGTCAAGATGAAGATCCTGCGTACGGCTAACAGTTGCTCACGTTACGGAAGGTTTTTGTTGTATCCCTGGCCCACCGTATCGCATTCACTGCACTAGGGGAACAAAATTTGCAAACGTTAGCCGCAAACACATTTGCTAGTAAATATGGATAGGACAATAAACTCTCAGCAGAAACAAAACCTAATTGAGCTTACCATATCTAACCAACCACCATCCCCTTCAATCCGTTGATTCTGAAACAAAACAATGCAGAATGTCACTTAAATCAAGTAATTTACGTTACCGGCTTTCAATCGAAATAATAAAATATACTATACTGTTGGGACTGACATTCTGTTATTAATAACACTACCGATGTTTGATTTATATTTGTCTTTATCCTTCGGTCGTTTATACACAAATTAATTAAAATAATCACACATTAATACGATGCGATAACATTATTTTATTTTATCAGGGAATTGTCGAATGGATATAGTGTCATTATGATGACAATGATTGTAATAATACTGGTAATATTTGTCTTTATTTCACGAAAGTTATCAAGCATGGTAAAACAAAAACTTATAGTTCACAATTAGAGACATTAGCGTCTCTAATGAAATTGATATTACAAATAACATACGATGTTGAATAAAACATACGTGGGCGTATTTATGTTCACGGACGCTGCAACTAACAGCATCATAATTATTGAGGGCTGCTCTGGGATTTACAATCTCTTCTGTAAAGGGACGCCATTTCAAGAAAACGCAACACATTATGTCACTATTTGCAAGCAGGCAACACTATTTACTCCATATGGTGACTTCGTTTTCATATTGCCATATGGGGCAAATATTGCTTACTGTCAGTACATGGTGACGTCACATGTGACGTAATCTAGAAAATGAAATGTAAGTCTAGCAGATTATAGACGGAGAAAATGAACCATCATCTGATACAAGATCATGAAATTTAATACAAAGTAATGTTGTGAAATGCAGAAAGCGATACAGATTCTCCTCGTTGAATCAAAGCAATATACAGTCGGACCTTGCTCATTCGAATTCATCAAATCAAAAAAAAATCAAAAAATACATGGCTTCGAATAATCTATTTCATTTCGACGTGCCCAAATCTCTAAGACAATGTATCCAAAATGTACTCAACATTCAGTAAGAATTTCAAACACTTAAATAAGCAAACTCAGACTCAACCTAGCAAAATTTTGACTATGGGTTATAAGTCTGGACCCTTGACGACATACCTGTATACATTTCATATTGACAGCGTCACACACAGATATCACTGACATGTTTTGTGGTCGGTTTAACCACGTGATCAAAACTTTAGTGCTACCCTTTCCAAACCAGGTAACTGTTGTGAAATAATGATCCCTGTAACACGAAGAAGAACGACATAAATAGAATGCAGCGTAACTTCACTTCAGTACACTGTGATCTACTCTTCATGTTCCTGCAGCCAAGAAAAGGAGGACATATCTCAAGGATAAATTGTTTCATAAATCTCCAAAATAGTGCTAGAATGTCCCTCTGTGGTCTTTTCCTCCTGTGACCTAAAGCCGAGTCACAAAATATTTTTCTAAGAATAAGGATCGACGAACAGACTCATTATACGGCAGACGGCTAAATCATTTAATTTTGACAAATAGATGTATGATAAAAGTCACAACTGACATAGCCTCTATGATCTATAGATCTTTATTTTGTAATCAAACCCAGACGTAGTACCGCGCTTAGAATATTTCCCGACAGTAATAACATACAGCAAAAGAACTTACTTCGTATCGTGAAATATGCCCGAAGTCCGACGCGGAGTGATACTGTGCGAGGTTGAGCGCAAATATCATTCTGCGTATGGCCGAGGGCATATTTAACGTTTTATATTCTTCTTCAAAATTCATATTAAAGAATCATAATAAGGGTTCAATTTCACATTTATTTACGGACTACTTTTTGAAACAGCATAATAGTCGAAAGTTTCGGAAACCAGAAAGCAACATTTACGTTCAAGGTTTCAACAAGAAAGGTCTGTATAAGTTTATTACTGTCACATATATTTATTTTTAGCCATACATTTAGTTTACATTCCAGTTTGATATTTGTTTTGTTAAGTGTTCAGTAAACAGTGATCAATCTACCTACTTGTTTTTTAATTCAGCAGGTGGTTCGATCTCCTCGGTTCTATTCGTGTCCAGATCCAGTATCTTCAGGCGAACCGTAGGATTTGGTGTTCCAGGCTGTAATAGAGAGTATAACACTGTTTATATATTACTAGAGAGCATTATTTCAAGTATACTTAGAATCAACCCCCTCTCCTGTTTGTCCTCATTAATTGTCCTTACTTGTCCTTTATGGTCGGCCAGGTCATTCCTTGTGCCCCTGTTCCCTTAAGTATGTACCCTTGAGCCTCCTAAAACGCCATATGTTTTATAGACTGTTGTTTTCCCGAAGGTCTGTGTGGGGAGGCATTGTCTTATGTATGTGACGTTCCCTGCAGCAACTTATTCTCTCTCTTTTACACTTAAAATTTGCATAAAGTTATATTTACCAGCAATTCGTTTCCTTTAAATATAAACGAAAGACCTTTTGTCTGACTGTTGTTACCCACTGTTATTGCAACGTTGAAGTAAAAAGAACAATTAACATTTTAAAAGAGAGAACAAGTTGCTACTGGGTACGCCATTTACACAAGGCAAAGCCTCACCACACAGACCTCCCGGAAAACAACAGTCCATAAAACATCAGGTATTTGAGGAGTTGCAAGGGTAGAGGTACTTGCCAAGGGAACAGGGGCACAAGGAAAATACAATGTTTCAGTCTTGTAATGTTTCTGAATAAGTTCCTTGAACTCGTGCATAATTAAACGATAGAAAGTTCGCGATTCTAACCAGTCCAAACCAGTAATCGAACTCACAACAATAGGAATAGTAGTCCGACCATCGACCAGTATGCTTCCTTACATTAAATATATATTCCCCGTGTTTTATTATTGATGTTAAACAATGATTTCTAATAATTTTGGATAATGTCACAAAAATGACTTTCCGAATACGTAAATAGTTCCTTAAAATAGCTCGATCGCTTTCAACAAGGGATATGAATGGCAATTATATCCCTATGGGATCAATATTAGAGAACGTGTGCCCCGTGCTATAATCGAAGAAAATACTAAAATTCCCTGAGAAAAGATGAACATCAGGACATATTTCTTTACCTGATTTTGGACAATTCGCATAAAAGTTAGGTTTGATTTATGACTTGCGGATAAAAATTACATGATATAGAAAACTAGATACGAAATTTTGACAAATTTGTTTTTTTAAACTTCAAGAACTACAATATTTGCACAGACAGGGCTCAGATTTGATCTAATTCTATCTAACGACACATTGTGAATCTCTTAGAAATAAACTTTTCTTTTTTAAAGTAATCAAATACCAATTTTCTTGTTTATGTTTACCTGAAGAAACATTCGACAGTTAAACTGGTATTCTTATTGAAGTGGTCTTAATACATGTATTGCGGTTGAATAAAGAGCAAAAACATAAAATTGTGTTCTTTATTTTGAGGTGGTCTTATTATCGACGTGGTCTTTAACTATGGTTTTACTGTAGTTCAAAATATCAATAAATATGCACTTTCAGAGAATACACTATTAATGTATTCAATTGCATTTGCCGAAAACAGATTTTTTTATAATATATTTATACTCGAATTTGTTTTCACAAGGGGGGGGGGGGGCGTTAGTCCGTGCGAAACATGATAAAACTTTTTTTTAATCGGTAATAAAAATCAAAGATGTTACAGCCAATATGTCAAAAACACTAGTTGAAGTCCGTGCAGATATTTTACGTGCACGTTGGCCAGATGCATCTTCAAGCATATGACTGGACGGTGAAAAAGCGGAAAAGTTGTCGACCGCTTATCAAAGTTGTCGAACCTCGCTAAAGCCACGGTAACGCCTCTTCACAAGAAAGTCAGTACTGATTCAACCCGGAAGTGAGCATAGAATGTTTTCATTACAATCAGGCCTCAATAAATTGATATAAAACTAATGTTGAAATATACGCAACACGGGAAATTCGAACATATAGGAAATGTCAACCTAATTACGCGAGGGATATATCAGGAATTATACAATGTGTCTTCTATGATTGAATTAACAAAAGGGTAATGTCTTTAAATGTATGGCAATTCCATCTGCAGACAGCTTCAAACGCAATTAACCGACAGAACCGCCATCTTTTTTTACCCTTATGTTCGAATTGTTCAATATTATTCGCAAGTTTCGTATTCTATTCCAAATGCTAAGGGCGAGATGCTACCGCGATCTCGATACATGTATACCCTGTATTAGTACCAGTTAGTAGTCTAAGAAACAGGGACCTTATTCAAACATTTTAAGACTAAAACCAGTCCATTTTTATGGCAAATTTGGGGCCGATAATAGGGCTCCATTCCCTAAAGAAATTTCTTTTAAAATTTGAGCCTTGTAGGTACCCCAATATAGTGATTTTCAACATAAATTTCCCCTATCAAAAGGCCCCACCATACTCTTCCAAAAATTGAAAAAAAGGCTGGAAATTAAAATATGTTCTATTTGCTCTTATGTTGGTAAACTAGTGCGTAATGTAGGAAAAATATAACCACACAGCCGTTTCCAGCCTTGGGACGTTCAAAATGCTGGTAAATATATTTTTGAGTTTCAGTCGTAAACTGTTTGTGAATAAGGCCTCTGTCATCGAGAGTGATTACTACAAGTTGTCAGAACTTGTTTTACAATCGATGTAAAATAAATCCAGTTTCACCTAAAAAATTCATTGAATTTTTGAAATCTAATTATTTGTGCTCGATTCATATTGTCGTAATAATATACCAGTCATCAATTTTTCACGATTAGTTCGTGATTCATCAATTTTTCCACAAAATATCTGATTATTTTGTCAGTTTAACAATAGTAATTCAGAAATCACACAGGGCTTGATTTATAAATAAATGAACATTTGAAGACAATGGATGATGCAAAAAAAAGCCTTTTGTTATTCGATGATACGTTATACCCATTTAACGGGGTAACAAAGAGCATTGACACGTAGCTCACGATAGGATGGTAATTCCAAATGTCTGCGAACATTATTTATTGGAATACCATAATATCAGGGGATAAATACGCAGACACGTAATTACAGATTGTCTCAGGAGTTATATAATTGACCTTTAAGGGGACAGACCCCCTCCCAAATACAGGACATACATATTATGGTAAACGTTAGCAATCCATATTTTGAAACAGATGTCATAAGAAAATGTGTATATCAGCATTTATATGAAATAACAGCATATGCTTTGTTTGTTCATTAAACTAATACAGTAAAACCTCACTTAAAGACCACCTCAATAATAAGACCACCTCGAAATTAAGAACACCATTTTCAAGTCCATTCTTTATTCAACCTCAATATTCAGGTGGTCTTATTTTTGAGGTTTTACTGTAAAAGCATAATCGGAATAAATTACATCGACCTTGACATTGACCTTCAACAATAAATATGAGATACCCATGAATTTTACGGTACCTTTGGATAAGCCAAATGTTTGATTTGCGTATACTGCTCACTAACACCCCCATACATCGTCATCTCGTATGTATTGACGTCCCTATCATCAAATGTCCCGTAGAGGACATATCTACCATCTGGTGAGAACCAAATTGCATTGTCTGAACTGAGGATTTCCTCTGAAATGAGAAAATAACAAATATATTTCGGATTCTATGGAATCTCAGAGGACTTGAACGTGACAACACGTAGGAGAGATACATATCGTCATACATAATGAGAATGTATTGCTTCCAACCAGGGTTCGCTATTTTGGGAAGATGACCCGTTCACTTCAAATTGGGAATTATTGCGCCTAAAACTTAGACATTGGGAAAAAGACTAGTAATTACAGCAAAATATTAAGAATAAAAGTAAAAATGTGATTAATTAATGAGCAATTACTATATATATTAACTTCCCTTGAGAGAAAAGCATCTTGCTTTGTCAGTTTTTGGCTAACTTGAACCACATTCTGCTCCTCAGATGTATTGGGAACCCTCGTTTGCCAAATAAGGAACACAATCATATTAGGCTAACCCTTCTATACCCAATCAGGAACATCCTTACGTATGACATAGCCTTGTATATCCAATCAGTAACAGTGTAATATATGTCTTAGCCTTGTATATCCAATCAGGAACACTGTTACATTTGACATAGCCTTGTATATCCAATCAGGAACATTGTTACATATGACATAGCCTTGTATATCCAATCAGAAACAGTGTAACATATGTCTTAGCCTTGTATATCCAATCAGGAGCATTGTAACATATGTCTTAGCCTTGTATATCCAATCAGGAGCATTGTAACATATGTCTTACCGCCGTATATCCAATCAGGAGCATTGTAACATGTGACTTACCGCCGTATATCCAATCAGGAACATTGTAACATATGTATTAGCCTCTTGTATATCCAATCAAGAACATTATATCATATGTCTTAGCCTTGTATATCCAATCAGAAACACCGTTATATTAGACTTCCCTCGTATATCCAGTCAAAAACATCGTTATATATGACTAACCCTCGTATATCCAATCAGAAACACCGTTACATATGACTTACCCTCGTACACCCAATCAGGAACGCCGTTATGTATGCGATCAATATCATCATAGCCATCAAATGTGTGTTGTTCAACCACATTATCCGTAATATCTCGTATATAATATATATCGTTATATTGTATACATAACTGAAAATAAAGACAAAATAATTTAATTCATTACTATTTTCATTCACATCATCATCAACAACATTTTCATTAGCACCTACGTCACTTTTTATTAACAACAACAACAACAAAGTGCTGACAACAACAAAAACTGATACAATATAGCGTTTCCAATTTCGCTACATTAAATTATTACTTACTTTCTCTCAAACATGAAATCGTCATTAATTTAAATGTACTATCTTATTCACACAAAGAAATGAACTGCACAAATAACTTACACCAAATAGCAAAACTCACGTGTTGACATTAAACAAACATTGACGGAGCACGAGATTTTCTAGATTCAGTAGGTCATTTTATGTGCATCAATAGATTTCGGACGAGTAAAAGAAACAGGGGTGTGCAAGTTTTATTTTTGAGAAAAAATATAAAATTTTAATACTTAAAATGATAAAATATAATGTCATTTTTAGAAGCGAAGTCATAGTGCTCTGTCGTTATGATAGCTTTTCATTTTCACCTTGTTTGCTGGTTAAATATAACATTTGTAAAATACTATTTTAACGTGTTTTTTTTCTCAAATGGACGCGACCTACTTTTTGCGCGGGAATCAGCTTATCGTTAGGAGCATATACAAGCCGCAGATTTGTCGGATTGGTGTGTGGGCGTGGTCTGAACACATATATATATACACAAATATACATGAACATTCGTCGAGTTATTCGTGTAACTTCGGACTTTTTAATGATTTCCTCTAGAGACTCTTGTATGAAAAATTACCTCATTCCGACTAGATATAAATTGATTATGGAAATCCCTTGACGCGTATAATGTTATATTACGTTTAGATGAACACGTTAATGGAAATAAAACTGGACGTGTCATAAATCATATAACAAAACAATCGTGACGATTCTTAGATTACATGGTGGCTTTGGAGACAATATAATATCATGTACATAATTGGCCGATATAGGTGTTTGATCTAACTAAAACTTTAACTACAGAAAGTGATTCTTTTACATGTTGCTGTCCATAGATTATTACACCATTTTAACACCAAAGCCAAATGATATTTGCGTAATCACCAGTAAAACATAGTTACAAAATAATAAGAATCAACGATTTTCAAAATTTCAGAACATAACCAGCCCGACCCGGAAATCGAACTCGGATCTGCCGGGTGACAGTCTAGCGTTATGCGAACTGAGCAAGCAAACAGTAGGCTATGTAGAGGACAAATGTCTTTTGATACATACTCGTCAGTAAATTAGTCAAGGAGCACATTCGCCACTCCCCGGAGTTCGAACCTACACTATGTTGTTCAGCAAAAGTGCTCTACCGATTGAGCTAAGCGGAAGTGACGTTCATTCTTAGTTACCGTATACATTAAATATTATGAATATAGAAATGTTAATAAAACGTGTTCGTTTTTGATTTCATTTATAATCAATATGCTGCCGTACCTCGTTCATTGCACTTACCAAACTATGTTTTACAGGAGACCACGTGACGTACTGGAACAGGTCACCATGTAAACCATCCAATGGATATCTCTTGCTGAAATCGCAAAAATACAAAACATAAAACATTTCATCTTTACGACGTAGAGAATACATCAACACTCGCCCCTCACCGAGGCGGGTTGGAATCCCACCATGGATGTAGAATGTATAGGCGAGGAAGCTTGGCTCCCGGATGGTCTATGGTTCTACCCAGCTGTCCACCTAAGCACAAACTAATGCTGGGAGTCACACTTGAGGGTGTTCCTCCAACCTTGAATAGTCACTACATGAACCTGGCCCCGTAGTCAAAAAGAATTAGTTTCAGGTTCAAGATCAAGAGCAGATGTTGTTTCTTTGACACTTTAAAGGAATGCTATGCAAAACTAAATGTTGAACCAAATGCATCATATAAGTACGTTTTGCACAATTCCTTAATACTTTCTATTCTGCATATTAATTTAGAAAATGACAGTACTCAATGCGTTAAGGCCGATTGTTAAAAATTATAGGTCTAACTATATATAATGTAATATATCAACAAAAAGGTAACTTTAAGTTTGTTTATGTCCTGTATAAAGTATTTCATAATTTAAAAAAAACGATAAACATATTTCAGGATCAACTTGACCCAGATCAGTTGCTCATTTGTGAACACCGAGTCTGGCTATGTATGTGCCTTTAATCCCAATTACATAATAACAACAACATATTTTTGTATCCCATACAATGAACCAGACAAAATCTTTCCTAGATTACAACTAAGCATACAGTCATAATGGCGACCAATTCAATTCTGAGACCATAATTGCGGGTAATTGCGCGCAGCAGTATCGTCTCTGGAATTGTTTTAATTATGTACGACTATCATTAAGCCTAATTAATGTATTCTTTGTTAAAACAATTACAACTTTGTTTTTCTTCTTACTAACATCAGCGCCGATAAATCAGATTCTAAGAAACTACAGGCTATGTATTGTGTTGTTTTGAGTAATCGAACAGAGAGAAAACAACATCTCTAAATTATTTGCCATGGGAAACCCATTCGTGACTAAATTTATACGAGTTCAGTAGTTTTGTGTTTCTGTGAAATATCAGCAAAATTGACCTATTAAAACTTGAGAAGATGCCATTTTATATGATCCCGTTGCCCGGAGCACGCACTAAGGTCGATCATAAAAGGTCAACTAAGGGGTTGTATTCAGGGGTCCCTAAGGGGTTTGAATAAGGTCGATCATAAAAGGTGAACTAAGGGGTTGTATTCACGGGTTCCTAAGGGTTTGAATGTGTGAAGACCAGTATTGGACGCCAGACATAGTAATTTGTTTCCAGTATTATTATTAATGAACAACGAACTTGTCGTATTGTGCTTAAGATGTCCACGTCCAATTCAATACTGTTATATTATTTACCCGAAGACAGATGCTGAATTGTTTCATTAATTTCCATTTATATAAAGAACGGTATTCGTTAATGTTTTATAATGTCTAATGTACCAAACGTCTCTTGTGGCGATACTTCTAGTAATGATTGATTTTTGGACAGAATATTCTCATCATTTTATAGCGAGATGTTAGTACCACTGCACCGGTATATCGGATAAACTATTCATATAACATGATTGTATGAAACATAACTATGATATGACAATATATGAAGAGAGGGCGATTCTCCTAAGACTTATACAAATGTTATACAAGTTATGTAGTAGTCATTGTTTGGGAGCGTATGAATACTTTGATGGGAATTTAATTTCTATACAGCCATTACAGTGACCTTGAGATATGGACAGCATCCCGGATGTCTGTGTGTGGAGGAATTGTCTAGTGTATGTGTCGTTCCATGTAGCAACTTATTGTTTTTTTCGGCACAGTCGTACTAACATGGCTTTGCTATTTGCATAACCGTGTTGTGTTAACCAATCACATCATACGTTACCCGCTAAGCCAACTTCTCTGCAACCGAACAACGTTTGTAACCTTTACGCGTATTGGTTAATCTTACTATAAGGGGTACGATACATTGAAATCCATTGAATTACGTTTATATTACAGAAAATCTATATTCTAAAAGTATGTTTCAAGATTAATCTAGTGCTTAGTGTTGTTAGTCAACAAATTGTCCGACGTTGTACAAGTGACGAACGTTTGTATTGTTTTAATCTGATTAATCGGCATGTAACGAGTTTATTGACATGAATGTGTGATTTCTCGACTGATATATTAAGTACTGATGAACTATATTGTAAAGACTATACTGTCTATGACTATCCTATATCCTACGAAGTCATCTCCTCCTACAGGTATCGGAGTTACTATAGTGAAGCATAATCGAGTGACCAGCAATCGTAACAACTTATTTGCTTGCTTCAGATTGCGCCGACCAACTTTGTCAAGATATATCTTCCTCATCTTTCTTATCTCATGACGCTATCGCTGGTAACTAGACATGCATAAATATCGTTATTTATATAAGGGTATGAACAAGATTGCTTTAGCTACGTATCATTGGCGTAATATGCCCCGGGGTACTTATATTTACTAAGGGGTGGGGGGTAAAATACAAACTTAGACATACTATTTTGGCTTATAACTACATGTATATCAATTTACGGCCAGTTGTCACGAAACTAAGAAAATTTGGTGTTTAATTAACGCGTAAGCGTTCCGTCCATCGCATACAGTGCTAACTTGAGATTTTTGAACATATGATGTATTGACAAGTCAATTCCTTTAAAGTCTGATGCCCATAGTGTGAATGTGGTTGCCCGCAACTAAGCAAAGTAAGTCACAAATTCTTACAGACCCACTGCCAAGATCAACCACTTCTTTTAAGTTTTCACTATATTTCATGGTGGCACTTTATTGAACATCATTACACGTACGTTAAATAAGTTAATTTGAAGAATAAGGAAATGTAATGCAAAGATGAACACAACATTTGCCTAATTAAGTGCATATAATTAGTTCCGTATGTTGCACAATAACACATGTAAATATACATGTTCAATAAAGTGCCACCATGAAGTATAGTGAAAACTTAAAAGAATTGGTAAGTCTGCTAAGAATTTTCTTTAACCTTTTCTCAAGTAATTATGTGAAATAGGGGGCGAGGGATTTATGTTCAAACGCTAAATGTTTTGCTTTAACTATTTTATGGGTCAACAAAATTAAGATATACCGGAAGGAATGCGACCAATAGTTTACTAGGTATATTTACATGTACTTACTTTGTTTTAATGTGCACCACTGTATACTTGGATATCGTGGAATATCTATATACCTGAAAAGTATGAATATATGTAATTAGTTGGTGATTATATCTTTTGTCCAATGGAGTGTTCTGTTACAAACGCGACCAGAATTTGTCCAATGGAGTGTTCTGTTACAAACGCGACCAGAATTTGTCCAATGGAGTGTTCTGTTACATTATATAACTAGAAAATTGGTTTAATGAGGTCAGATAATGTTCATTGAACAGTGATGTTACCTAATGCGATTAGAAGTTGACAAATGGAGTGTCCTATTACATGATTCGTGTAGTTAGTGACCAACATTCTGGTTAAATATAGATTAGCGATGTCGGGACTGATTTGTTTATAGGATCAATCCCAAAATCTAACAGTACATGTATAATTATGTTGTCGGAACATTCGCGTATATGTAGATCGTTGGATTGCTTCACCCCTTTAGACAAGAATAGCAAACAAGAGGCCCACGATGACCCTGAGTTTGTCAACTGGGCGCCTGGAGAATCTGGAACATGTAACGTCTTGTGTCATAGGAAGCACTATTTCGTTGTAGTAAAGATTCTCAAAAAGTTAGCACAATTTGCAGCACGTTAAGAGTAATCATTATAATTATATTGTCTATTTATCGGAGAAGTATCCGCCTCCTGACAGAATCATGCAGTTTAAACCATTTAGGGAGAGGGTCACCATTGGAACATTTTGGTGAAAATGATATCGAAATTCGGTTAGTAGTTTCCACTATATACTTGTATGAAAGTGGATCCGCCTCCTGGTGGCCAAGTTTTTGAGAAATCCAGCGGTATATACGAACCCAGTTTCATGGAACTCTGTCTAATGTAAGCATTGTAATGCATCCTGCATTAAATTTTGTGCGAAATGTGTACATAAAACTAGTTGATGAAAGCTTTAGATGGTGACAAAAGTGTCATGACACATACAATCTGAACACAACAGAAAATTAATGACTGTTTCTCATACAGTTCCCCAGACATGATAGCTTGTCAAACCACGAATCTGTTATATGGTGTTACTGGGGATAGCGATACAATGCAATAAACTGTGGTAATTGGACATCGATATCTTGAGCATGGACACACTGATCGATCGATTATTTTCTGTGAAACGTTACGAAATGAAATATTGTACAATTACTGTATTGTGCCAGACAGGGGACCGGGGAACAATATGTCACGAGATTATACCATTGATCTTAGACAATGTTTCCGGTATAATACAGTCATTGGCAATTATATAGAGATTTTTACGCAGTTAGTTTTTGGTCTTTTTTCACGAACTAAACGAAAGAAAGTTAAATCAATCTTCGCGCCAGAATTTGCGAATGCTCCAAACATCTGAAATAAATTTGGTCAATGTGACGTGGAATAATAACTGTTACGAAGAAATTTCACTACATTTTAAGTCAATGTCAAATATGGTTCCTGTTATAGTCTGAATTATTTTTTGCTGTTTAACTCGTTCTATTTTTGTGTATTCATCCGCGCATTCAGTCGACGCAGTGTGAGGTCACAATGTGTATTGACGACAAAAACATCATTGGGCGGGTCGTTTCAAAAGTCTATTTGGAATTATAAGGACTAAAATACCATTTAGTGGCATTCACACAAGTGTAAACCCCAGTCAGTCCTTTACACACAGTGAACCTGTATTTATGACAGACTGACCGATTGTAGAACGCGACTACCTTTAGCCCCTAAAAGGGGTCACATTGTATAATACAAGATTCTGATATTGACACTTACATGTTGTATTTCATGTTGAAATAAGGCGTACTCTTTGTCAGCTGACAGTTTGAATTGGTCCGTATTTAATTCCCTCTGAAAAGAAATAAATGTCCAAGTGAAATACATAAACTACAAAGATGTACAAATATACTTGACACCATTAAAACCGCAACTATTTGAACTAGGCGTCATATTGTAGTACCCAACTACAGTTATCTATGTGTTAATTCTTGTTCAAAATGCTATGAAACTCTAGACACATTATAATTTATTTTGTTATTGAATAATTTTATGAAATTATGTTTGAGAGATAAAGAATATTCTTGCCTTTATTCCGTCATTTTATCTACGACATATTGTACATGCACAATTTTTGGTTGCGTTTTTAATGGCGTCAAGTATATATAAAGCTTTCCTCTTCTTTATTACTAAATACTTACTTTAAATTTCATGAACTGGAGAATATTATAGTTAACACTTATTGTTATAGTCATTGTTCTACGATACAGCCATTTATGGAAACAAGTTGTAATCTTCATACTATTAGAAGTCATAATTATTATGAGTCATACAGTCGGACCCCGTTCATTCGAATTCATCGGGTCCGAAATTTCATTACGAATAATTCATGGTTTCGAGTAGCCAATTTCATTTCGAAAAAACATCGGGATCTAATTTTTATTTCGGATGATACTAAATATTCGGATAGAAGGTTGTCGAATAAACGAGGTCCGACTGTAAATTGATTTTTTTTTGAAAATATACAAAAGAAATTGCATGCTTGTCAGGTAGATTCCTTTAAATGTATGTCAACAAGATAAACATACAATTCCTTCCAACATTGTCACATAAAATGAGTCATTTTAAGCGGAGATGGTAAGATGTTCTAAACAAAGCCAGACTAGTCGAGTATTTGACGTTTCTTATACAAACTGATCTCCAAGTGTATAGGAGTTTTGCTTCCGAAATGTGTCGATAACTGTTTCATTATTTATTCAACGTTATATCAAAGGCGGGGTTTAAGCACATATTCAGTGATAATGAACACGAGTCTAAAACTATCTGCAATGACTAGACTTTCAATCAGTCCAATTAGATATTAGACTTTATCTACTTTCAAATTGATAATTCACAAATTCTGCGGTATTTTTTTTAAGTGGGTCGGTTGTACATGCTGATTTTCAAACTGATCAAATAACCACTATATTTAAACAGCTGACAAATGAATCCATCTATAAAGGTTTGACACCCATTATCTCTTTTCATAGCCTCACATAAAATGGATAGTGTTTCTCGCTATAGCAAGATTTTGTTCGAACGGTTTGACGTCAGTGGGCCTCTTAACCAGTTATAAAAAATATCCAAATTTGAATTATAAAAACGTTAAATTCTCACATTTCTAAATACGGGAGTGATAAAATATTCACGACGTTACAATCACATTGATCAGTAATTCGTATAAAAAAACGCATAATCGTATTTAGAAGGAATTAATTACTTAACGACAGCGCATAAAGTGATGACGTCATGCAAATGTGAGTAGTAGAACGAAAACTAGGCGTCTTAAGTAGAAAAATGCCCATCAAGCTAAACACGTGATTTAATCAGTGTAAAAAAAGGAAAATGTTGAATGATTTATTATGCTTTGGTGATTTGATGCTGTGATTAAATCGATGTTTCATTCATTTGAAGGGAAGCGGGGATTCCACGCGGAGCTAAGTCCGATTCATCTTGTGGAATCAGACGACACTGACTCTTTACGATACAGTGAATAATAGTTCTTGATTAATAATCACAAAAATGAGCAACATAGAAAGTTCTAAAGCAAATGTCTCACACATTTTGTCAGTGCTCTAGATTTAAAAAAAACCAAAACACTTGTCCCAGATAAGTGAACATGAAAACTCTGACCTGTTTGGTATGGGAGGCTAGTTGTCCTAGAACATTAAATTATGTCGTCCGTTTGAATTGTCACTAATTTCAAGCCATCAGAAATGCATGATTTTCGTTCGATATATAAACAATCCAATGTTAATTAGCTTTAAACAGACTTGTCCTGGACTAAGTTCAACTCAACTGTTGGTAGCCCGAATCAGGAATAAGACTTGTCCGGGATGTCGGTCTAGTATATTTTTAGAGCCCTGTTTGTTCGCAAAGTTACAATATGATGTTAACAGCTACGTAAATGCCCCTTTAAGGAGTGGCTCAGCATTGGTTCAGCTTTAAGGAGTGGCTCAGCATTGGTTCAGCTTTAAGGAGTGGCTCAGCATTGGTTCAGCTTTAAGGAGTGGCTCAGCATTGGTTCAGCTTTAAGGAGAGGCTCAGCATTGGTTCAGCTTTAAGGAGTGGTTCAGCATCGGTTCAGCTTTAAGGAGTGGCTCAGCATTGGTTCAGCTTTAAGGAGTGGCTCAGCATTGGTTCAGCTTTAAGGAGTGGCTCAGCATTGGTTCAGCTTTAAGGAGTGGCTCAGCATTGGTTCAGCTTTAAGGAGAGGCTCAGCATTGGTTCAGCTTTAAGGAGTGGTTCAGCATCGGTTCAGCTTTAAGGAGTGGCTCAGCATTGGTTCAGCTTTAAGGAGTGGCTCAGCATTGGTTCAGCTTTAAGGAGTGGCTCAGCATTGGTTCAGCTTTAAGGAGTGGCTCAGCATTGGTTCAGCTTTAAGGTGTGGCTCAGCATTGGTTCAGCTTTAAGGAGTGGCTCAGCATTGGTTCAGCTTTAAGGAGTGGCTCAGCATTGGTTCAGCTTTAAGGAGAGGCTCAGCATCGGTTCAGCTTTAAGGAGTGGCTCAGCATTGGTTCAGCTTTAAGGAGTGGCTCAGCATTGGTTCAGCTTTAAGGAGTGGCTCAGCATTGGTTCAGCTTTAAAGAGTGGCTCAGCATTGGTTCAGCTTTAAGGAGCGGCTCAGCATTGGTTCAGCTTTAAGGAGTGGCCCAGCATTGGTTCAGCTTTAAGGAGTGGCTCAGCATTGGTTCAGCTTTAAGGAGTGGCTCAGCATTGGTTCTGTGCAAACAACAACAGAGATGTCTGTCCACAGCAAACTCCCTTTGGGCGATGCAATTTCATAACGTTCATCACTACACACGGAAATTCGGCTAATACTTATTTGTGGTAATTAGTACCACACAGCAAAACATGACACAGAAATAGCATGCTAAAGTATAATTAATCATAGAAATAGCATGCTAAAGTATAATTAATCATAGAAATAGCATGCTAAAGTATAATTAATCATAGAAATAGCATGCTAAAGTATAATTAATCATAGAAATAGCATGCTAAAGTATAATTAATCATAGAAATAGCATGCTAAAGTATAATTAATCATAGAAATAGCATGCTAAAGTATAATTAATCATAGAAATAGCATGCTAAAGTATAATTAATCATAGAAATAGCATGCTAAAGTATAATTAATCATAGAAATAGCAATAATTCCATAGTCGTTGTTCGGGAACAGTTACATTTTGTCAACGGCAATAGAGACAGTGATATTGTAGGAAGCCTGTATCAATACAGACTCAGGCTGTCAAGTAAGTAGGCCCTACTTTCCCTACAATTCCCTACCATTTTTACTTGCTCCCTACTTTTTCCCTACTTGGTCTTGAAAGAACTCTACTAACCCTACTTTTTTTCAAATCTGAGGGGTTAACTCAAAATATTATTTTTACCGCATAAAGCATGGAGAATGTACAGTGCAGTGATTTTTTTCCATTTTTGATATTCCAAAGGTAAGGAATCATCTATCCCTACTTTAAGGCAAAATTATCCCTACTTTTGCCCTACTTTCTTTGAAAAAATAGCCCTAGTGTATCCCTCCTTTTTGAAAAGATGTGAGTTGACAGCCTGTTTACTGAGTTACAACAAATAATGAACGGGTTATTTTCATTACAAATCGGTACAAATTTTACGACACAGCCTCTTTGAAAGAGGTTTGCATGATGATGCTTGCATGAATGCAATCAAATCGGGAATAAGAATCGATCCAGCATGAGTAAATACTATATCTCTGCATGGTGTTTTCGAATATCGCAATAAAACATAAAATTTGCTGCAAAACGATGAACCACGAGAATATAAATTGGAATGATGTCTCGGTCTGACTCGAATCATTAACGTTTCATTGGTTTTCGGTGTACCAGAAACACGCATTGTGATATCTTTTACACTCGCAGACTTTATGTGACCCCAAATCCCCCAGAACTACTCGGCGGTATCCGACAGAGCACGGAAAGCAAACTAATAATCACCGAGGTGTTCCGAGTGATGTGACCCAGTGCGGTAGGGTATAAATACACCACCCCTTCCTTGTACGGAACATTTTTATTAGTTCTTGCCATTTTCGGAGAGTTATGGGCTCATTAAACTACGCTGTGAAATAAAATACCGCGAGGCATTTACATAGTTCTTCACAACTTATCTCTGATTCTTGGTGCAATTTTGTCACCGACCTATTTTGACTAATCCTTGTTTTATATCAAATTGTAGAGACAATGCAGGGAGGTGTTTGGGTATTTTTGGTGATATTTCAAAGCCTTATAAGTCTAGCCATTAGTAAAGTAAAATAACGCTATCTGGAGTGCGCATTATAAAATATAGCAAGTAAATATGAATGTTGTAATGGATTTTGTACGCGATATTTTAGGAAGATGCCTCGTGGGTTTCTTGACTGAGAAAATAGAATCTACATTTCGTACTAGAATATTTAAATAACAAAAAAGACATCTAATCCAAATTTTAAACAATAATGCTTTATTATGAATACGATGTTGCTTAGCAGAATATAGTTTTCAGCAGCAATAACAACAGCAGCAGCAACAACAACTATCATAACAACAGCAGCAGCAACAACAACTATAATAACAACAGCAGCAACAGCAACAACAGCAGCAGCAACAGCAGCAGCAACAACAGCAGCAACAACAGCAGCAACAGTAGCAGCAACAGCAACAACAGCAGCAACAACAGCAGCAACAACAGCAGCAACAACAGCAGCAACAGTAGCAGCAACAGCAACAACAGCAGCAACAACAGCAGCAACAACAGCAGCAGTAGCAACAACAACAACAGCAGCAGCAACAACAACTATCATAACAACAACAACAGTAACAACAACATCAGTAACAACAACTATCATAACAACAACATCATCAGCAGCAACAACAACAACTGTCATAACAACAACAGCAACAACAGAAACAGCAACAGCAGCATCATCAACAACAACATCAACAACAACATAAACAGCAACAACAACAGAAACAGCAACAACAATAATAGTTATAACAACAATAACAGAAGCAGCAGTAAAACAACAACAGTTATTACAGGACCAACAACAACGAAAGTATACTTACAAATGTTTCGTTGCTCAATAGCACTGAAGAATCGTTTTCAGGACATATAAACTCTATCACCGCTCCGCTATGATCTTTGTACATAAATGTTTCAACATCATCTGTAAATAAACACAACATATATAGTTAAATATGTTTAATACCTATATATGTACAATAGTATCATAAATGGCTATAGTGGTGTAGGGGCACAGCGCGAACTCTTGTTCCGAATGTAGAAGGTTCGAATTGTGGAAAAATCCGACTAATTGTGAGCTAGAATATGTAGATACAAACTTAAACAATTATATGTTATTTTCTGTGTTTTTGCAAATGCATGCATTACAGTATCCGGTTAGATCATAAAATTTGTTCCATTTTGTTTCAAATACTTCTAGTTTATATTTATGAGTTGCTATTATTCTTTCAATACAAATGCATCGAGATATAATTTTAAAGAACTCCATTCTGGCACTTTTTGGTTATATTTGCAATTATTGACGAAATAATTTGCTAATATTAGGAGAACGACTATTATAATTATCAAACGAGATCTTATTAATAATTAAAATGTTTCAAATTCGCGACATTTCCGACACACCCTCCTCCGTTGCTAAGTGAAAGTTGATACTTTAATACCAACTTACTACACATTTGCAAAACAATACTGAATGGCTGACACTTTTGTGATAAAGTAAATATAAACAGAGAAAATTTAATTTGAATGCTATTTCTGCAAAAACCTTAATGGTGGCAGGCTGAATGAAGCTAATCCCTCTCCGCAGTAAAATCATTAAATCATACTTTCCGATTGCGAAATCTCGTGCATGTTGTCTATAAATGACAAATACATAATTGTTGTACTTTTACCAGATATATTTATTGCTCATACAAGACATAATGCATACTAGAATATGTTAAGACATCGATAAAATCTTAATTTCTATCTATCAAGTTTCCACTTTCCTTGCATAATTCACGAAATCGTTGTTAAATGCGTACTGTTAATCACTTATGTTCGCCGCATTAAATTTTCGCGAAAGTCTTGCCCAGAAGTATTTCGCGAAATCATCAATTCGCGTCTTTCCTCCGTCGAATTTAAGATTGACAGAAATGGTTTGTGTTGTTGTTTGAACATCTATTTACAAATCAAAGCGTTACACTCTCACATCGCATATTCTTCATAACAGACTATACATTATTTCGGATATGCACTAATTCGTACATGCATGCTTTTGTTAGCCACAAGCATAATTTCGAGAGAATTTTGAAAGAACGCGAAAATTACGTTGTCGCGAAAATAAAGTGATTAACAGTGTACTCTAAAATACATTGCTTAAATTCAGATGCGCTTTTAACAGAGAATTGTGAAACCATTTCTGTGACTTAGTGACGGATGGATTTTTGAAAGCTTTTAAATTGATTTTGCCATCAGCACGGAACACAGTACCACAAACTCCATTATTTAGTCCACATTTATCTCCACGTAAAAGCTTTTTTAATTATAAACCCGAATGTAGGACATTTTACGGCTTTGGCTGAAAGCCAGAATAAGTAAATAAATAAATCGGAGTTAACAGGATTTTATGAATTATTTATAATGAAATCCGCGATGGTTAAATAAAAAACAGCACGCCATTACGTAAATCATTATTTTATGTTCACTAATTATTCTTCCAGCTAAAAACATTTGATAATAGTGCTACCGAACTCTATCTAAATTATGAATGATTTTGTAGAATTAATTTTCAAATAATTAAGCTATGGTAACAGAAGGGGCAAACTGTTAAAAAGTACAATCGAACCTGGTTCACTCGAATTCACCCGGTCCAAAATTTCATTTTCGAATAAAAACTAGTTCGAATAGCTGATTTCAATTCGACATGCCTATGAAGATTCACCGGGACGTGCTCTTAAGTTCGAATGATACCAAGAATTCGGATAGAACGAAGTCCAAAACTATCCGAAACCATGTATTATTCGAAATATAGATGAATTCGAATGAAAGAGGTCCGACTGTACTTTATATATCTGATCAAATAAGGGAACACAAGCGAATAAAGCGATACATCAAATAAATATACGTCAGTGATGACGTCATAGCGTAGTTTACGTCACGAACAATAATTAGAATGACGTCATAGCGTAGTTTACGTCACGAACAATAATTAGAATGACGTCATAGCGTAGTTTACGTCACGAACTATAATTAGAATACTCACCAGGCATCCAGATTGGATGAAA
Organism: Mactromeris polynyma; assembly: GCA_032209605.1. NCBI lineage: Eukaryota > Metazoa > Mollusca > Bivalvia > Venerida > Mactridae > Mactromeris > Mactromeris polynyma. The sequence goes on from JASFXZ010000041.1 coordinate 2,492,305, forward strand.
TGGTCTAGGTTCGTACTCATTTCGTATAAAATTTCGGAAAGTTATTTTTTCGCCCTCGCGTTCGTCCGATGATTCTGAAAGAAAGAGAGAGAACTTTTATTATTAACCCTCAAGATGAAAATATAATTAATTTAATGCGCTGTAAGACAGAGGGTAGAATTAATACCTCTGTACAATAATTATTTTATAGTTTTACCCTCAATCGAACAGGTAACGTAAGTGCAATGACTTCACAGAACGTTCTTGTAATTTACACATGCATGAAATAATGGTGAAGGAATGTGGATTTATATAATTTTATAAGTAATGATTTTACATCCTATGATTCTACAGCAAAGTGAAAGAAACTATTAAAACTTCTCGCACAGTTGAAGATGAATCTGGCACATCTGAACGTAAAGCGTATTTGAACTAGCTTCATCCAGTGTTGGGGGTATATTAGCTTACACATCGTTACAAAGAACAATTCCAATGCATTACCTATTAAAAACGTTGTTTTGTATGTAATATACATGTATACAAGTTGTAACCATAAAACAGTTAGTTTTTTTATCTAAAGATATAGCAAAATAGCAAAATAATTATGGCTGTTATTGAGATGTTGTTGTTACAGATAGGTTATGGCTGTCATGAATTATAACTACAGGACAAATTGACACCGTTGTTGAAGAGAGGTTGTTGCTCAAGAGTGACTAAATATACAGTACATTATTACTAAAAGAAAGTTGACACCGTTGTTGAAGAGAGGTTGTTGCTCACGAAAGGGGCCGCTCTGGAGAGAGGTTGCACTGAACGTATGAAATGCTATACTCACTTGGTGTGACGAGGACGATTGCTGTAACAATGAGTGCTAACACTGTCACTATAACAAGTAAAGCAATGACAATACCACGCCAATTTCTCTTCTCTTGTGTAGTTCCAACCAATTCCTGAAATGAGAAAAATGGAGACCAATGAATATAGTTGTCACATAAAGCCTAGGTCACAATGGAACCACGACATGAATATTCAGGTTCACGACGAAAATTCGGGGGATTTCGTGGCTTGTCTTGCGATGTTGAACGACAGTCGTAGGAAAAATGGGTGTCTTGTGACGAAAAATTTGTCGTGGCTTGAATTTCGGACTACCCTATTTTCGACAGATTCATCAAACTAACACTTTGAGGAGGAGTTCACTTTTGACCCGAAATGACTCAATCCTACGCATTTTAACAACACTACATTTGAATCAAATAAATTTTATTTTTGATACCAAAGTTGAAGGAACATGAACATTGAAATCTGAATATATTTCAAATACCCTCTATGGATGAATCACCGATGGATGCAGAAGTTTGGCTTTGTCAAGTTCATCAACATTTATAAAGAAAGAAGACGACAATAGTTAATGCACAATGCGTCTTTCCACCGTCCATATAGACTAGGAGGATTACTGGTGCGTGAAGCATACACACACAACTATAGGTGTACACAAAAGGAATATTTCATGCCCATGTAAACAAAGAACGAAATGTCACAGTTCTGGAATCGAACCTAGTTGTCAACCACCTGAGTTAACCGGGCGGGAAGCACACGCACAGTAGATGTATAATTTGCTTCGCAAGTAGATAAATCAAACCGACATGCATTCGCGTGACCTAGAGACATAGCGGTGGGATAGAAATACGCCAATATTCGAAATAATTGCGTTCGTACACGCTAAAAGACCATGTATAAAAATTATAAACTAATACATCTGCTAATGGTAGAGTGGGAATAGAACACAACTTGCATAAAACAAAAGTTATATGTCACATTTATTTATAAAAACTAAATTGAAATTAGCTCAATTGTGATGAAAGCGTTTACGTCTATTTGAATCACTGTATGGAAACCAGTACTTGTGTACTTTAGGACAAGTGGTCGTGCCCTGCGCGGAGCTCCAACCCAAAACGTACGGGTTTAAGCAGCTGGCACCATATCCACTGTTTACTTTGAGAACTACTCAAAATTAGGACCACCACATGTACTAGTTTTTTTAATTCTTGATTCATATTTGAACTGGACAATAAGATTACCTCACCACTAACACTGACTGTCTTCATAGACAATGGTGTTCTTGTAAAGGAATTTACCCTAAATTTGTTTGTTATTCAAAATGCAACATGACAAATGGTGCGCAGCTTCTCGGTGATTTATACTGCTGAATGTAATGTCGAAAATAATTTCCATTTATATTCATAACAACTGCAATGACTAATATGCAACATTAGATGCATAAATCGTGGTCTTGAGACGATTTATTGCCTTAATATAAGCGTCTCCAGACCTCGTGTTTCATGTTAAGGTAACATAATATATTTACATTACTAATTGCAGACAATTTTGAAGAGAGCGAAAATACGTGCTTCGATTTTCCCTTGTTACAGTACAAAAGAGACACGGGCTGGTTGATTTAGGAATATTACTTTGCAAAAAGTAAATTATAATATCTTATTGGTCTAGACTTTGATATAAAAATCAGCAAAACTTTCATCAGAAATGTTTGTTTATCAATCAAAAGAAGTAATTTCGATTAGCACGATACACACAGTGTAACAAAAAGGTCAGCAGACACAATTAGAACCTTTGCCACATCTCTCTATATTAAACACAAATGACAACTAATTCGTCTACGCAATATCTCGGACAGAAAACTAATTTTCTCTAATCGATATGAAAACAATAATGTCGCTCAATTGTGTTCCTTGTCTATTGTTGTGTAAGACACAACCTCTCTAGAGCGACATCCTGTGGGAGACACAACCTCTCTAGAGCGACATCCTGTGAGAGACACAACCTCTCTAGAGCGACATCCTTTGAGAGACACAACCTCTCTAGAGCGACATCCTGTGTTAGACACAACCTCTCTAGAGCGACATCCTGTGGGAGACACAACCTCTCTAGAGCGACATCCTGTGGGAGACACAACCTCTCTAGAGCGACATCCTGTGGGAGACACAACCTCTCTAGAGCGACATCCTGTGGGAGACACAACCTCTCTAGAGCGACATCCTGTGGGAGACTCAACCTCTCTAGAGCGACATCCTGTGTTAGACACAACCTCTCTAGAGCGACATCCTGTGGGAGACACAACCTCTTTAGAGCGACATCCTGTGGGAGACACAACCTCTCTAGAGCGACATCCTGTGGGAGACACAACCTCTCTAGAGCGACATCCTGTGGGAGACGCAACCTCTCTAGAGCGACATCCTGTGGGAGACACAACCTCTCTAGAGCGACATCCTGTGGGAGACACAACCTCTCTAGAGCGACATCCTGTGAGAGATACAACCTCTTTAGAGCGACATCCTGTGGGAGACACAACCTCTCTAGAGCGACATCCTGTGGGAGACACAACCTCTCTAGAGCGACATCCTATGGGAGACACAACCTCTCTAGAGCGACATCCTGTGGGAGACACAACCTCTCTAGAGCGACATCCTGTGGGAGACACAACCTCTCTAGAGCGACATCCTGTGGGAGACACAACCTCTCTAGAGCGACATCCTGTGGGAGACACAACCTCTCTAGAGCGACATCCTGTGGGAGACACAACCTCTCTAGAGCGACATCCTGTGTAAGACACAACCTCTCTAGAGCGACATCCTGTGGGATACACAACCTCTCTAGAGCGACATCCTGTGGGAGACACAACCTCTATAGAGCGACATCCCGGTGTGGGAGACGCAAAATATATAAGTTAAACAGTAAACTCACATAAAGACCAACGCAATAATAAGACCACTTCAAAATTAAGAACACAATTTTCAAGTCCATATTTTAGTCAACCTCAACATTAAGACCACCTCAATAAGAAGAACAGTTTTCAAGGGTCCAAAATGTGTACTTATTATTGAGGTTTTACTGTCATTCATTAACGAATCCAAGGGGATTCGAATCCACGACGTTTAGGATGACAGCCTTGATGCGAAAGTATCAGTTAAAGCAGATACGATTTCTCAAGAAACATTTAGTCGAAATTGCAGGCTAGGTAATTCTTCAAATCATTTTGAAAGCCTCACATCCCCCTTATGGCTCATTCATTAAAAAAAGTGCCATTTACTGAAACCAATACCACAGTTAATGATCAATTACAACTATTTCGTAAGGAAATGAAGGAATGCACAGTCATATGATGAATATCAAACTCTGAAATTATGTCGTAAATCAAGATCATTTAGTCGGAATTATATTCCATGAAAAGTACTGGCTGACCAATTTAGTGCATTTCTCTGCATGAGCTTATTTCTGTAACAGATAATTGCAACGGAAGTATAATTCAATTCCACATTTTCTAAAATTAAAGGCTTGGATAAAACCGCTTACCACTAATTACTATATTTCGCTCGACTAATGATTGGTTAAAAGCTTTCCTAGGGGCGGAAACGAAACTGTTGTATCTGCTACTAAAGTTTGATGAAGATAGCCTTGTTTCGCTTCTACACATCCATTTGATACAATTCGAACTTATTTTACTGCAGAATTATCGACTTCACTAAGCGGTTAAGTTTCATAGAAATTCTAAAAGCATATAATTATGCGCTCTGCTAAGCATATCACTGCGTTTAAACAATTTATTGCATCAAATCGGCTTCACATTTAGCTTGCAGATAATTGGTTTAAATTTCGTGTTTAGCCAAATTGGATAAGAGCTGGAATACAGTAAAATCTCACGTAAAGACCACCTCAATAACAAGACCACCTCGAAATTAACAACACACTTTTCGTTGTCACTGTTTTGCTCTTTATTCAACCTCAATAAGAAGAACAGACTTCAAGGGTCCAAAGGGTGGTCTTATTATTGAGGTTTTACTGTATTTATTTACATTATGAAGATATTCATATATTTGCTATTCTTGAGCAGATCAATAACCAGTTTTCCAGGATGTCGCCTTGATTCTGTATTGCATGTAAACGAGTCTTATTAAGCCATACAGTTAACCCTAATTGTAAAATGGATAATATTCACGTCTACACGTCTATGGAAGCGTTAAATTAACACTGATTCCTCGCATTTTTTCTGCCTGGTTTTGATTACCAATTACGATCAATAGAATGTTACATATAAAATGCCAATTCATGTCTGGGCAACCCACCACTACTGTCTAAATGACTATATAAACCTATCGACCGATTCAATTATTACGGTCGGTTTATTGCCGATTTTTACTGAACCGGAAGTTATCAGAGTAGTTAATCGCATTGATTGAATCCCGGCCTCTTGTAAGTGTAAATAAAGAACTACAAGGTTGGATGCGTTTCTGAGTATTAATCTAGGAAATGAGTTGTTAACCGTGTCACAGAGGTCAGAGATGTTGTCATTTCTGGTTTGAATCAACGTTCTGCAATTTTCCAAGGGAAACTGTAGAAAATATCGGCGGCTGGGTGATGCAATTGACACGCTAAGTTAATAATATTCGATCAAAGAAGATGACACACGTTGTTAAAACGATCTCGAGAAGAAACACAGAACCATACAAATTGAAGAAAAATATTGTTAAAACATTATCTAAGACCATTCGTTGCAACTGGGAACAAAATCATCACGTGACTGTATTATGACAAAGAGCTTTCACGCGGTCATCAGTCATCTCTCAAATAAATCACATATTACAGGCAAAACAACAACGTCATGTTTTGGTTTAAACCACCGTATACATTTTTTGTCCATTAACTCACGACAGAAACAACAGCTTGGACCAATATTCAGACACACAACATAATCATAATGGTCGGATAATATTGACGTCAGCTTTGAGGGAGTTATTTGTTACAGCGCCCTAGGGGAATGTCTTTTCAAAATACACTCATTCCTATTTTTCATCAGATTTTATCATACCATAGGTTGCTGATCGATCTTTACGACCCACCAAATTTGTCCTAATGTCTAATAGGGTTTTTGAAATGCTATTCCAGAACAACGGGAACATCGTGTGATTTATAATGTATTTTGAGTACATAAAAGATAATCTCTTTCCTGATAGGATACGATATTGTACGAAAGTCTGGGGGTGACATTGCGGCTTCAAGAATTCTCACATTCAATTTCATGACTTCACGAGTTCAAAATCATAAATTCACGATTTCAACACATGGATTCACGATTTCCCCCCAAGAATTCACGATTTAAATTTCACAAATTCATGATTTCATCTTCACGAAATCATGATTTCAAATTCACGAATTCACAATTTCAATTTCACGAATTCACGATTTCAAATTCACGAATTCACGATTTCAATTTCACGAATTCACGGTTTCAACTTCACGAATTTACAATAAAAAAGTTGGAATCGCGAATTCTTGAAGCTGAAATGTCACCACCAGGCTTTCGTAACATTGTGTTAATTTATCATCAAACAAACCTGTCGAACCGTCTACATTTTTCTACTACCACAGAATCCCTAAGGATAAGCTTCTTCTTAGAAGCGGTAAGAACGTATTGCTGAGACAATATGAGAATTTCATTTTCTGTTTGATACATAGCTTTTTGAAATATCTTCAAGGAGACATAATCCAGTCGCGTTCATCAAACGAAGCTTAAGCGCTTGCCAAGTTTCTGAAAAGGGTAGTATGCATATGTGCTCTTTTTTAAGCTAACACAAAAGTTCACAATAGCTTTGTCGATTTTTTTGTCTATTCTCTCTCGCGACGTATCTAAATATTGTGTCTAGGTTGCTATCAATCTCTCATGCCGTGGTATCCCTTGCAAACTACCGAGACACCAGCCATTGCAAACATTTCAACAGCATTGGGCTATTTTTGTGTTTCCTTTATCTTTGGATGTAATGTAATAGATATCGACACTGTTCAGGTTATATTACAGAGAGACAAGGCTAATGTTGGAGGTTAAATCAATAAAGTAAAGTTGACACAACAAATTAAAGACCGTATGTTCAAGGTGTAACGGTCGTTGTATTCAAATTATCATCATCACGTGACATTCATTATCGTCACGTGATTAATGTACTGCAAAGGGAGATGCAATTTTCAAGTCCATTTTCCATGTTTAGCTCTTTATTTAATCTCAATATTAAGACCACCAGGTTTACTGTATTCATATAGAGTCAGACGCTCGACCCATCGACCACTGCACCTCGAGTAGCTTTTAAGAAACTATGTATGTGAAATGGTATTGACGAGTAAGCACTTACGATCAGTATAATTGACCCAATTATTTTCCAATTAGAGTAACCAGAAATACATAGTTGACGGCGGCCTTCAGGCCGTCGTCTATTTGAATAATTTTTAATCTAGGTACATGGAGTTGCATAATCGAAATGGGAGAAGCCATTGGTATTATGCTTTTTTAAATTGTTCTTACAAAACGTGATTCTAATTATACAGATAAAAAAAGTGTACTAATTGATAATAAAAAAATGTCAAAATATTTAAAATGTATTTTTACCGTTAATAAAAAGCTTTAAAAAATGTTTTACGTATGCTTATAAGAATTTACAACAGCTAGTCACGAAAACGGTTAGGCATCGTGTATTACATAGCTTCGTTTCACAACTACGCTCAATTCATCATCAAAGTTCAGGAAATGGTTCCTAATGCTGTGCACGCAAATTGAAATTGTACTTATAAAAAAGCAAATTGTTAAACAAAAAGTGTTAATCCATATTAATAAGTTCATGAATGCAGTTTATAATGTACAAATATAAATACAGTGACCAAACTATGCAATATACATTGCCTTAACTTGACCCATATAAGTTATGTACTGATGGTAATACCTCGGTCTTTATCGATTACAAAAGACAGGTAAATGTAAAACGCTCTACATATGTAAACAGAAGGTATATCTTAGCTCCTTATGTAACCTCATACCCGAAATAGTCAGGTTTGTGTATGTTAACACGTGGTTTACCCATGTTTTATTAATGCAAAGTTGATCGTCAACACAACGTTTTTTAAAGGGAAGTAATTCAAGATAAAAACAAAACTATTTTTATTACTTCTACATAAAGCACGGATTTAAACTACAATCATGGGTGAGATATAATTCCATGGAGAAAGTAAATGGATGGGTAGAAAGTTAGGATATTTTACGATCTTTAGATGTCCTGTACAGTTGTATATTAGAAGAGCTACTTATTATTGCAATCACATTATAATTGAATACTCAAAATATACAACTCAGCCACGTATTGTATCTAAAAATAGTGCATGTACATGTGATTGTTGTTGTTGTCGGATGTATCAATGGGTAGCGCCATTAATCAGTAATGCCAGACGTACTATAACTATCATCATGAATTGTGGATGATTCTTACCAGAATTATGGCTTGGTGATGATCATACTTTCTTATTTATTGATAAACAAAATAATAAATCTTCAATATCATGCTTCCTAAAACTTGTGCCGCCGTTTTGATGCTTTGCATCAAAATTAGTCTTGTTGTATATATGAACGCTGTGTCAATGTAAAACACTATATACCTCCTGTATAAGCAAAGCTGTATCGGGTCTCGGAAACTACATGAACTACATGCTATAATCAGATATTGGGTTGATACGAAGAGGATAATGCCCCGAGATATAATTTTCCATCGCGAATTTATAATGGAAATGAAGTCAGTTATTTCTATCCGCTCTTAGTTAGGACACACATCTCATGTTGATATGAATCAGTTTGAATAAATGACACCAAAATCGATATATGGTTTGTTATGTCAAACCTCGACAATAATCGTCACAGATCGTAATTTTCCGTTGATTTTCGGTAAACTTCGGAATTGCATTATCATATCAACGACAAAAAATAAGATTTTTTTTCGATTTTTTCCGAATTCAAGTTACTAACAACGTACAACTAAACTTTCAGGCTACAAAACATCCAATCGTATTTTTAACATGTTTCACGAAATCAAAATGACTTTTGTTCTTGTTTCATGTTGAGATTTGTAATTTGTTGTTATCTATACATTATGTAAAATGTTTTTTTAAGAGGTTCGCAGGGAAGATTGGACAATTGCCTAACTGCGTTGTCTCTATAGAGGGTCTAAATAAAGTCTCTATCATTATTATTATTATTATAAATGTGGCGCTCCCTGCTCAGCGTCTTTTCAGTTCTAACAATGTCTAGTAAAATGTTAGTCTGTCAACTTCATAGACAAATTTAGTTACTTCCTCTGACTAAGACAACAGATGTTGGATATCATAAGCTTGTTTACAACCGAGGTTAATTAATGTCTACAGACAGAATGATTCATATTTGCGATCAATAACTGAAACCATCAAAGCAACAACTTTAGGTAGACAAAAAAAGAGACGTGGTGGTTTAGGCGTAGAGCGCCCGACTCTCCACCCTACAGGGCCCTAGATAATGTTGTTAAAACCTTTGGCCCAACCCTTTTGTAGGTATGTACACGTTTTTACATGTATGTTTGTGCAAATATGATAGTTATATGTATAAATACAATAAAATATGGTTAAACAAAATATTTATTCAACCCTGAAAACTATATGTGAGAGTGATTTATTCAACCCTGAAAACTATATGTGAGAGTGATTTATTCAACCCTGAAAACTATATGTGAGAGCGATTTATTCAACCCTGAAAACTATATGTGAGAGTGATTTATTCAACCCTGAAAACTATATGTGAGAGTGATTTATTCAACCTTGAAAACTATATGTGAGAGTGATTTATTCAATCTTGAAAACTGTATTTGAGAGTGATTTATTCAACCCTGAAAACTATATGTGAGAGTGATTTATTCAACCATGAAAACTATATGTGAGAGTGATTTATTCAACCATGAAAACTATATGTGAGAGTGATTTATTCAACCTTGAAAACTATATGTGAGAGTGATTTATTCAACCCTGAAAACTATATGTGAGAGTGATTTATTCAACCCTGAAAACTATATGTGAGAGTGATTTATTCAACCCTGAAAACTATATGTGAGAGTGATTTATTCAAGCATGAAAACTGTATGTGAGAGTGATTTATTCAAGCATGAAAACTATATGTGAGAGTGATTTATTCAACCCTGAAAACTATATGTGAGAGTGATTTATTCAACCCTAAAAACTATATGTGAGAGTGATTTATTCAACCCTGAAAACTATATGTGAGAGTGATTTATTCAAGCATGAAAACTATATGTGAGAGTGATTTATTCAACCCTGAAAACTATATGTGAGAGTGATTTATTCAACCCTGAAAACTATATGTGAGAGTGATTTATTCAACCCTGAAAACTATATGTGAGAGTGATTTATTCAAGCATGAAAACTATATTTGAGAGCGATTTATTCAAGTTGACGGTACTTGTTTTTACGATTGATGTGTAATAAATCAGATTTATTAAGACAAAAAAGAAATGACAAACGAGGGAGAAGCAACTTGTTGAATTACTTTCCGGTTATTCTGTTTTTTCCAGAACTGCGGTAGTAATGTCTAGTTATATGTCCTTATAAGGTAACATGTGACAAATTAGATAAGACATTGAGGCATTGTCTAACACAAATAGAGTCAGATATCTTGGGAGTTGCCGTCATTATGAATATAAATGTACAACCAAGAAACACAAATAGAACGACACTAGACGCTGCTGTCGCTATGGAAACGCGATATTTAAGTAAATATGGGGTTACCGTTAAATACCAAAGCAATTAAATGCAAACAAAAGGACAACATCAAATAAATCCCCAAATTAAAATAAAATAGCAAGTGATAACAGTCGTTACCATTTGTAGAAAACCGTGATTCTCAATTTGTGTAATGACAGTGATGAAAAATCAATATCAGTACTGTTTTTGTTAAATCATCGCATCCAGCTTACACCGAGTAAGTAAGTCATGTGTTTGAATTATGCCTTTGTCCCATGAAGCCCCCGGGGTACGGACTTCCTACGGGCCATAGGCCTATACGGTACCCCAAGTCATACAGGCCCGGGACCATCCGTTGGTCTCATCTAACCGAGGCATGAATGTTGTGCATGCCACGTGGTAAAGGGCGCATCTACGGGTCCAAAAATGTTCGAAATTTCGTGCGGGCTCGAACGGCATGCCATTCAATTACTTACGGGCTCTCAAGATGTTTGCCCTAAATACGGGGACCGTAAATTGACCAGGAGCTTCATGTGTCTTATTCCGGAATGATACACCAACTAAGTAAAAGTCCCTTTTTTTCATGTATAGAATTTAAATTACATGTACTAACTTTTATTGACGTCTGTTTGCTATGAAATTTCAAACAAGACTCAAACATCTGACGATGTCGATTATAATACAGAACGATATTCATCCTTTTCATTCCATTTATTTTGATATGTTGTTCTGTTATCTAAAATTAACAGTTGTCGGTGGTTGACCTGTTTCGGAAAAAAACATAAATTGATCAAGTTTTCTGATCGATTTTAATGGTTTTGGTGAATACAAAAAAAAGAAAGCCACAGGACTAATTTCATTTTCACTGTCTGGAAAAAACAGATACGTAATCTAAATTATATTAGTTAGCCAAGACATTCTCAAAACACTTGAATGAAGAAATCGGTATAATCGTATAATTTATTTGTCTTCACAGATCATTGCCGAAATTTGAAAAATCGGGACAATCTGGGTGCAAAAAAGGCAATGTTATTGATGCGTTTATTATTCAGTAGTGCGTGTGAGATCGAATGTTATTTCATTCGTTTCAATAACTACTTGTTACGATTTTCCCTCGCGCGTTAACAACTAAAACGGCATAAAAAACGAAAATGGAAACCAAGCCATAACGCCGTAATTATATTTGCGGTAAGTATCAGCCTCTCAACAATATATTTATCACAGATCCAAAGATCCATTAGGCGCCGTTTGGAAGTAGTAAACGGTGTCATTAAAGGCTATATTTAACCAATAAAAACGTAGCCGAAATTGTAACTTACAGCAAAATGAAAATAACAGTTACCATAGCAACGGTTCAAGATTTCATGCATTATTGACAAAGTGTCTCGGTTATATCTTGAAGGACAAGACACATCCTCCTTTTCACTGAAGCGACTGGGAATTTTCGTTCCGTTATTTTGATGGAAGTCTCTTTTTCAAACAGTATGGCGAAATGGTATACTTTAAACTATTAGACCTCTCGCCGTTTGACTGAATATTCCCACTGTGTGAAAATAAGCATTTTGTAATAATGTTTCATGAATGCATAATTGAATTGTGATTGGTAATTTACATTTTGTAACCAGTACTGTATAAGAACAGCTGTTTAGCGGAAATGAAAACGATGTTACACTGCGGGCACTTACAATGTATAATTGAATTGGAGGCTAATGACACGTACGAAGTGTAGCTATATTGAACATGGACTGAAATAGACTGATATACACCGCATGTATATATAGACACAATTGATGTATATATTAGAACAAATAATTGAAGTTAGCGTTTGCTTTATGACTAGGAAAGGACCAATATTGTGCACTTGAATTAGTCTTAGAGGGAGATAACTCTAGAAGGGATAAAGGGGGAGAACTCTAAAAGGGATACAGCGATAAAACTCTAGAAGAGATAAAGGGAAAGAACTTTAGAATGAATAAAGGTAGAGAACTCTAGAATTGATAAAGGGAGATAACTATAGAAGGGATAAAGGGAGATAACTCTAGAAGGGATAAAGGGAAGGAACTCGTGTCTTAAGGCAGATACGAAAATAATGTCTTAACTAGTCACACATGTCTAGGTAGGCCACCTGGGTAACCTGTCAAGGCGGGTAAGAAACATGTGACCAATGTTCTTCAGTTAAAGTGAAATTTTCATCGACGAAATAAGCATATACATGTACATGTACATATATAAATGCATATTATACGTGGCAGTTGGCAATATATACTATTTTTTTTTTATATTGCTAGCTTTTAATATATACATACACAGTAAAAAAACTGAAATGTGACAATATGACAAAAAGGTTTGTATGTAGAGAAGATAGAACCAGACACACCATTGACATATTCTAGTCTAGTGACTAGAGTACTATTACAGTATGAAAACGAAAAGAAACTAGATCATTTCGATGTGTGGTTAAAACGGATGTCAAAAATTAAAGTTAAATTATTATCAATATACGTAAGTCCGATTATCAAACAAATATAGCGCCCGTTCAGGGCTCTAGAATGTTTTTTAAAGACACTTGTCCCGGACTAATGTAAAATTTGACTTGTCCGACATAGGAAGCTAGTTGTCCGAGAATATCTGTCAATTTGTTCAGTAACAAATAAACATACACAATGATAGCTCCACAATCTAATATTAATAATCACATGTATGTGTTTGTGGGATTCTAAGGTTTGACTTACAACTGAACAATTGCTGATTTTGGTTAGCTTTAAAACAGACTTGTCCGGGACTGACTTATAACTGGTAGTCGTATTCAGCATTAGACTAGTCCGGGACGTCGTGCTAGTGGATTTCTAGAGCTCTGTCGTTAAATTTCGAAGTCAAGTGGCTAAATTAGTGAGACTCAACCACACGAACCCAAACTCAACACCCCAGATGGACAGTTTTTATTTAGTAACAGAAAATACAAACTATGCATTTATCACAATACACGATCCCTCTGTCTTTAAAATTACTTATTTGAAGTGGATTCTTGGAATATATTAATTAACACAAAGTAACATTCGCGGAAAAAAATCCAAGAAGAATGAAATTATTTTACCAGCTGTTACGACGTTTTGTGCGGTATTTAAAGATGGCGGACTGTACAAAGATTGCTTATATTCTAGTTTGTTTGTATTCGTGCCTATAGTATCTTGTTTGATCTAAATAACTTTACCGTCTGTAAGACACAGGTTAGATAGGGTAACCGATGTTTTACCCATTTACCATTGAATCGACCAATCGACAAATTACAAAAAGTTCTGGAAAATGTTATTGTAATAAAACTATTTTACAACCAGACGTTTATCGTTTGTCTATAATAAATGGGGTCGTTTTGTCGGCATAGTATATTGTTATAATTTTATATTGTTGAATCAATTTGTTTTATGAGCGTCCGTTTATGCTGGGCGATCAAACAAAAGCGTTTATGTTTGACTCTAAGTGCTAGGTGTCCCGTGGATAGTAGATAAAATATATATTACTTCAAACAACATGTTTGGCACACATAATTCGAGGTCTAAGAACAATGTTGTGTCTACAAAGGCAGCATGGAATGACAGTAATAGATCTATTTCAAGTCCAGCAAATCCGAATACTTGGTATCATTCGAAATTAATATCTTCTTATGTACGTCGAATTGGAACGGGCTATTTGAAACCATGAACTATTTAAAATAAACTTTCGGACCCGATGAATGCGAATGAACGAGGTTCGACTGTATATCAATCGATCCGATATATTTTTGTGACTTCTTATTACTTTCGGATTGTGTTTTATACACAAGACTGATTCACTGTAATCAGTGCCCCAAAATCCCCAACCACTTACTGATTGTGATGTATGACACGTACCAGTCTAGACTTTCGTATGTTAATACGTAGACATTTATTACATAATCGCAGAACTAAGGAATACAAACAAATGGAGAATAGAACAACATAAACTTTCTCTTAGCAAAGATACAATCATTATGACATCACTGCTTCACAACGAAGCTAAGACTCGTCTAGACACGTCACTTGTTTAGCTCTCCGAACGTTTATGCACAATCTCCCACTAGAGTCATCCAGTTTGTATAAAAGTATTTCCATACATAATGACTTCAATATATAAACAATTTGAATGGGTTCTCGATAGTATAAACACTGTGCCAACATTTGTATTAATCATTCGTTGTATTGTTGATAAACGCTTACAAACGTCGGAGATTTCCATAACTAAATATACTGTAATACAAATAAATGTAACACAAAACATCGAACGTTATGTAAAATCACATATTTTCGCGATGCCAATATTACGCGAATTGAAGTTATCAGACTGTATCGCGAGGTTAATTGTTCATTAGTTTCTACTTTCTACTTGTAGTAAAAGCAACAAAACAATTTGTAGCGAGCATCTATTTTCGCGAATATAACGGTCTCGCGAAAATACAGAAAATTAAATATTCGCGAAAATGTATGACTATATACAGTATCACATCCACACAAGGGATTATTAATCAATTATTCACATGGAGATTGCGCGAGTTTTCTCAACATTACAGTTCAGGCCAATTAATGAATATAATTGCGCCGGCGTCAATACACAACACAATTAAACGAACAAGTAACACTCAAATTTGCTGGCGAGTATCGATGTTACAAATGTGTAAATAATTGTGATAAAATATTGCAGTCATATTTCGTAACTGCATCTGTATAGCGCCCCCACCCCTCATTCACTTTCAACATTTTGTTCTAAATTACGGGCCTGTGAATAGTTGCAGCCAATCAAGCTGTATGCCACGTTATTACACTGTCAGATACTTATGTACGCGCTTGTTTCTGATTTCGAGTACTCACTGATTAAATGTCTTGTGCTCAAACTAATTAATGCAGTTTGATAACGAATATTTTCGATACGAAAACATATTTGTTGTTTGTTTTCATCGGGTTGACGTCCTTTTCAACATTTATTTCAGTCATACATTGCGGTCAATTGCCCTAACCGGAATTTATAATTAACCAGAACTTGTCCTAAGTAACTAAGCAACTTCTCCACATGAATCTGATGTGGATGACAAATTACCATAGCCGGAAGGACACAGATGGACATGACCTGGCACCCGTGGAATCGAACCCTGACCTTCCGGACCTGACAGTCTAGAGAAGATATATTCAGACGTTTCAACCTCTCCAGAGGATTCACAGATGTTTTATGTTGTTCAGAATGACACACCAGAGATACAAAAGCCGGACAATGTCTGTGATATTACCCTTTCATTCTTGCTAACATTCAGTTCATTCAAACGCCCTAATTTGTTGTAACTAAATGGAGCAAAAAATGTTGTGCTGAAGTTTCACACATCGTTCTTCAACATGTTTTCAGTCATATACAGCGGTCAGTTTACTTACAACCAGGAGTTACTTGTTCTTCCGAAATCAACTGACAACTTCCCCACATGAATCAGAGATAGAGGACAAATTGCCTTGGATATATTATCTATAGTCAAGTTGTCACAGAGAATACACGCCTCCTGCGACTTTCAAGATTGGCCATCGAGTGCTCTACCCGCCAAGCCAACTGGGCGGGGAACAAAAGACATACATTGTACCAGTTCATAATTTATACAGATCTGTATATTTATAAAATGTTTGCAATGATATCTTTCCTTGCCCATCAAATAGACAAGCGTTTAATTGAATAATTTAATCAATGTATGCGTTTCATTCCGTAAATGGATAATACAAAATGAACAGCAGTGTGTGATATATTGGCGTCAGACATACGCCGTAACTTGCGACCAATGCTGTGATATATTGGCGTCAGACATACGCCGTAACTTGCGACCAATGCGAAATGTCAAGCAGGAAACACAATAAGATTCCAAATTGAACATCAATAGAACATTATACTTCAGAGTTTTACGAAACGTGGAGCTAAGGTATTTTATCACGACGGATTCAGATGCATGCCATCTAAACAATACCGACTCCTTTGATATTGGAGGCATGTTCACATAGCGTGAAAGAGCTTAGTGAATATTTCATACCACTAATGCGACGCCGGAATACGATGACATTCAATAATTCGCTGTATACTTAATTTGCATCTAAAATACATTCAGAGTGCATTTCCCTTGCAGTTTTAATAACGCGAAATGAACCCCCACAAAGACACTGAATCCGGTGCAAAACTTCCGCAATTAAAACATTATTCAATAACGTCACACCATGACAACGAAGCCAAAGAAAGAGATTTGAATAATGCAGTTTAATGCTTAAATAACAAGGAAAGGCAGAATCGAAACAGAGCTTAAACAGTTAATAATTGCACATATTAACGTGCCGTAGAAGCGCTTTTCTCAGCATTTCATTATTTTGCAAGCCAGAAAAATGTCTTTGAAAGATGAGTTTGTGTAATGTACGTAGGCGTGTTTCAACGTGCCTTTCAGGGCTTAATCATTTCATTTTACTTCTAAGGATGTCAGAGAATTAAGAAGTATTCAAGAAAGAAAACTGTATTTCTTTGGAACATCAATACTGCCTTACAATCCCTGTAGCATTTATATTACGTTTGTTCAGCTCATAATATGTTGCGCTTTCTTTATTATCATATGAAGAAAATACATCATATTACGTGAAAAGCTTATAAAATGATGAAGTAGGTTTTATTATATACAGTAAAACCTCGATAATACGACCACACTTGGATACTCAGGTCTTCTTATTGAGATGGTCTGAATATTGAGGTTGAATAAAGAGCAAAACAGTGAACATGGACTTGAACATTGTGTTCTCATTATCATTATTATTTAGTTGGTCTTTAAGTTAGGTTTTATTGCACTCAATACATAATGCATTGTTTTTGTACTGTAACAAACAATACAGTCTTAGATGTTTAAGGTTACTTCCAACTTGTAATACACACTATGCAATTCTTCAAGTGTCATTTTAAAGTTAGTATACACAAGCACAAAAAAACATTTAATCTCGTATATAATGAGATTTGTTTGGACCTGTCAGGTTTACTTTAAGCTGGAATCAGACGATCTCTATACGTTGGAAT
Organism: Mactromeris polynyma; assembly: GCA_032209605.1. Lineage (NCBI taxonomy): Eukaryota > Metazoa > Mollusca > Bivalvia > Venerida > Mactridae > Mactromeris > Mactromeris polynyma. The sequence continues at coordinate 2,509,978 of JASFXZ010000041.1, forward strand.
TAAGACAGTTTCAGACATCCGCTAAAATACTACATTATCGCATTCTGAAGATTAGAATCGCACACCAGCTGACTTGTAATACTTGTCACAAAATGACACGAGATTAACAAATATGCCAACCAAAGAAAATAGAAACATGTCATTCTTTAAATTGAACAGACATGCCACTAGATACATTAACAGAATATCTAGATACCACGCATTGGAAATAAGGGGATTCTTACTCAGATGGCATGGAAACACGGGAATTCATACTCAGATGGCATGGCAATAAGGGAATTCATACTCAGATGGCATGGCAATAAGGGAATTCTTACTCAGATGGCATGGAAATAAGGGAATTCTTACTCAGATGGCATGGAAATAAGGGAATTCTTACTCAGATGGCATGGAAAGGGGGAATTCTTACTCAGATGGCATGGCAATAAAGGAATTCTTACTCAGATGGCATGGAAAGGGGAATTCTTACTCAGATGGCATGGCAATAAGGGAATTCTTACTCAGATGGCATGGAAATAAGGGAATTCTTACTCAGATGGCATGGAAAGGGGAATTCTTACTCAGATGGCATGGAAATCAGTGGATTCTTACTCAGAAGGCAATCAGGGTAAAATCATCTCCACAGAAATGCTTTTAGGAAAGATAAATTCTGATTAAAAGATCTCAACATTTTATATTGTTTGTTGTTTTATTGGTATGCAAATATATTCATCATCTCTTTGTATGCAGTCATATATACCCATCTCTTTGCATATATTGTATTCAATTTCTTATGCATGAATAAGATTGAATTCAATTACAAATGTATAAGTTGTGTGTTATAGATTTATCAGATTTTGCCGGTAATCAGAAATTTTGACGTTTGAATAAATCGCATGCGTTTGTTAGGTTAATTTTACGAAAGTTTGGCAGATAAACGTAAAAATTCCACAGTTAGAACGTAGCTGAACTTAATGCCTAGGTTACTGGAACTGATGCTTATAGACGGCTCAGTAAATATACGATTCTTTGACTTATTATCGTAAACAAAAATGCAAACATTCAGCTGGCATGACCTATAATGAGTTAGACAAAGAGAAAACTACGCTAAAACACGCACAAAAATGAGTTTAAATCGATTAGCTCCATTGTCAGATTTTAATTTCGATCTAGCAAATAAAACGTCGCTTTCATGTCTGTATTCAGTACAAGGTAACATGCAAACCAACGATCAGGACTTTATGATAAGTATCTGTATCAAAGCCTATCTATACCATTGTTATTTGGGAGGAAACAAACTATGATGTGAACTGTATCGTAAAGAAGAGAAAATAGGGATGGCGTAGCATTAATAATAGACCAAGTATTTACACGTACAGCCGAACCTCGTTTATTCGACAACCTTATATCCGAATACTTGGTATCATCCGAAATAAATATCAGGTCCCGATGAATCTTCTCTTAGACACGTCGAATATAAATAGGTTATTCTAAACAATGTATTATTCGAAATAAAATTTCGGACCCGATGACTTCGAATGAACGAGGTCCGTCTGTATATCCTTTGAAACAATCTGATTGCAAGAACACCGAAAACACGTTCCGAATTGGTCACTCTATGTAAATGTTGTTTATGCGTTACTGTAGCATTTAAACCATGACACTTGTTTTTGCAGCCGTACATTTAAATTAAATTGTGATATGGGTCTGTATGAATCGCAACAACATTGGTTTAGTTTTACCACCCATTTTCTCAAATATGACGATATAACAGAAACCAGTTTGTTATATGACTCCACAAAGTGATAAAACCATTTTCAGAATTCTGTAAGCTTGTTTTTTCTTTCTCCCGGAAATGTATTTCCATTAAATTGAATCGTTTTTTGTTTCTGTGTCATACTTTGATTTAAAGCCTTCGAGCTAAGTATGTCACAATATCCCAGAATGTAAAAAAGCTTTACAATCCGTAAATCTAATATAGTAAAATCTATAGTTACCAGGGCGATAATAAACCGTAATACCCCGACATATCAATATTTCCTCGACAAAAATACCAGTACGCATTGTTGGCAGTGTACGTATAAATGATACTAAATATGTCATTACCAGTGACACTGATTGGAAGCCTCAGTTGATGCAACATAAGGTGAAGTCTACCGTGTAAATAAAGTTTAAACAAGAAGATGAACGGTGCAATTTGAAGGTTAATATTTGTTGTGTAACATAAAACAAATGCCGAGATGTTACGATTGTCGGTCACTCCAGATCCAAAATGGAATTCGGTAAATTCACCGTAATTCAGTCAGTGGATTTCGGTATGGTAACGTACCTTTTATCGAAAGGTTAACCAATCCGCGTCAACGTTATCAACGTTGTTCGGTTGAAGAGACATTACCCAGTGTAGTTAATGTAAGATATGATTGGTTTACACAACACTGATATGCAAAAGTAGCAAATCCATGTCATGCCTAAGTCACAATTAAAGCGGTGGCCGGGCGATGTGTGCGATTTCTAGGCATCGATCGGTGTGTAGTGGTCGGCGAAATATCGTGCGGTCACAGTCACATTTAAAGTGCCCCGCGCGCTGCCATGACGGGAACCGGCCGACCTTCCAGAAAATGGAGTCTAATTCTTGGCCCGTTTATCGACCGGTGTCCGAAAGGCACTCGTCCGATGTCCTGTCTATGTCCCTGTGGTATCCCTGCGGTATCCGGCCGGCGTCTGATCGGCGTCTAGGCGGCGTCTGACCGATATATGGATTGTCTGGGTTGTCCAAAATCTGGCCCGGCGCCCGCCCGATGTGTACCGGACATCGGCCAGGCATCGACCGATTTATTGGCGATCAGTTTGCGATGCGAAACGCCGCACTAGGTTTTAAGTCCGAGTTAAAAGTAACTCGATGCCAGCCCGATTCCCCCAAAAAAACCGGCAGCCGCAAGGAGTCCCATGGGGCCCCGGCCGAAAATGCCTAGAAATTCGTCGCAAACCCATCGCAAGCTAATTGTGACTGGTGTATTAGTACGGCTGCGCCGAAAAGGTGAATGCAAACTCCGACTAATTAACTATTGGTGGATGCGGCGGTCGAGAGGCGGGGGGGGGGGAGAGCACCTGACTTCTGAGCCGAAGATCGTGAGTTCGACTCCCGCTTTGAACTTAACAACACTGTATTAGGCGCAAGTACCGGAAGTAGTCATCAAGAGTGATATGAAACGGCATTACGTATGAAATGTAATTAATGCATTTTTAAAAACTCATTTTACATATTTGGAATGGAATGAAAGACTTGCCGACGAGAGTATTGCTATAAATAAAACGTTTAACGCATATCTTCTTCTAAGATACTGAATACTGTCACTGAACAACTGAAGGCATAAACTGTGACGTTTTCTTACATAAGAAGAAAACACGTACGGAAAAACTTGTATGTTTTGTATGTTATGAAACCTAATGATATTCGGTACTTGTAATTCAAACGATACATTAGAAAATCCTCGACGATTTATCAAAATCCCTACTTTCGTTTTGATGTCTAAAATTGGGTACTTTCGGTTTGATGTCTAAAATCGGCTACTTTCGGTTTGATGTCTAAAATCGGCTACTTTCGGTTTGATGTCTAAAATCGGCTACTTTCGGTTTAGAAACACACCAATAGCAAACTAATAGAAGGTATTTTTGTAAAATAAAATGTAATTTGGGTTGTTGGTGACTTATATGTAGCCATCTGAGAAAAGAGAAAACCTACTGGTATGCCGCTTTAGTGCAAGTTGGAAACTTGTTTCACAATCGATGTAAAATAAATTAATTGAAACTAAACTAATATTTCATGGTTATGCTCAATGGTAGGCATTTACATAATATAAATTTAGAATTGAAAATTCTGGTATGTAAATAATAATGCCCGGTATGAAAATAATAATGCCCGACCGCAGCATTTACAAAATATAAAATAAAAATCGAAAATTCTGCAATGTAAATAATAATGCCCGACCGCAGCATTTACAAAATATAAAATAAAAATCGAAAATTCTGCAATGTAAATAATTGTATGCACTCGACAGATGTGTGCATATCAATTAGATATAACAAACGAATAACAAATATAATGTATTACTTAATTCTAAACGTGGCAGCGGCAGGTGATGGCTCATTGCAATAACACGAAAACATAACATAAACGTGTCTCTAGCGTAACATACGGATTAATGAGGTTGGTTAACAAATTAAACATCAGACAAAACATGAAGGGTTGGTGTAACAGACAATGTTGAGGTATTACTTCAAATTTGATACATAAATATTGTAACAGAAACAAATTGGAATATGCAAACACGCGGGAGACTTGTTTAATTGAGCCCTGCTATGGGATTAACCATCTCCTTCTGTAAGTGACGTCTTTTCAAGAAACATTTGATGTCACTATTTGCAAGCAGGAAACAATATTTACTCCATATGGTCACTTCGTTTTCGTATAGCCATATGGGGCAAATATTGCTTACTGTCAGTATAAGGTGACGTTATATGTGACGTTTTCTGGGAATGACGTCACTTAAGTGGCCCTCAATTCCTGTTACCTCGGTTTGGGGATCCACGAATTAATGGGAAGCATTAAAAATTAGACCACCATTAGTTCAGAAGAAAGCCGGTCTTAGTAATAAGGTAGTCTTATTAACGAGTTAAAACATGGAAGTACAATTAAAAAGCTGGTACATGGAAATACGGTCGGCCATACTGATGTGGTAGTCTTTATTACGATGTGCTCTTATAAGACATTTTACGGTAACATAACTCCAAATTATCATATAATTAATATTTCAAATTCTTCTGAAAATAACAATTTTGGCGCAAAATTCAAATACTAGTATATCGAAAATTCGAGTTTCCAACATGACAACATGTAATTATTCGGTTGACATATTTATAAACGTGTAATGTTCTTGCAATCATATGTCATTAAAATGAGCGTTCTGGATAATCTAAATGATGTTCGATGTTACGAAAAAAACAAACAAAATAACCATTGAATCTTACCGGATCGCCGAACATTGTGAACTTATATTATCCAAATGTTTCGATATACACTATAATGGACTCTTCCACTCAATAACAGAGAATCAGCACACAGTCTGGACGACCAGTCAAAATGACGAAATAAACGACAATTCCATTTTTGTCTCAATCTTTCTCAGTAATCGTGTCTGTGGTTTGATTCGAGAATTAGCATATGTTAAACACTCGTAGAATATTGGTTAATGATCGGTTTGCGTTCACTGTGATCTAAATCATCCCAGACTTTAAAAATACATAAAATCAGGGTAGATATGTATGTCCTGTGTGTATAATATATATACACGGCGAATCAGACAACGCTAATTCGGCACGCACCTCCGCTTGCTTGCATGCAATCTGTCAAGTTGTGTATAAAAGCCGTAATAGTAAGGTAACAACGGTCAAGTTGAACAGTGCGCTAAATCTCATTTACTGAGTATCAAAAACACATAATTACAGATTCCTTACTGAATCACAGTTAATTCGACACCGTATTGAAAACAAAAAAAATATAGTCGAAAGAAAAAAATTCCCTGCTACAATACATTCATCGAACACCCCGCCGCAGGAATCATTACTTCACTCTTTTTACACAGCACTATTCTGGGATAATTGAGGTTCAAAGCAGACTAGAGAACAACACCACAACGCGAACAATAATGTGTTTTCAAACCGAGGAAGTAAATCCCAGTTAATCACCAACGTTATAGAATGAATAGCACTGTTTCGATCTTTCTCCGTTTTTCAGTGTGGCTGATATTCTCAGAATCAGATCATTCAGCTAGCGCCTCCTGAAACAGCAAGCAGACGTATTCTCGCCACGCACTCACGCGCTGAAAGGAGCGGCCATGTTGTAGATGTAGACGTCTCTGCTAGCTGATATATTGCATTAAACTTGCGAAGCGACGAGGTTTTAGCGTCAACCGTCGCCCTGGGCTGAGATATGGTCCTATTGCAGCGTCAGTGCGCCTTTTGAATGCCCTTTGTATGCATGTAATTCTTTTCACCGTCCGCAAAAGAACTGTCATAGATTTATAAACGATCGTTCATTATTTGAACATAAACATTCCACTGTACCTTGATGAAAATGTCACAGCAGGTAATTCAACGCAAAACCTACACCATACAGTGTGTTGGAGTCAAATATCTGATATGTAACAATATAATTCCGATAATACGGATTTTTTGATGGCAGGGTTTTAGAGTCAACCGAAGTTGTTAACAGCGTTATTGACTGATCTAACATTTGCTCAGGAATATTGTAGCATGTGTAAACACTTTTATTGATCCAATAGCAACAATCTCTCAGTTGCTTATTCCAATTAATTAACACTTGATTAATATATATTACCAACGAGTATCACTCAAAGGTTTAACATATTTACATAAAACCCTCTCGGAAGTTCTCGTAACAAAAGCGTGATATAACAATGGTGCCAAAAACAGGTTAATTAAACATTGACGAATGAAATATTATTCCCGGAACACAATATTTATCTAACGCTGTTTCACTGTTAATTAAAAAACTTAAATGCAAGGGAAAATCAAATACATCTGTTTCCAATGTTTTTCGATTACAAATTTGCTTCATGAAACGTGTAAGCCTGATTGAAGTCAGTGCCAGTTTTGCTAATGAGGTCAAGTATGTTTTGTGTTTTACCATAGACATTTTATGAAATCGGTATTTGGAACGTGTTTATTGTTTATCGCCCTTTGTAAGAGAGATAAAATGTAATGGAGTTTACAATAACCAGAATGAAACAGCTGTCCACTACACCGAGAGACGTCCACACACTTACAGTTGCTTCCCAGTCAATTTTACATCAATATTTATTTTCAGCGCTGAATAATATACATCAGCTTTTACCGATTGTATATAAAACAAGTATATGAGTAATCAATACACTACAGTAGTTCTCACGCTGCGCAAAATGGCGGACCTCTAGGCGGTCACATAGCTAATAATGACATATTCGTTGGTTAAAGCATTTCCAATAGAAATAATAGGAAATATTGCAAATCACAGATACATCATATATGTAGAGGGAAAAAAAGACAAATATTCCTCCCGACCGAACATTGATTCAATTTATCAATTGGTTTGCAACTTGTATCCAAGACTTTCTCTAAGATTCGTGACAGTGCCAATCAGACGCCTCAACATGAAATAATCTTGTCGATGGAATTCCTTATCTCTAACTTTGCCTGTCTCGATGGGAAGAAGAAAGTATTAACCAAACGAATTACATAAACCTAATACAGGTAAACCTCGGTAACAATACCATCCTTGAGACCCTTGAAAACTGGTCTTAATATTGAGGTGGTCTTAATACTGAGGTGGTCTTAATATTGAGGTGGTCTTAATATTGAGGTGGTCTTAATACTGAGGTGGTCTTAATATTGAGGTGGTCTTAATATTGAGGTGGTCTTAATATTGAGGTTGAATAAAAGCAAAACAGTAAAAATGTTTTTAAATTGCGGTCTTAATTTTGTGGTGGCCTTATTATATTTAAAAAATGTACCGGTGAGAATATATGGCCATGTATTTGAGTGCATAGAATCACCGGAAAGCACATTATAAACCAGAAAGCACCGCATAGCTTTTCGGTGCTTGCTGCTGATATTATGTTCCCATACATGGCCTCATACTTGCACCATGTTTAGTTTCAACATTTTCAATGACTCAGGGTTAACGGAAATGCAATTAACATACAGTTAAACCTAACCTAAAGACCACCTCAAAATTAAAAGCACAATATTACTGTCAAAGTTTGCTCCTTATTCAACCTCCATCTTAAGAAGATTACCTAAAACAATAAGACTAGTTTCAAAGGTCTCAAAGGTGGTCTAAATATTGAAGTTTACTGTAAATTATGTAAGTTCTATGTGAAAACAGTAAGGTCATTATGACAAAGTTTTAAGAGACGAAACTCTAATGGCTGACCAAAACTAAAGTTACAGCGCTGAAGAAATCAGATTTCATTTCTAAGAATTTAGCTAGCCAACTTAACAAATCGATAAATCAATGGAAATTTCTTAATTATTTTCCAGCGCTTCACAAGAAAAAGGCGAATCAATTGTTAAGCTACACAAATTCTATAAGTATATTCATTGTATTTAAAACAACTTGAAAGATAGACAATTAGTTCTAGTACTATAACCATCGCAAGGTGAGAAAGCATCCCACACTGTGCGTTATTAAATGTACTGCGTATACTGTAACCCAGCAAGCTGCCAATGAGTTGTAAACTTGTTTTATAATTGAAATAAATTTTAAAAAAATAAACAAAGACAACACCGACTATCAGAAGCACAGTCTTTTCAAGAGTTTTACTTAATCGTTTACGATATTGATATTCAAATCTTCACTCAAATCTATAAGACACACTTATCTCTAGCGCCATTATCATTTTCTAGAATATACAATCACATTATACCAACGGAGAAGAATGAATAACATTTGTCATAGTTATAAGATAACTCTGCTCAAACTCTTACACGTGTTATCTAGATTTGCGTCCCTTGTGGTACAAAAACAAGGGACAACACTCTAGCTGACTTAGATTTAATGCGAACCAGAGTAGTTTCACTCTTATTTCGAAACATTACCATGGTAAATGTGTATCGTTTTTGCATACGCGAACTTCACAAATAAACCGATGAAATATGAGAATTGTTTTTGGGGTTCGTGTGCACAAAAATCTTTCTGTATAACGTAATTAGACGAAAATGCTTTTTTTTGCGAGTATGACACATTATTTTGCACGTGTAGCTTTCATTACTCACAACACGTAGCATTATGTTAAGTGCGAAAAGGTTAGCAAACACTGAAACAGACATTATATAATAGTGATCAAAGCGTTACATTTAACAAAAACGGATCTCAGTATTCGCGGCATTGAAGAAATAACAATCAATTACCACTGATCCTTCTCATGAACGAAATCTCAACCACCACGATACAAATACTGACAAAAACCCAAAACATCTCTATACCGAAACCCTTTGAAACCGAAACACTTTCTAAACCGAAATCCCCTCTTAACCGTAAACTCTTCTTAATCGAACACCCTTTTAAACCGACCCTTGAAAATTGACCTTTATATTGAAGTGTTCTTCTTATTGAGGTTAAATAAAGAGCAAACATTGAAAATGGTTTTGAAAATGGTTTTCTTAATTTTAGGATGGTCCTAATATTGAGGTGGTCTTATTATTGAGGTGGCCTTATAAGTGAGGTTTTACTAAATACTCTTTTGACAAAAATGCGAAAGCACGTCCACACATTTGGAACAAACTCCAAATACCCAGATTTTGGTTTTTAATCAATTTGATTAACTGTTCCTTCAATCAAAGCAAGCTGAATGTAAAGTCAAGTTCGTTTTATGGGTGGTCAACGTCTAAAAGCATTTATGCAGATTACCAAAGTACGTTCTTAATGCTTTTGAAATCTCACTGTGTCAATCAATCAGTATTTTTGCAGAGTATGTTGATGTATATTTAATCCAGTCAATAAATACCAAATTAGAAGGAAATCTTTTTTTGATCTAACTTTTCTCCGGGGAATTTGATCGAAAAGCAGAGAAAACGATTGGGAAATGGTAACTAGTTAGATTGTAAATATATTGTTGGTTGGTGATTAATGACTGAAGCTTAAAGGCGAACCCGAATTGAACTTGTGAGTTAGATAGAGTGTTAAGTTTGTAGATTATCGAATAGATGTCTGTTGTATAATGACGGGTTGTTAAATTTTCAACAGTATATATTTTTGGGGTACATTTTATTGTGCTTTTAACACAAAGTATGACGGTAGCTTTAACACGCAAAGATCATCGCGAAATTGGCTAAGCAGCCATACACCAAGTATGGAAATTGCTATAACGTTTACAAACTTTACGAACCTCGTTTATTCGACATCCTTCTATATGAATACTCGGTATCATCCGAAATAAATAACAGATCCCGATGTATATTCTTATGCGCGTCTATATGAAATGGGCTAATCGAAACCATGTATTATCCGAAATAAAAGTTCGGACCCGAGGAATTCGAATGAACGAGATCCTACTGCAATATTTTTGCAAACGCATTGAGAAAAATATCAATTTAAGATGTTTTCTTAAACTATGCAGACATTGCCGAATCAATAGTAAGCAATTCTACAATCAGGAATGTATACTAATTGCTGTTGACAAATGATTACCGAAACATTGATGAGCAATTATGATTCCTACAGACCAATTATCAATCAAACGATCTGACGGACATAACTTATCAAACGTTAACTTATTGCAGCTGTCATGGATATAATTCGGATACATTCGGACATCATCATACGGTCAGTGGCGAATGACGTCACCAAATCATATTGTATTCATCCTATGTGTTAAATATACCCTATTGTCTTCAATACTTAATGTTAACACTATGAAATGTCTTAAAGTATGTAGTCATGACGAGCTATAAATGTAACGGTCAGTATTTTTGAACTCTTGAAATATCATTACTTACAAGTTACAACGATACGATTTTCAGCTAAACAGCAGCTCAAACACCGCATTTTATATTATGAATAAAATGTATTTCTGATTTAGAGAGATTAGTTTAAGATATGTTTTCTCAGGGCCCAAAGTAGTTGTTAAATTTCTGCATGCTTTAAGGTCCATATAATTGCCGATCGATTTTTTGTGATCGGTTAAATATCGGTAGAACTGACCAAATTGTCACCAGTTTTCGCGACATATTTTATTGAAAACAAAAACAACTTGCCATGAACTAAGACAACGTGAACCAATTACGAGAAAGTGTTAAATGTGTTTTGTGTATGATTTCAAAGTGTTACTGGCAAAACTTGGAAAGATATTTACAATTCTCTTGGGACTTTAAGTAAACCATGAAGTTAAAACAGCTTCACTTGTAATCTTGTAAACCAAAAAAAACGATATTAGGTCGATAGCGTGTTTAATATAGTATTTACATGATATATAGCGTGCAAGACTCCGCCGTATGCTAATTTTAAAGCATGAGCAATTCCAATCGGAATTCCTAAACATATGCCCAAAATTCAATCATAAGCAAGATATGCGAAGTTAAACAGCACTGTCTTACAATGCAGACAGCATTATATAATCTTTTAGAGACGTTTGAAAAACTCAATGTGATAGAGTTTCATCGAGACTAGGCATCGATAATTGACTTGTAAAATAATTAATGTTTAAATAATTAGTGGTTAATTATGCCGTAAATAGAGTTTGATCACGTGATTATGTGTTAATTATATATTCAAGATTGCATGCATTAATCAAAGACCAGGAATAAGTCGAGAAAACTTGCGTGCGAGCAGGGAATAAAACTCTTGTGTTAGAGCATTCGGCAGTATGCAATATTGCTGCAAAGCACTTCTAAATACCCTTAGCTTCTCTTCAATGTATTTTGGTTCCGAGAAGCGCCTGTATACTGGAACGGCATGCAATCCGAGGAAGAAAACGCGATGTTAATGCCATCTAATTCATTTAATCAGCCTTCCAGTAATACCTTAATGCTTGCACTGAACACAACATCGACTTGTTTAGAGCATACACAGAAACTGTTTTATTTGATTAAAGCTTCTTTGTAATGCAAATACAATCCAAGATACAGTAAAACCTCACTTAAAGACCATCTCAATAATAAGATCATCTCAAAGTTAAGAACACAAATTTTAAGTTCATTTTCATAATAAGACCACCTTTGGGACCCATGAAAAATAGATATTGAGGTTGAACTAAGAGCAAGACAATGAAAATGGACTTAAAAATGGTGTTCTTAATTTTGAGGTGGTCTTATTATTGAGATGGTCTTTAAGTGAGGTTTTACTGTATATGTTTTTATCACATTGGGGCTACTCTAACTCAAGTTTGACTCTTACAACTACACTCACGCGCTGAAATATGGTGACAATGTGAAATGCTGGAAATCTTTGGTCATACTTTCTCGCACACAATGACTGTACGACTAAATACTGACCATACGGTCATTGTTCTTCCATTATCAAACTAAATGAGCACTAAAGATAAAACCTGCTAGAAATTCGTTTTCCCAAAAGACTAAGCGAGAGATTTGCAGGCAATAGCTTTTGATGGGAATTGCTAATCAAATGGAAAGATGTTGACATCAGGAGCTGTTTGAATAGCAGCTAGGTTCGATATATTATCTTACAATTTTCATGGAAGTTAGCAGTTCAATATATGGATTAAAGCCATCACCAATGTGAAAAGTTTTTTTTCAATACCCAATACTGTACGCAAGTAACCCCTGTTTGACATAAAGGAAAATAGGATATTAAAGGAAGCTGTTTGATGTATAACCGTCCTTGTTTAATAAAAAATCCAACATTGGAATAGTTCAAATGCAAATCATACCAAGAATACCGACACATTAGGCCACATTAAACAAGAAATATCTTGAAAAAAGATTGTCGGCGCAATTAAGATGCCGAGATGTTATGATTGTTGGTCACTCCAGATCAATAATGGATTTCGGTAAATTCACGATAACGTAACAATCCGCGTTAAGGTTACAAACGTTGTTCGGTTAAGAGAAATTGCCTTGGTGGTTAACGTAAGATTTGATTGGTTAACACAACGCTGATATGCAAATAGCAAACCCATGTTAGTACGGCTGCGCCGAAAAATGCTTGCTGTCACCCTGCCTTACTCTGTGTATAAGGGTAGTTGGAAGTTTGTCTTTTAAAAATCAACACTTTTGTTGGTAAATGTTTAAATAGACTATTGCGCGATAAAGGCAAAAGTCCTAAAGAGAGCGAAACATTTTTGGAGGGCGGCAATTTTAGCCCATAGGTTGGCTGACAGCAAACACACGTGTTGTAATCTTAGCCTTACATATGACTTGTACAATGGCAAATGTTTTTATGAAATAAGCTACCTTTCATCACCAGTATAACGTAGAATTATCGTTTATTAACTGCTCAAGATTCATCATAGTCTTAGAAGAGATAGGTAGATGATATTTATATGACATATATTGGTATATGTTTGAAGCAGATAGTTTTTCCACACATTTAGGATGCGAGGAACTACCTGCAAATTGTTATCATAAGTCTACAGAACGGAATGTAGAAAGTACAAGTACGGTTCATCAGTATGTCGTGATGGAATACAAACAGTTGTACTGTTTTCTACGAAAGCCTGACATTTCGGCTTTAAGAATTCTGAAATACAACTCCAGGAATTGACAATTTCAACTCCAGGAATTGACGATTTCAACTCCATGGATTGACGATTTCACCTCATGAATTGACGATTTCAACTTCATGGAATGACGATTTCAACATCATGAATTCACAATTTGAACTTCACGAATTCACGATTTCAACTTCACGAATTCACGATTTCAGCTTCGCGAAGTGAAATCATGAATTCTTGAAGTTGAAATCGTGAATTTGTGAACAGCGAAAACAACTACGTGCAAAGGAACGAGAGAAAAAAACGGAGGGGAAACACTCACGGAGCATGGACTATGTCGACCCTGCCTTTCGTTTATTACTGTGATAAATTATTGCCCATCTAAAAGCATGCTTGCTCAATTGTGTACACAACATTATACCATTCTTACGCCTAAGTAAGACAGTATTGGCAAAACATGACTATTGTTACAAGCAGGGTTTTCACACTTGGCATTTAGCCTGACTTCTTGCCATAGTCAAAATGATGTTGTGATCATGTATATGTACTGTACGGTGGCATAAAGGTGAGACGTGTGAATTTTTTTTTTCGTTCCCGCTAAATACGAATGGTATGTCGTGGGAACGAGTTAGTTATTAAGTCGTGGCCACGAGATAACTTTGTCGTGGGTACAAGATAAAAGTCATTACACACATGTCCAGCCAATGCCAACGTAGTACCGCGAGAAAAAAAACTCTAATAGTTCTTCTGAAAGGTCATTCGTCATCCTAATATTCTGATCAACAGCTCAAACAAAAGAAAGACATATAATATGTTTTCATCAGGGTAAATACGTATCAATCAACAAAGCTTTGACACATTGTTTGAACAATAAAAACGTATACGTCTCACGGCAATTGCATCTAACTGGCGGAACATTTGTATATTTACAAAACCGTTTGACTTATTGCAAGTCATAGTTTTCACAAATACCGACAACGTTACAATCGCAAAAACAGCGAAATTTAGATAACACATAAACGCCACAAAAAATGCTGACATTGATACAAGTCCATTTGATTATTTTGATTTACGAAACATACCGCTACAATTTCATTAGCAAATTGTTAAACAAAAAATGTTAATCCATATTAATAAGTTCATGAATGCAGTTTATAATGTACAAATATAAATACAGTGACCAAACTATGCAATATACATTGCCTTAACTTGACCCATATAAGTTATGTACTGATGGTAATATGTAAACAAAATTCAGCCAATGAAAATTGTCGTTGAAAACGTCATAGCATTTGTTGTTCAAATAACGCATTGGCAGTAAAACGGATTCAGTACATTCGAGATCAAATGCTGATGGTTGAACTGAACTTTTAATTACGTTGTTTTGACATTTTTAGTGGATATTTTTCCCTTTTGATATCCCAATAGTTCTTTTAGATCTGTAAAACTAGAAGTTATAATCATGTATATTTTTAGATCCGTTTCGTTCTATCTACGTTTCGTGTAATCGTTTTTTTTCTTCGTTTCGTGTAAATCGATGCACCAGCATTTTCCCGCGAAACATTATCACCGACCAATGGAAAAAGTCTATTTAATCACGTGGTTTATAGAAGCGTCATTTTCCGCCATATTGGTTGAGTGACCACACAAGAAAACAAAAACAAACATGGTAAGAAGTATTTTAGGTAGTTTCCATCAAGGTTGTCCAAATTTTGTTATTGTATTGTCTCACTGTCTGTTTAGATAAATGCATGTCACAAACTGGTCGGTTTGTTTTACATAAACAAGTCATATTCCAATTAAACTACAAATGATTGATTGGTACCAAGACTATTTAGGCAATTGTCATGAATTGTGGATGATTTTTACCAGAATTATGGCTTGGTGATGATCATACTTTCTTATTTATTGATAAACAAAATAATAAATCTTCAATATCATGCTTCCTAAAACTTGTGCCGCCGTTTTGATGCTTTGCATCAAAATTAGTCTTGTTTATAATGTAGTAACATTACATCAAATAGATAGCATGCTGATTCAGTGTTTCATAAGTATGTACCCGACTGTAAGTCTATTCCATAGGAGCTCGGCGTATCTAGGTGCGAACATTCTACTAAAAAACATTCCAATCATTGTGCAAGTGTTTTGACCTCAATAACTATAAGCTATAACTTACAACAACGTTATGGCACGATGTATATGTGATTCTAAGATTTTGGTATGTGTGTTTGTACTAGTTTAAGCATACACGAATGTTCAATTGTGTTTTGTTGTGAATATTTGTCCAAGTTATGCTGATCTTAAAAAAACGTTGTTACTACATGCATCCTTATATTAAACATTGAACTCGGATGAAAGAATTGAAATGATTAAACGTGCATTGTATGTTAAAGAAGCTCTAGTTGTACAAACTACATTATTAACTGTTGAAAGATAAATGCATAGTTCAAGCTCCGACAATCTATCTCAAACTAATTTGTGTAACATCTGACTGATTCCTAACTATGCTTTATTGTAGTACAATACCACTTACTTACACGTTGACAAAATATATATAAACATGTATGTGTTGTAGACTCTGTTTAATGTACAAGACTAAATAAAATGTCTGTTCTATTATGTTGTGGACCTCGCCACATGCCTGTGGTTTATGTTGGCATTAATACTAACCGCTGTCATATTGTATTAATTCAAAGCAGACTTTAGTTGTCTCAGGAGATATATAAAGAAACAGGAGTGAGCAAAAAAATGGTTAACCTTCTAATTGTTCGTTCATTTCAAACGAATTCCATCTGACAATTACCCCGGTACCATGCACCTACGTAGTTAATATAATTAAGTACTGGCTACAGTACGTTAGGGTAATCTATATCTGTAACAGGTGGTTGTTCACGTTAGATACATGTAGATATATGATCTATATCGGGTCTTCATTGGTGAGTTGGTACTCGAAAGTTCCCCAAATTGCCGGATTAATTGGTAAGTCGGTATTCTCATGATTAATTTTCATCAAGAGAGAAACAGCTTTCACATTACCGAATACGATGTTCCATAGAACGGAGTACTTTTCGCATTTCACGCCACATCTATCCGCATAAGATGATTTTCATGGAACTCTGAACATATATGAACTTATTTTAAAAGGTTTGGACCCATCGGAGGATGGTGATGGCGGGAAGGTAAGGAACTTGGGACAATGGATGATTTCAGGCAGACGGAACGGACTCAGTAGTAGAGACATCTAGGAAATAAACATGACCGACAATCTCGTCCCAAAACAACTACCTCTTACCCCGAGGTGTATCACAAAACTCTCTGCAGCAGATATGACATTTAGACAACAAATTGGGAGATTTGTCAAAATATCTGGCGTGCCCCCACACACCTCTGGGCCAGACAAAGCATCGAGTGCATTTCAAGAAATAGAAAACATTGTTCACAGGCGGAATCCTAGGCGGTGATATATGACTTCAGATTACTACAAATACAACCTGTACTAATAGCAATGAAAAACAATGAATATGTCAGTGTGTCTCAAATTAAGACTTTTCAGAACAACCTAAAGTCGTTTTATATAGGCTGAGCTTACTTTCTGCACTGATTGCCTGAAACCACAACAATCCTCTAGTCAACTAATCAACATGAATCAGGGGTGGAAGACAGACGACCGTTGCCAAATGTCACTGATGGACATCCCCTTTCCCTGCACGGGAATCGAACCCATATGTCCCGGGGTTGGAGGTCCCGAGCTAACCGAGGGGGTTTTACGAATTCGATACTTTATACGACTAAAAAGATACCAAGGACTCGTGTAACTGAGATATGTTTAAACTATACACCCCCTACGCCTCATCAACGCAAGAAATAGCGAACAACTAAGACATCACGCAGAACGTCAATCGTCGTGAGAGCTATTACACACCTCCACATAACGCAAGTTCAGACTTTTATCACTCTATAAATCACAATTGCCAAACCTTTAAACTTACATTTATTTCTGCGTTAAAGTATATCTGCAAATTATTAACAAACGTTATTATAAAAATTCAAGATAGATGCAGCATTCGGCAAATAATGGAAATGCATGTACATTTTGTACCTAAACTATTTGAGACAAAATATCACCACTGTCAATTGCATTTTATTGCATGGTTTTCATTGCCGAAGACATGAAATATTTGACTTGCGAAAATTCTATATTGAGCCGCCAGGACCGGGCAACATTCACATTTCTTGCCGTTAGTCACATAGTGCAATTTAGTGTCCTAATGGTATACGATACATACAAGAGAGATAACAAGTAGCTACAAGGAACGCCACATACATAAGACAGTGCCTCATACAACATCATCTGATATAAGTTAGCCACCGCGTCATGTTTGGACACATGGAAGGCGTGATGCTCCTATTGATAGACGTAACAAGAAATAATCAAAACATCATAATACAAGGTAAACTAATAAGTGGAGAAGGATGGTGGAGTTTGTTTGCTTTGGTACATCGCTTACTGGACGCCAAGTACAGAAAGGTCAATGGTAATGCGTACTTATATTACCAATCAATTATCGCAATGATAGAAACGTAGAGGAATGGTCATTATTCTCAAGTACGGTAGCTATTTTTATGTCCAATAATATATTCTGGACTCCTAGCACACAATACGTTATTTACAGTAAAATCTCAATAATAAGACCACCTTTGGGACCCTTGATATCTGGCCTTCTTCTTCAGGTGATTTTAATGTTGATGTTGAAAACAGAGCATAACTGTTTGTGAAAATGGAGTTGAAAACTGTGTTCTTAATTTCGAGGTGGTCTTATTATTGAAGTGGTCGTTAAATGAGGTTTTACTTAAATTTCTGTGTCAAGTATCGTACTTTACACATATAATTTTATAGGTAGATGTATATATTTACATAAAACAGTCAGTTGTTCTGCTCAATGTATGTGCTGTTTTACTAAGAAAACGTGAAGCTGGATTTGTTATTTATGGGACGGGCGTCGTGTTTCTGAGTTTAAGGTAATTGGTTTGAATATCGCCATGGGTGACATTCTACAGCTCGATCACAAACTGATTATCGGTTGTTGACCTAGATGGAAGTGTTATGGATATATAAATATGTGTCTTATTCCTATGAATATTTAATTATTTGTCTTAGGAGAATTTGATGAATATGTTTTGTCAAGCTCGCGCGGATATCAGCGCCCGTATCTTAGATATATATGTAACGTACAACAGTATCATATTCCGATCTGCTGCGTGTTTATATCCGGTGACTTGACTTCTGTAATGCTAGACATATCTGCGGATACAATGTGCCGGCTGTTACTCACCTACCGCATAAAAGTACATCAAGTTGACAAGTCATTTATTTTCACGAAAAGATAATAATAGCGAAAACCGCTAACGTAAATATCGCGAAATATTGTCTAGCTTTACAGTACTTAAAATAACACCTAGCTCCACTTCCATATTGAATTTTAGAACAAACTCGATATGTTGTCTAGAAAAGTGTTTAAAGACCAAGGGACGTTTTCATTAGATATGTTTCTTAAGATACTTGGCTATGGATAGAATTGAAAACACACATGCACGAGGTAACATTATACTACAATGTCCATTAAACCTCAAACATAAGACCACCTTCGGGACCTTTGAAAACCGGTCTTGTTAGAGAGGTGGTCTTAATATTGAGGTTGATTAAAGAGCAAAATAGTGAAAAATGGATTTGTTTTACAAAAACTATTGTTCATCAATGTATATACAGTTTTATCCGAATATTTGGTATCGTCCGAAATAAATAGCATGCTCTTGGGCACGTCGATCTTAAATGGCCCATGACGAAATAACATTTCGAATCCGATGAATTCGAATGAACGAGGTTGGAATGTAGGCTAAATATAACTCAACTCGTTTGTAAATTAAGTTTGGCGATATTCCGACAAATAGTTCGTACAATTAAGATATAATCATACTACTACTAATGCGTATAGGTCACGTGATTATGGCGACACAAAGTCGATCAGCGTTTTTTTCCGATTTCCATCCGTATAGGAAATAATAACGATGATATCGGAACAATTCCGAGTAAATTTAACCACAATATCTTGTTCCCAAATAATCCGCGAGATTCTATCAGCGTTTAATTTCCCTTCATGCGGTCAGGTCTAAATCAACCACACAGTTCTTCTACGGAAATAGATCCCGGAGAGAATCTACAGCATTATCTCCGTGTGTCTGTTTTTTTTCATCGACCATGTTTATAATAACCGAGTTCTACAAAGCTTACAAATGCCCAGATATGGAGATAACCTCACTTCACTTGACGAACGTATTTCAAACAAAAACACACGCCTTCATTAAACGATGTAAAACTACGTTAAGATCAATGCCCACGATGAGTTTGAATTGTACAACAGAACAAAGTGCCCTGGTTTATCAAAGTTTTGAAACATACAGTCAGACCTCGTTTATTCGACAACCATTTATCCGAATACTTGGTATAATCCGAAATAAATATAAAAGCCCGATGTATCTTCGGCACGTCTAATTGGACTGGACAATTCGAAACAATGTATTATTCGAAATAAAATTTCGAACCCGATGAATTCGAATAAACGAGGTCCGACTGTAAACTATTTATCTAGAAAAGATTTTAAAGTGGATATGTTTACGAGCAGTAAGCATGTAAACACGAACACAGAAGACTTTCCAACGTAGACATTCTTGATTCATTTTCTATTGCTCAAACATCTTCTCAGTTTTTTTCTGCATATCGTTTTATCGAAAACTTAGAACGGTTTAATTTAGTTTGAACTTAATTACTTTACATCAATTGCGAATCAAGTTCTTACAACTTACGAATGTTCCCCTGGTTACCTACTGAGTATTCGCGCCAAGTTGTGTTCCCCTGGTTACATACTGAGTATTCGCGCCAAGTTGTGTTCCCCTGGTTACATACTGAGTATTCGCGCCAAGTTGTGTTCCCCTGGTTACATACTGAGTATTCGCGCCAAGTTGTGTTCCCCTGGTTACATACTGAGTATTCGCGCCAAGTTGTGTTCCCCTGGTTACATACTGAGTATTCGCGCCAAGTTGTGTTCCCCTGGTTACATACTGAGTATTCGCGCCAAGTTGTGTTCCCCTGGTTACATACTGAGTATTCGCGCCAAGTTGTGTTCCCCTGGTTACATACTGAGTATTCGCGCCAAGTTGTGTTCCCCTGGTTACATACTGAGTATTCGCGCCAAGTTGTGTTCCCCTGGTTACATACTGAGTATTCGCGCCAAGTTGTGTTCCCCTGGTTACATACTGAGTATTCGCGCCAAGTTGTGTTCCCCTGGTTACATACTGAGTATTCGCGCCAAGTTGTGTTCCCCTGGTTACATACTGAGTATTCGCGCCAAGTTGTGTTCCCCTGGTTACATACTGAGTATTCGCGCCAAGTTGTGTTCCCCTGGTTACATACTGAGTATTCGCGCCAAGTTGTGTTCCCCTGGTTACATACTGAGTATTCGCGCCAAGTTGAAGGATTGTGAAGTTCATGACCAAACTCTTCTCAAAGTGGTACTCAAACTCACGACCTATGGATCGGGAACCACCGACCACTACACCAGCGACGCAAGACGTAAATAAGGACCCGGTGAGAAATTATTTGTGTTTTCTAACAGCGGATCGTAAAATATCCTTGAACGTAGGGGAAGTGTGTAATATCGTGGTCGATACATGTCACCATAAATTGTGAGTTTATGTGCTAATTACACGATGGAAGTCAATCAATTAGATTGACTGTGAACAAAACGATGTTTAAGGTCGTAAGCCCAGCTTCACATCGACGTTACTCTGCAGACATTGACTAAGGAGAGTCATAAACATGGATCGGGGTCGGTTCTGTTTTTTCTAATATATTTTTTTCTAATAAGCAACGAAAATATCCAAGGCGATCTGATTGTAAGATGCGTTCCTGAATTCGTTAAGTCCTTAGTCATTACTTTCACACTCAGAATTTCTTTGATTTATTCTGGAAGCAAGTTCATTACGAATAATAGTATCAAGCCATTATGATAGCAGTCAGTGTCACGACGGGGGTGGATACTTTTTATTACCTTGATAAATCATAATTATTTGTAATTTGTCTAAGACTCTTTCGGTTAGTCAAACGTTTTGTTATCATTAATATTATTGTAACACGACAAGTGTAGTGTGGTTTGTTTCATTTCCAGACTGAGACGTTTATTTATTTATGTATACAATCAATAAAAAAACCTTTTCAAAGCGTTACAGTTACCTAAATCACTTGGCAGTGTGTAAATAGTTGACCAACATTTGCTAATCTTTTATAGCAATTAAAACATGCAGTTGCTTAAACTTCTAACTTCGGTTCGATGAAGCGAGTCGCAACATGAATAATATCGCATGTCAATGTTGTAAATAAACAATGTGAAGAATTCCCTCAATGTTAATAAATCAATAAGCGCAATAATCTTCGGCGTGTGTTTCAATTCCATTTACTTAAGCGCATTCTACTGATTCCACTACATTCTGTTTTCTGTTCCGCTGGACCTCTGTGGTAAACTGTCTGAACCTAGGCCTTAGGGGGATGGGGTCACATGTGCTCAAGCTATCGTCATATTTCCAGACGTGGCGCCATCTGTACTAATCAAGGGAAGTAATCCACTAATGTCCCTCATATTCAACTTAACCACGGGAAACGATGAGATGAAAACAGCCACTGAGGAAAGGTCGATATACTGCTGTGGTTTAATTTGAAAAGAGCAGCTTGCTTGATGAAATGAACCGGAATGACAAAGTGGGAGACTATGCAGAAATAAACTTGATTTGATTGACACTTTTAATCTGTGTCTTGTCTTTAAGAGAAAAAAGCAGACACGGTTTCTATGATTGAACACAGAGTCAGGGAAATCATAGCAGTTGTTTTTAAGGCAAGATTAGTTTAAAATACAGTGCTCTTAGATTCGGAAGCAGTTCAGACTGTAAGCCAACGAATGTCTATAATGCAACGTTTTAAGGCTCGAAGAAAGTGTTTTAAGTGACTGTCCCTTTAACATGCGGGGTTTTAAGATTCGAAACCAGTTTAGATAAATAATAAATCGAAGCCAGTTGAAGACATCGGCGTTTTAAAACTCGGATCAAGTCTAGAAGAATGCCATACAAATACTAGACTTAAAGAGCCCTGACTGTTAATACAAGAGATGTTCCTTTCTGCGTTACACTGTTACACAGTCAGGCGGTGTCTACGTCATATAAAGACTCAGAGATATGAGTTTCTGTTCGATATTATGACAGTTTTTAAAAGCAGAGATGCCTGAACTCGCAATATCGTAATAAGCACAAAGCATGTGCGGTTTGTCACCATTCCAACTAGCCTTCGATACCGTTGTATCCGCGATTGCATAAAACAATCGTTTTGACTCGAAACTACAAAGTGTGCTGTATGTAGTGCTGAGATGTTTCAGTCTAAAAAACACGTAGCTTTCAGTTGTTGTGTCTGTCATATGTATATATCATTTTAGTTATACACGGGCGCTACGGGCAAATACATTAATGATGCAAACTACTTACAAACTGGAAACCTACGCTGCTATGACTAAAGGAAACAATGTGCTCTTACAATGTTAATTGGTGTATAAACAAGAATACCTAACAATCGAACCCCAAGTATTGATCCTGCGTTTTGTATTTTATTTTTCAAGGCCTATTTCAGAATGTATTTTGCTCCAATGAAAATATGTTTTGTTTGGGGTTAAAATGAGACCTCAAGGTTTGCTCGCACGTATAAGTAGCCGGAAACCGGGTTTCTTAGATTAAATAATTAATGAGACAAAACATTTAACATGAAATAAATTCAAGAATTATAGAGTTTTTGTCGGATAAATTGACAAAAAAGCATCAAAATACGCCAATCGGCTTGAATAACACGAATGTTTTTTTTTGCCCTCGTATCGAATTAAATGTATAACCAGGGGATTGTGCAAAATAATGGCTTTCCAATGATTTAATACATATTGACACCATCTTGCGTTCCCTAGGCGTTTTTTTTCCTTTATTGTTCTGTTTTATTGAAATCCACAAAATGTGCCATTCTAGCATACAGAGAACAATATCTCTATTAATATGCACTTCAAATTAGGGACACACATAATGTCAAGGGAATTGTTGTACAACGTAAATTAAATCGTATTTACCCAGATATTACCAAATTTGAAATTGTTATATAAATCTCCGGCATTGTATTGAAAATTAATTGGAAATTTGAAATTCATGCACCGAAATAAATGTGCCACAGAAATGAGGAAATGTTTGATATACAGCAAAACCTCAATAACAAGACAATACCACTCTTTGGCTCTTAAAAACAGGTCTTCTTATTGAGGTGGTCTTAATATTGAGTTTGAATAAATACCAAAACAGTGAATATGGACTTATAAATTGTGTTCTTAATTTTGAGTTGGTCTAATTATTGAGGTGATCTTAATATTGAGTTTAAATGAAGAGCAAAACAGTTCAAATGGACTTGTGTTCTTATTTTGAGGTGGTCTTATTATCGAGGCGGTCTTTAAGTGAGGTTATACTGTATTCAACTAAGCAAAGGACGACTTTGCGGCAGAATGAGAGAAACTAACCTACACGCCGAGAAATATGTCATGTTTGTTCTTCCTTAAGAAAGTATGATTAATGACGTGGTAAAATTTGTCATGATGATGATAAAAGAGATTTTAATATAAAATTAGCCATCTTTGTAATCTTATTACTAATAATTGATAGCAATATTACTTTCCGAAGGTGCTAAAATTGATCCCCTGTCGAAGAAAAATAGAGGAGATTGTGGTAATATAATAATATATTGCCCAGTTCCACGGATACCAGTAAGGTATAAAGTCAAACCCCAATAATACGACCACCCTTAGGACCCTTGAAAACTGATCTTATAATTGAGGTAGTCTTGATATAAAGAGCACAACGGTGGAAATAGACTTGGAAATAGTTTTGAGGTGGTCTAGTTATTGAGGTGGTCTTTGAGTAAGGTTTTGCTTTACACTTTTCACGTTAAAATGTGACGTCGTGTTTAAATTCGTGAGTTCATACTTCATAATTTCACGAATATTTCTAAAAAATCACGAAGTCATAATTACTGTGAAATTCGGAAATGTTCTAATGTTAGTATTACTTTTTGTATTTCATAACTTGCGGATTAAAGCTATGACCAAACTGATACAACTATACCGATTGATTTGGGCAAAATAAACAGACCTGTATTCATTCAAACGAATTACAATCAAATATTCTACTGACGGATTATTCTGATGATGAAAAACAAAAACAAGTCTGGTTTTCATTCACTTTAAAGTTAATTATCGTTTTTCCCATACATCATCGCAGGACTGTCAAATACCTCGATAATTTTTCTCTAGTAGAAGAGAAAAAGTGTTGTGGTGGCCTATAAAAGACATGAATATTTTATTGTACCACGTATATAGAAGATGGGGCGTGATTTACGGTATTGTTTTACTTAAAGGCATTTTATGTGAGTTACTTTCCAGGCAGTGAATTGAAATGCTTAGCCAGTGTTTTGTTGGATGAATGAGCGGCCATTTTGGATAATCACGTGACTTTTTAAAATCAATTTGTCTTATCTGAAACACGGATTGACATTTCTTCTCGTGTTCAGTGAATTATTTCATTGTAACTTTAATTTAACGCAGAGCTCATTTGCTTCAGCAGTTTTTGTGACGTAAACGCAAACAGGTCGCACAAAAACTGTGCGAAATCTCTTCGGTGGTTCGACAATAAAGCAAACGATAATTAATTTATCTTCTGGTTTGCCAAATAGTTCACTGTGAATGTTGGCGCATGTTTTGCGTTACACACTATTTCATCGTATACTATGCTCAACAAAAATTAGACCTACTTTCAAAGCTTCAATCAATACAGCGTGATCTCTCCAAAACGACCGTCTCTTGAGCAACAACCTCTCGTCAACATTATAATCATTTTTTTCTTGAAGTAGTAATATACTATGAATTTAATATCTCGAGAGCAACAACCTCTCTTCAACAACAGTATCATTTAACCTCTCTAGAGCAACAACCTCTCTTCAACAACAGTATCATTTTAACCTCTCTAGAGCAACAACCTCTCTTCAACAACAGTATCATTTAACCTCTCTAGAGCAACAACCTCTCTTCAACAACAGTATCATTTTAACCTCTCTAGAGCAACAACCTCTCTTCAACAACAGTATCATTTTCACCTCTCTAGAGCAACAACCTCTCTCCAACAACAGTATTATTTTAACCTCTCTAGAGCAACAACCTCTCTTCAACAACAGTATCATTTTCACCTCTCTAGAGCAACAACCTCTCTCCAACAACAGTATTATTTTAACCTCTCTAGAACAACAACATTATTACTTAAACCTCTCTAGAGCAACAACCTCTCTGCAACAACATAATCACTTTTTCGTGTAGTAAGTTTTATTATCAAGTTCACCTCTCTAGAACAACAACCTCTCTTCAACAACGGAGTCAATTTTCTGGTAGTGATAAGTTTTTATATTTAATATATATCTAGAGCAACAACCTCTCATTAACAGCCATAGTTTGCCTCAGTCTCTCCACCAGTGAGGTGTTCAGAAAAGGTCCCAGAGTATTATCATACTAGTATCTGACAAGCACACATAGCAAATGCCGGAATTTATAACACATACAGTACATAACATCTAACTTAAAGACCACCTCAATATTAAGAACACAATTTTAGGAACATCGTCTCATTTGTGCTCTTTATACAACCTAAATTTTACGACCACTTCAATATTAAGACCTGTTTTGGATGGTCCTAAGGGTGGTCTTATTATTGAGGTTTTACAATATATTAGCACTAACAGTAGCACTATGAATACCGCGATTTTAGCAAACAACATATCTTTATCCAAATTTGTGTTAAAAAAAGTAAATAACTATGATGCGTTATTTTTGTTTTTGTGTATATAAACAACGTATTTAGTAAATATTCGACATTGCAACACAATGTAGATTAGATTCGTTTACCAGGTCACTGTGTGATGATATACCGGCGCAGTTCGTCGTATAGGTGTGTTACTGTATATATCTTTATTCCGCGATGTTTTATTCATGTCTGAATAGCAAAAACATGAGGCAATCACATGGAAAAAAATAACCGATACATCAAACTAACAAAGTGCCATTAACACAAGTTTATCGTATTAATAGCACAAGAAAGGCAATAACTTCTGAAAAGCAGGACGCTTTCTCTCATTATTCATATCACTTTTTATGACATAAAAGAGGCCGAAAGAAAGCACTTTGACGATGGAATATATTGTAAATCTTTTGTGTCATGATGTCAGTTTATGAATTAGTTTGTACGCTCGCAATCAACGATTGAATAACAACTTCGGACAGAAACAATATTTCCTTCATGAACATACTGGAAAATCCGCGTGTACCTAGTTGATACATTATACATTGGTTCTCGTTTTCCATTACAAACACGTTTTAGCATAGAGTGCGGGCATTGTATTTACGATCTGTCTTTAATCGAATAGTTCTAGTTCACTCTCGCGAGATTAGTTCTACTCTCACAAACTCCCGCGAGATCTTGAAACATTGGCCTCCATGGTAATTGTTAGTGAAAACTTGTAATTTACGTCAGTTTCGTTGTTTTATTTATCTATTCACACAACTTAAAATCGACTTTATCTGTTAAGAAATCCATGAATATCTGTTAATGTTTAAATAGTCACGAAAGAAGTGGGATTTTTAGATTCAATACTCATTTCCTTCGAAGGCAAGAATAAATCACAAGTCTTGACTGATATAGATGGTACTTAAAAAGAAGTTCATTTGCGTGTTCGGGTTTTATACCGTCTTTTAACGGTATTTCAGTTATGCCAGTCAGTTGATCTCACCAGGATTCCTCGGTTACCTACCGTTACTAACCGGCCCTTCTGCAACCGAAGAGAGGGAGTTTGATCCAATACTACTACAGTCACTATATTTACATTTCATATTGGGAATGTACCAGAAAAAAAACACTCGGATCTCTGATGCGTGCGCCTTAACATCCAAATTTACAGCCCTACAGACTGTCAACTCGCCTCTTTTCAAAAAGTAGGGATACATTTTTCTCTCTAAAAAATTGGGCAAAAGTAAGGATTTTATTGCCTTGGATAATTCCTTACTTTGAAATATCAAAAATGGTAAAATGTCACCGCAATGTACATTCTCCATGATTAGGACCTCTGTGTTTCATGCAGGTAAAATAAATATTTCGTGTTAACGCCTCAGCTTTGAAAAAGTAGGGTTAGCAGGGCTCGTTTAAAAAAAAGTAGGGAGAAAGTAGGGAGCAAGTAAAAAAGTAGGAAATGTAGGGCCCGTTTTTACAGCCTGACCTTTGATTGGACAGTAGTCTGAATGTTTCAATACCAATGTTGCGGCAATTTCTCAACCACCTCAATAGCTCAAATTTACTTTGAATAGATTCAGATCATTAATGATATATTTTTTCTCCTAATCGCAAAGTGTAACAACAAGAATACGACCATAGACGATGTGTTTGCATGATGAGACAAAACGCTCTCTCGCCATTATTCAGTCTATTGTTCCGAACAAGCATCGTTAATTTTGAATAACAAAACGATTAAGACATATACAAGCCCACGGAGTATTGTAAGAGTAACAGAACCCTGTAAATAGATTCACGTGTCAAGTCGTATGAGATCAGACTTCGGAAGTCTGTTTGTTTATTCGACATAGCATAAAAACGAACCCTTGGTTTGTTCGATCTTTTTGTGTTTGTATTTGCATACAATTGGCACAATGCCCTCAGATGAAAGATCGTGATATTTGATAATATTTACAACCTATATAATGCAAACAAACCATTTAAACAATTGATTTTCCGACTATTTATTTTCTACACAACTAATTAGACCAACCAATAGGTACTCGATTCTCGTTTCTGTAAACTCTAACTATTCATCCAATTAAAATATACAACGTGTTCGATACATTCACAAAAACCGTCCGCCTTTATTGACATAAAGTCATGAACATATTTATTTTCATATTTTTACCGAAGAAAGAAAACTGATATTATGTCACGTGACCAACATTCAAAACTACGAACGTACATCATCATTCGTTCAATTCATACGTCACTAAAATATATACAATGTAACCTCTCCATAGCAACATCCTGTTGTAGACGCAAACTGTGGCCGTTGTAGAGAGGTTGTTGCTCTAGAGAGGGAAATTAACAACAAATGTTTACTTCAGAATAACTTCATATTTTTGTCTTTAACAAAATAGACTATTGCTTAAGAGGGGGCTGCTTTGGAGAACACGTGTGGCAATAATTGCATAAATGAATGCGTATAATAATTAAATTAATAAGTCGAACAGTCTGACCTCGTTCATTGGCATTCATCGGGTCAGAATTTTATTCCGAATAATATATGGTTTCGAACAGCCCATTTCAAATTGACGCGCGTGAGAAAATACATCGGGACTTGATGTTTATTTCGTATGATACTAAATATTCGGATAGAAGATTGTCGAATAAACTAGGTCCGACTGTAAATGAACAACTGCAAGCATATAAGTCGACATGTTTGTCAATAGTTTGTGTTTCCAGATCTTACACCGGCTGATTCAGCATCGTCTAGCAGTAAGAAAGTATACGCTTACATCTGAACGTGAAATGACAGACATGTATTTATCATTTTGTTTTCTAGATGAGTTCTAAATTGTCCAGACCCTTTTCCATTTACATAATTACGGTGTCTGCATTTGCACATAGTAAGATAACGGTTTATCACCCTGGGGATTTAGTTAAATCTGACCTTTTATCGTCCAGAACGCGAAAACAAATGACTTCTGGACTTTCTTTACCAGTCCTAATGAAGGCAAATGGATATTAGAGCATTGGTATTTTTGACAGGAAATTGTCCACTAGTGGTGATTTTTGATAAGTAAAGGGAGATGTTCTGATTTCCCACAACAATCAACCGGGATACTAAACCCGAAAATGTGAACACGTCATTGAGACGGTGTGATAAATAGTCATATTACCTCTAAATCCACAGGTTGTTTTGGGTTGGATTTATTCCCCTTGCGGGATGACTGTTGCACCACAACGTTTGACGCTCCGGCTGCCGAATTCATAGTCGATCAAAATGATGGAAAATCCAATCCAAATGAAATTGAGCAAATATTCCAAAACGAAAACAACTATGAAAATCCCGCACAAGGATGGTATCACTTAATAACTAAATGTATAAAACTTGTAACACTTCCTGATCTGATTATAAACTATATCCCTGTATTATTTAATTGAGCATTCATTCATTCAGCGCCACACCCGTTGCAGAATTGTATCGATATGCGCAATAAACAGTTCACAATCCATTAAAAGCATTCAAGCAATTTCCCCGCAATTGACTTTCATCCGCGGCTTTAAGTATGTGTAAACTATGATTTATTAAAATGCATTAGTTAACTCTCCTGGATACACGACATCGATTTGCGTCCCAAGCAATTATTTCAGAATTTGACAAAATGTTCAATTTATGCCATGGTCTATTCCCAATAATTGACAACTAATATGAAGCTCTAAATTAAACATGGCAACCTACGTTGTGTCAATAATTGCCAATTAATCGACAAAGGCATCGGCTCTATTCGGCAAGTCAATACCGCCAACTTGGCTGCACAGAATTCCAATCAAGATTTCTAATAAACTGTATAAGTATAACTACTTAATTCATTTTTGATATAATACATGTAAACATTGCAAAACTGCTACTTATTCGGTAAGAACCTATAACAAGTAACTCAAAATTGCTTCCAAATATATGTACGTCCTTTACTAAATATTAAACCGCTGCATTGACTTTGAACGAAAGACTTCACAATTCACAATACGCGTACACAAACTGAAGACGATGCATGTCATTTTATTATTCCAACAAATGAATTCCAAGTCAATTCTTAGAATGGTTTATCCAGAGAGGGTATCAAATCGAAAATAGCATAACTCCAAAGCGGTCCACCAATTCTCATTCGAAACATTTCCAGTTACCGCTTGCCACCGAGAACAAACCCCATCTGACGAAGTATTTAGTGTCTATGCTCCAAACGGCCAACGTAATGTGTTTCATAGAGGGTTTTAACGCACGATTTCAACGACTATTCGTATGTTTTAAATATCACAACGAATCAACAACGAACAACAGTGAATGTGATCCGGTATGCCATCAAACTCATAGTAGTAAATATGTTATAGTGTACCATAGAGCGTTCAAACGGTATTCAATGACTGATGTCTTTAACAGCGCTACACTCACCTAAACACAAAATTCCCGGACAATATACAAAGAAATGCATATAATATATTGAACCAACCAACACGCATCACATGCTTTGCCATTAACTTATATCTCAGCGAATTGAACGATTTGTCAGAAACCAAATTAAGATCTAGACGCAAAAATATTCCATCTAGCTATAATCCTTCTTAAAATCAAACTGAATAAATAGATATGCTCTTGCTTATACACGAAACTAAGTCCAAGACACATCTGATTTAATCCTAATAAATATTCCTAACACAATATTCACATCTACGTTCACACAAAACGAATGCAAAACGGCACAAGTCTTAACTGCTTAGGTTATCATCACAGTGAATCAACAAGTTCACCAAAAAAAAACAACGTATTCCCAGAAAGCAAAAACATGAACTCAGTCACTGATAAATCTCCCTTGAACATATGACTATTTCTGTATTGGCTCTACGGCTCATCAGTTGTAATACCTCGCATTGGCGTACAATACTATCCACAGAAAAAAACACACATTTCATCAATTACTCTCGTCAGTGCATTACTGTTTGTGTTGAAACAGATGTGAACGTTAAGCACCTCAGCGGTATCGGCTTGGACCGATCTGATATTCCAATATAACACTTAGTAGCTTGCCATCCATCATATTAGTATTGCTGTCACGTTGAATAAAACTTAACACCTTTAGTATATTCTATTCATCTGCTTGTAACTATGAAAATTATGGCATAACTATGTATTATTCGAAGTATAGCGCAGGAGAGAGAGAGAAGGAACGCGGTCATTAACTACATAAACTGACCATTATTGCTGACCATATTGGCCAAACGGGTCCTTCTTGACATACTATCAGTTTCTTACCGTTATGTTTTTTTATCATTCAATAATAATAATAACAACATCTGTATTTTGAGAAGGTTGTTACACATAATGACATAAAACTATAAAAACATCATATTTACAAAGTGGTCTTCTATTAACAAAAATATACATTTCAATAATAATTAAAAACATTGAGTGCGTGCATATTAGGGATGTTCTGGCAGTCACGTGTTTGGCACGTGACCCTCCCTGTTCCACATTTTGTCACTTCTACAAAACGCTCAGACCTTAGACCAGTTCGTTAACTATATATGGTCAATAACACATAAAGGCATTGATTCGAAGTATCGATCAACCATTTATGACATAAACGTTTTGTCATGATATTCTAAATGCAGCCAGTCTGTATATAGAATAAGATTTTCCGATATTTCAACTTTAAAACATCCACACTATGACGAGAAGGTACGATACACTCGCGCTGTTTTCTATATTCATGATTTCATATCTAAAAACATGAACTTATAAATTTTACGATATCGGAGTTTGGAAACAATCATAAAACAATAAACGGTGAAATCGTGAAGTTCACGATTACAAGTTTTATAATATGAAGTCATAAACAAAGAAGTTGTCACCGGTCTTTCGAATTTATCATTATGTTGTCACATTGGAAAATCGTAGCCAGTCCGCCCAGTTTGATAGTGAGAACACTCGACTGACAATCTGAATGTCGCAATTTAGAACCCCAGGCGCGACATAATGTACTCTGTGAAAACGTGACTAAAGATATTACACCAAACGTGAATTATACTACACCTCTGATTCATGTGACGTATTTGTCAGCAAATGAGTTCTTGTCGGTCACTAGGGAATACTGGTTTGGTCTACAGACTACGGTACATGACTAAACTTATTACAGACTAGAAATGTGTCCATAGGACACAGATGCCTTAACTTTATACAGTCAATGGGTATAACTCTGCTCTTAAGAAATAGAGCCAATCGAAAATAGCCAGGTGCACAAATTCCTGTAGTGACTAATATTCATAAGAAGTTGAGTCACTCTAGTTCAAATACTTCTTTAGATACGAGGGACACAAACTTAAAGCGGACGGACACATGGACGGATGGACAATGGTAAATCGAAGCGCCGCCCGAAATTTGGAGGGGGTCACATTAACGGCACAAAAACGTCAACACACAAGAGTCATCCGTACTTTTAAATGAAATTGACTTCCTATCAAACCACATGTTTTGTTTTGCACTTCGCTGTTGTGGAAAACACGCACGTTGTTAATGGCAATGGCATATCTTGTTCAAATAATTCACTCTCCAACTTCGCCCTTTCCAATCATAGAACACGCGCATGCATGCAGTCATGCTGATTCCAACGTATCAATAATTGAATATCTGATGTGAATATTAAATTGGTATTTAGATGTTTGCAAACGATGCTGGAAGTTGATATGATATTACCAATCTCGTGATACGTTGTTGATCTCTTACAAATACAGATCCAAATCCTTGTCTACAAACATGTAATGCGACGGTTTGGCGTGCGCTAATATATAAATATCAGATGGCTTCCTGTGTGACATGAGGGAAATATTCGCAGCGGGTAATACTATTTTCTCGAATGTTGACAATATGTACTATCTCACTTGAAAGCCATCTGATATCTATTTTATTATATTGAACAAAATATAAATGAGAACATTTCAACACAACTAGCTCTAACTGTTTGTTTACATATTTCAACGGACGTCCAATAAAATCGCGGGAATGATATTGACGTTTAAATGACTTCGCCACGGGTAATAGTATTTCACTCATGTTGACAATATGAACTGTCACACAGGAAGCCATCCAGAGTGAATTTTTACCAGATTTGCCAATCGGTCAGATGACTTCTTGTGAACTCGCTCGGGAGTAACCATCGATTTTAGACGTCGAACATTGTGTCATGTAGTAATAAATCTAAGTGTCCTGCTCCCACTAGGGGGCACAAAACGCATCTCTAATCATACACGACACAAGCATGACTCAAATATATCATGGTTATTGTGTGTATACATCGTCTAATAAAAGCTTATTCTGTGAATTATACCGGGTACTCAGTTGTCACTCGACCACAAAAGCGTGACAAGGGTGTTCAAATAACAAATATTAAATTATTCATGGAACCAAAAAGTTTAAAGTTACAAAGACAACATAAGTGGCCACGTATGCTTGTTTAACCAAGGTTGATAAACAGAATCGAAAACATACGAGAAGCGTAAAACCCACACATACATCGTAGGCGCATAAGTCTTCCAATAGTTTTTTGGCAAAATGTCGAAAATGATTTATTCAGTGACGTCCTTACTAAGTGTACCGCTGACAAGTGCTCAATTAAAAGCAATACTAGATTCAGGTATTACAAATGTTGAGTGTAAAAATGCTGTATTCTGTCTGCAGTCACAAACATGCAATCAACATCCAGATCAATACAATTGTTATAAAATATTACAATGCATTATGCACTAGCGCTATCAATTAGGCTGTTTTACAAAATACTAGCGTTAATTGCATCCTTGGGGCATCAGGAACAATACCAGAGAGTGTAGTGTACACGTCAGAATATCATTAATTTCTTTACATTGACGTTAATCTATAATTCAGACACCCAGCTGCAACTTTACACGAACTCAATAAAGCAAAAAATACTACATACATCATCAAGTGTGCAGATCGAGCTATATAATAAGACACGCAATGGATGTTGTTGTCCAAATATATAGCGAAACTGCATCTTTTGAGCATCTATACAAATAATGCACGCAAAGATACGAAGTTATCTCTGCAGCAACTAACGCACGCAAAGATACAAAAATATTCCTACAGCAACTAAAGCACGCAAAGATACGAAGTTATCTTCCCACCAAATAACGCACGCAAAGATACAAAGTTATCCCTACAGCAACTAACGCACGCAAAGATACGAAGTTATCTTCCCACCAAATAACGCATGCAAACATACGAAGTTATCTCTGCAGCAACTAACGCATGCAAACATACGAAGTTATCTCTGCAGCAACTAACGCATGCAAACATACGAAGTTATCTCTGCAGCAACTAACGCACGTAACGATGTTGTCTCCACAGCAAAATACACCCGCAAAGGTGTTGTCACGACTCCACAGCAACAAACGCATGATTTGGTAGGACGATATCTCCGCAGCAACTAACGATCCCACAGATGAGTAATTTACTCATCAACAACTAACGCACTCAATTGAGATACAAATGTATCTCCACGGCAACTTACGCATACAAAGATACGAAATTGTCTTCGCACCAAATAACGCACGCAAAGATACGAAGCTGTCTTCGCACCAAATAACGCACGCAAAGATACGAAGTTGTCTCGCACCAAATAACGCACGCAAAGATACCACGCAAAGATACGAAGTTGTCTTCGCACCAAATAAAGCACGCAAAGATACGAAGTTGTCTCGCACCAAATAACGCACGCAAAGATACGAAGTTGTCTTCGCACCAAATAACGCACGCAAAGATACGAAGTTGTCTTCGCACCAAATAACGCACGCACAGATACGAAGTTGTCTTCGCACCAAATAACGCACGCAAAGATACGAAGTTGTCTTCGCACCAAATAACGCACGCAAAGATACGAGGTTGTCTTCGCACCAAATAACGCACGCAAAGATACGAAGTTGTCTTCGCACCAACGGTAAATATTAAACAATTCATTGAAATCAAAGGAGCATCGACGCGAGGAAACCTTTCTTATGTCAGTAATAGATAATATTCGAAATTGACAAACAAGTCTGGGATGGCAAGGCAAACAGAACAAAGAGACAAATTATGATTGAAACAAAAACACATTAGTAAAAGAAAGTAGGCAAATGGAAATGCCATTAATATTCTTTATGTTTCGGTAAATCAAGCTGTCATTAAAACTCGGTGTTTCGAAGTACTTCGAGTTGAATAGCCTGACTATCATGGTAAAATAAGGTGTATACATACAAGCCAATAGAAGCAACAGAAGGTTCAACATTCGCTAATTGATTAGTGACCCTTGTCATAAAGGATATAAGTATAATAAATCAACTAGCACCAATTAAGCAGTTCAGAAAGTGGGAAAAAATACCAAGTAACGTACAACTAATGATATTACACATTTCATACGGCTATCTGAAGATATTGTGGTAGATACATATTCCCTTGAGGCATACAAGGACTTCTTTGAGTCACGATGGTGTCACCTATTGACTTGAGACAATATGCTACACTGGGTGACACTTTTAGTGTGTGCGTGACCGGAGATATTTTAGATATTTCGTAGTAAAGCAGTTAAATGCGTTCATATACATTCTTGTCATTACAATACAGTCGAACATCATATATTATACAACCTTCTATCCGAATACTTGGTATCAACCGAAATAAATATCTGGTCCTGATGTATCTGTCGAATTGAAATGGAGTATTCAAAACCATGTATTTTTCGAAATAAAATTTCGGACTCGATGAATTCGAATGAACGAGATCCGCCAGTATTCAATAAATAAAATATTCCCAGCACTTAATTTTTTTGTTCAAATACTAACAAGAACAATCAATTTTTGCATTAATTTTGTTACAAAAATGCAGTTTCACATATTTCACTGAAAAAGTGAAGAGTGTCGTAGTTCAAAAATATCATTTTTAACTTAACAATCATTAAATAAAATGAGATTAGGGTCAAACTTTGTTAATCCCTTTACATATATCTTTGATGTTATAACAGCGATTCCTTTTGAAACAATTTTCTAACAAAAGACCGCCATTGATTTACTCAGGAAAACACAAAAAAGTCATTTAGCATAAGAACGTAATTATAAAGACATTCATCATCTGATATAAAAAGGACCTAAGAACCTTTAATAAGCCGAAAGTAATCCAAGTACATTGTTATAAAGGAATTAATCACGCAGTTCAAACAACGTATACGAGACAAAATTCAAGTACGTTTCAAGAACCTTCTTGCGAGTCCTAATATGTATAGCTAATTCACTAAAATGTGCACCAGTAGGCTAATGACATTAGTTTGGTGCTCTTGTTTTTAAAACCGAAACAGAAAATGCACAAACAGTGATTATATAGTAGTAACTACAATTTGAATAATTCGTTGTGAAATGTGACATCCTGGTACTAGTACTTTAAGGACTTCAGGTGTTATCCCGGCAGTAGTTTTCAAATTTCAAGTATGTCCCGGTTTTTTAGTTGGGGCCACATCTAAGGAGTTTTCAGTGACTGGCATAACATTCCAGGACATACACTCCGGAATATTATCATTTAATACCAGGCACCAGGCATTTCAGCAAACGCTTATCATCCTTTAACAAGCTGGTGGATCAACAACCGGAACAATTGAAACTGGCCCATATTGATATAAGAACCTTCGACCTTTCGCTCCAAAGGCGGGTGCATTAATCACTCTGTCTCTAGAGGCAGTATGACTAAACTTGTTTGAAAGCGTACCACACACAATTGCACGATCAACATCGCAAGTATTGATATAGGTAGATAGAATCTAATCTCTAGGATCGAATGACTTCATGGCCGTTATTTATTGTACTTTCGTCGTATAGACAATGTGTTTACACCGTAAAGCAACACCTGTGACCAACCAAATGTGGACAACCATTCATCAAAGACGTCTACTTGATATCATTATCGGGAAAAAGGTGTCCATTTACAAACGCACATTTTCGAGCCTGTAATATGTTTTCAATGTCATTTAGTGTGTTTGCAAACTCATTTTGATATCAAATACGCGTTGATTGAAAGAACACAGAGCGGCGATCATTGCGTAAAACAAATAATATCATGTTAAGTTCTTATCTTGCATACCTAGGTAACATGAAATTTGAGAAATCTTACATATTACGTTTTTAAATGTAGTGAGTATATAATTATGAAAACACTTCATTCAAGAATATACGTGCGTATGTGTTGTGTATCAGAAACGTTCCACCCACATACTTTACATGTACCGTCATTTATCTCAATGGTGACAGTTGCCACGTTTCTGAGCTATGCACCGCCATCCTGGTTCGGCCAATCGATAGAGAGGTCGACTGGCAAGCTAAGTGTCGTAGGTTCGAATCCCGAGTATTGGTGGGTAACCTAGCAACACTGTTTATGTCAATTGACGTCCGTGCTCAACAGAAATATTGTTGGAAATTGGAGTAAAACTCAAAACACAACAGACCATAAAAATATGTACAGTAAAACCTCAATACTATGACCACCATTGGGACCTTTGAAAACTGGTCTTCTTATTAACGTGGTCTTAATATTGAGGTTGCATAAGGAGCAAAACAGTGAAAATGGACTTGTAAATTGTGATCTTAATTTTGAGGTGGTCTAAATATTGAGGTTGAATAAAGAGCAAAATAGGGAAAATGGACTTGAACAAATTGTGGTATCATTATTGAGGTGGTATTTAAGTGAGGTTTTACTGTATTACATGTTCATGATATTATTAATTCCACCCAAAGCATATAAACATCAGAAGGACTCATGCTTATTCACCAATATGCATACATCATAGAAGCATCTGGTATGCTTTTGAAACATTGTTGGCCACATTATCACATACGTGGGACAAAGTTACGTACTAGTCTATAAACGTGTATAATAATGTTAACTACTAAACAATTCCGTTAGTAATGCTAAGGTATAAAGATATCTTAATGTTTCACTTTGTCATAATCATAAAAGTTGAAAGGTGTAAAATGCAGGCCATTATCATTACGATAGTTCAATACCGTTTATTTCAGGTATTTTGTGATAACTACTCATCGTATATAGGTACATTGGTTTTATCGAATATACGAAAATAGCGCAACTTAGTATATTATAGGATTTGCATTAGCGTTGGAGAAATTCTCAGTAATTGTGACATAGGCAATTATCTCCAAGCAACAGTCTTGTTTGGTGGCAAAATGATATGATGTCTGCTACCTTTATCGATAGGACATTAATTCAAGTAACAGTCCATTTAACAGGGAAACCCGGGTTAGTACATTCACGCGGGTAACGATATTTAGACATTCCATTGTATGGGGAACCTCACTTTCAGTTGTTAAACTCGCTCGAGGACATTCCATTGTATAGGGAACCTCATATTCCGTTATTAAACTCGCTCGATGACTTGTTAAACTCGCTCGAGGACATTCCATTGTATGGGGAACCTCACTTTCAGTTGTCAAACTCGCTTGAGGACATTCCTTTTTACGGGAAACCTCACTTTCAGTTGTAAACTCGCTCGAGGACTTTAAGACATTCCATTTTACGGTGAAACTCATAATCGCTTACAGGAGAATGTCATGAGACATTTCTTTGGATTGTATTGGATGCAAAATACGTGCCTTATCACTAACATAAAATGCAGGAATTGTCATAGCTTAAATCATCAATAAATATACACACTCGCATACTACGTTTCTAGTCATAGCCGCGTTTCTCATTTTGCAATTATATTTTTACAGCGCTAAGGGATATTCCAGGAAAATAACTTATTTTTTTACCGAGAGTTTGTTAATCTTGTACACAAACAGAAATGATACATACGGAGCCCTCTGGAGCGTGGATTTATTGTTCCTACGCCTTCAGCGAGTGCTTGTATACAATTAATTGTCTAATTAACTCTAGCACGCACATTATCGAGAAAGATTTACAATCTAGATACAGATGAACCTCGATTAATCGACAACCTTCTACATGCCGGTATCATCGGTATTAAATATCAGGTCCCGATGTATCTAATTCTTATGCACGTCGAATTGAAATAGGCTATTTGATAAATATGGGGCTTTATGTCCAAAATGTAATGTTGCCGACGAATGTGGCTTTGAAACGGATTATTATTTAGGACTTAAAAACTATGGGTGAACGTATAAACACTCGGACCTCGTTTTATTCGACAACCTTTTATCCGAAAACCCGGTATCATTCGAAATGAATATCAGGTCACGATGTTCCTTCTTATGCGCATGGATTGAAATGGGCTTTTCGAAACTTAAATGTCGGACCTAGATGAATTCGAATGAACGAGGTCCGACTGTATTTTGGTAAGTTTTGAGTTTCTAAGGAGCTGCGCTGCATTCGATCGACATTTTGGCGGCATCTGATATTAATTCCGTGATATAATGTTCTCGCAATATAATAATGATAGTTGTATACGACTCTTAATGATTATTTTCATTCTAGAAGAATCTAGTAAATTACCAGGTTCCGAACGATTTAATATAAATCATGACAATAAATAACAGTTATTATCTTGTTTCCATCAATGAAACTCAAAACTGTATTATATTTTTTTTCGAGAAACATAAACAACACAATGATTGTTGACAGGCAATTTTCGGTTTTGTTTAAGAAAACAATGTTAAGAACAGGAAAAAACACGATGTCTCCACGTGAAACAAGATATACAATTGGCGTGTCCCGCCGACGAAATTATAACTGACCGGCGGTTTTCAAAACCATAACTCCGACGGCAATACATGAAGAAATTACACTGATCATATTTACGTGTAGTAAGTTGAAATACGACAAGAGGTGACTAGAAAGTGACAAATGCCGCTTAAAGGTACATATTCTTGCTTTTTTGACTAAATATACTAAGTGATAAATATGAGAAAACAAGTCGGTGGCAATTGCCTCTACAACACTGCGTTGTCACATTTCTTACATTTCTCCCCAAACCACAAATACGTGTCTGATACCAGTATTTTCTATGCTGACCTACGCGCCAAGTAAACACCAGCAGAGAAAATACCTGTATCGGACTCGCGTGTTGCAGCTCTAGGAAACGTTTAAGAAAAGTAACAATGCAATGTTTGAGAGTATGTCTGTATGAATGTATAAACTAAACATGCCATTTTCTCAAAATTATAACTCAGCATATTTTGATAGAAAATAAGACTTTAAATGGGAATTCCATTGTCTGTGACATTGACCTTGAAAGTATGGAACTGGCTTGCAAGCAACACCAAACGTGCACATACTGGTACAGTTTAATAAAAGAGAGAATAAGTTGCTACAGGAAACGCCACATACACAAGACATGGCCTCCCAACACAAACCTCCGGGAAAACAACAGTCTACAAAACACACCAGTGAATTTGAACCATAATACATGTAATAGTATATAAAATAACATAGAATAGACCAAAACAAACAGCACTGATGAAATACATCAGAGTGATACAAAACAAGACACTCAAAGGGAACAAATCCGATAGAAATCATTTATATGTTCAGTAGTTGTCTCCCTTTACTATTCAGCGCATTAAGGAGACAAAGGGAAACAAATCCGACACATAGTACTAATATGATTTAAGAGTTTTCTCCCTTTTCAACAAAACACAATGTTATAACAAATGGAAAATATGATTTAAGAGTTTTCATGAATGTATGATCATGAAAGTTTTATATCAGTCTATGCCACAGAATTGACAATAATAGTGTCTCAATACCTCTATGTGGTTTGAGAATACAAACGGACGTAAGAGGAAATGTATTAGGCAGATAGTGATACTAATGTATCAGCTGAGCGTTTCATACGTTTAAACCCCTTAAGTATGGGTCCGATTTCAAATAAGATATGTTTCAAATCCACGAAACAATCTGCGTCAAGTTAAATATACTACACGCCATTAATAACGCAACTAAAATTGTCCGCGTCAGCACGGTGACATTATAAAGAACTAATTGTATTTTAATTCTCAAACATAATTCCTTAACTTAAGCAATCATGAAATATGAATTATTGGTCTTTAGTTTTAATACTTTTTTAACATTATTTTAAACATTGGTAGCATTTAGTAGCTTTTAACACCATGTACACAGTGGACTAATTAAAACAGTTGGGTTTATAACGATCACAGTTAAGTATACATGTATATGTTGATACATTATTAGTATTCCCCCAATATCAAATCTAGCAAATATTTAAGACAAAAGCATCAAACAATTTTTAAAAACACAAACTAGTCACTAGTTTAATCTTTTCATATACATTTATACCGTAGTGGACATGATTTTTACCTTGAAATGGTACCATGAATTCGGATAGAAGGTTGTCGGATAAACGAGGTTCGACTGTGTGTAGTAATTATAATTAGATGGTCAAAAAATTATTTTACGATACTTCAGTATTACCCCCTTAGGATACAATCAAAAACTTCATACGGCTACTCAGCCGTTTTCCTTAAAATTATCTCTTAATTCAATCTACTCAAAGGTCAATGTTCCATTTTCGTTTTCAGTACGGTTGAGCAATAATCTCAATTTGTCTGTTTTGGTTGTTAATTTCACAATGTTCAAATAGCTTGCTCAGGGATATAGGAGACGATAATGAAACACCGTGCCTTGATATAACAATCGACAGTCCAATTTAGAGGAACCGTATATCACGAGACGTTAAAAAACGCAGGCCCTAATTTCACGAATATACTTAAGTATATGCTTATCTATTTATGAGCGCCGCTGTACAATTTACAACCTCTTCTTTAAGTGACGTCGTTTTCAGAAAACGTCACATGTGACATCACCATGTACTGACATTTAGCAGTATTTGCCCCATATGGCAATAAGAAAGCGAAGTGATCATATGGAGTAAATACTGTTTCCTGTTTGCAGATAGTGACATCGCATGTTCCGTTTTCTTGAGATGACGTCACTTAAAGAAGAGGTTGTTAATCCCATAGCAGCGCTCATATATACATAACGCCACTAAAACGCAACCAATGATTGTGCATATAAATAAAGTGACATTAACAAGGCAAACACATTCTGTATTTCTCAAACATTATATCATAAAATTAATCAATAATGAAATAAAAAAAAAGAGTTTCATAAACTACAAAATGACGCCTAGTTCAAATCGTTGCGTTTTTAATAGCGTCGTGTAGATCTCTAAAATAATACTGCTTGACTTCTCTTTCGTGTGTTAATAGCAGGTGCTCAAGTCTGTTACTGTGCTCAGCAGATAACAATGTGCAGACTTACAAAGCAATCATATGCACTTGTTAAAGCCAAATGACTTGCTTATCCTTATATCTATTTTCGGTATTTTCACAGCGAACTAATAAGCAAGACATTTTCATGAAATGAACATAAATGCCGAACTTAAGTATGATAATAAGCAATTACCGTACTTTAGTACAAGCGGGTCTCGTTTATTAGACAGCCTTCTATCCGAATAGTTGGTACCATCCGAAATAAATATTAGTTCCCGATGAATCTACTTAGGCACGTCGAATTGAGACTGGCTATTCGAAACCATGACGGTATTATTCGAATTATGTGTATTAATAAAAAAAGTATTTTCTTGAAATCGGGGCCAGGGAACGCATCAATTGTTACTCAGCACTCTGCACTCAAATGTTTGAGTGTTTGAAGTGGGTAAAATGTTTGCAAGTACTTCTAAGTGTTCTATGTGACACACGTTTTTGTTTGACGATTTCGTATATCTCAGCTCTCAGCACTTAAACTTACACTCAGGACTTATATCCTAACTCAGATCTCAAACAAAGTGGAAAACAGAATATGTCAGTCGGAGCACCTCGGCGAGTATCAGTATAAATTTCTGTATTCCGATCTTTGCCGGAAACCGCCGAGCAGTTACGACTGTGAGAATATCCAGCACTTAGAAGGCATTTTTACCCACTTTTAAGTTTACACTCACAAATATTTATACTCATATTAGCAAAAGAGATAATTAACCCTGTTTGTTAAGTGCATGGTTCCGATTCCTGGCCTTGGACTGTATGGCAAGAAACTACAAAACGGGGTAAATAGTTTCGACTTTAATTATTGTACTTAAGGTCACCCGATGCAGCATGGTAGCGGCCAAAATTCCTTGAAAATAATTCCGAATTCGGCCTTAAAGTCCTTGGAAATAATTCCAAATTCGATGCATTCAATTTCTCGGGAAAATATTACCATCATTTCGAGCGCGCCTCAGTTCTAATATGTCTGAATATTTTTTAACAATGTTAAGTCATAAGTTTCTTTCTATTAAATAAGCGCCTAAGTGGATGAGGAAAATGCCATTTTTATTATCTTCAATGACCACTGAATGTGTAAGCAATTCTCTGTACATGTTTTCCACATTATATTTGTCATCCTTTATTTCATAAAAACCGTTTATCGTCAAAATCGTTGAAAACCAATTTGCAAGAAAATGCATTGTGCACTGAAAAGATAAAAAGATATGCCAATACTGGGATATCTCTAAATCTTCTGAAGCCTTTATCGCAGAAACAATAACAAATACATCATTTTAGGTTTTAATTATTTTTATTTTATCCTTATTTTAAACAATTTTACTCCATAACACGTTCAGACAAACAAAAACGATTGGTACATGAACTCTCCATTTACCATAGAACCGTTTTATGCATTTCGTGTATTGTTAGTCATTTTCGCTTTTAAAGAAAGAAATTAGAATTATAAAGATGTTAGAAATACTGTCAGTTCTTGAATAAAAACACAATTTCACCACGTATGTACATTTGTTTATTTGTTTGTTTGGCTACAATTATGCAAATATTTTATGCCATTAAATTATATGTTATGTTTTGTTATGTAGAACAATAGAGCGATCCTGTCTTTAGCAACAAACTCGTATAAGCAACATTACCACCGTAGTAAATTGTCTATCAATTAATACTATGTAGAGCAACAACCTGACAACAACATCCGACATTCACATTTCCATAAGGGTTTTGCATCGGGGAGTTTGTACTGTCCTTAATCAATCTCCTATACAGTGATCTCCCCTTATTGTTATCGGAGATCTCTGCCATCACAAACTTTTCGTCAAGAATTTTGACAAAATATATTTTTCATTTATCTTATTTTAGTTGAAAAGTTAAAAAAAAACAATATTTAAAAAATTATTTAAAAATAACCAACGATCATCACGTGAGTTTCTTCTTCGGATCAGCCATT
Organism: Mactromeris polynyma; assembly: GCA_032209605.1. Lineage (NCBI taxonomy): Eukaryota > Metazoa > Mollusca > Bivalvia > Venerida > Mactridae > Mactromeris > Mactromeris polynyma. The sequence goes on from JASFXZ010000041.1 coordinate 2,554,408, forward strand.
TTGTCCAACCAACTATCATCACGTGACTTTTGCGATGGCAGTGGTTATTGCTGTACTGCAAGGGAAGATAACCGCTGCGTGGAGTTTGGTCCTTAATACTGAGCAACATGGAGGTAAATATTGAAAATGTGGGAACAATCTACTACAAGTTACGGAGATAAATTAATTCGGTCTCTTTGACTACGAGACATAATTGCTTTGCATTATATAACATAATAAGGTTAAACCCAATTTTAGTCAAATGTCCTCACGTTTGATTACCGTCATTGAAAGAGCGAGGAAAAAGTTTAAAGGCTAATTTGAACAATGAGCGCGCTGCAAACCGTCTGATTCGTTGAACTGTCGCCATGGTTACGCGACGGCGACGTTATTAATGAATGCAATATGCGAAATTGACTTGATCTACAAATTGAATGTAATTGACTTCTAGAATTCACATGAGATAACATAATGAACGCGAAGTAGAAATGTGACTTCAATATTGATTCCCTACTTTCCCCAGCGCGTAGATAACAGATAACCCTTACATCTCATTAGGGAGGTTTTTTGATTTAAGGACAAATTGAAGGCTTGAGTTTAATGTTCCAATTATTAAATCAACCATGATTGGAATTCGCAGGAACATATCACGCTTTTGTCCCCATCCTAAAACTCAAACAAGATCTCACGAGACATGTTTAGAATATCAAATACCGGTGAAAAGAATTAACTATCTGATACTATTTCACATACATGAATGTTTGAACAATACTACTTACGCAGTAGAATAACTATGGTGGCTGCCATTTCTATAAACGTAACAAACTCGATGACTGCTTCGTAGGTTACTACACAGTATTCGCGACCAATTCATGGATTGTGAAGTTCTCGATTAAACCTCGTACAATTCGGTACTGCACATTTGACTTTGGGATAATAAGTCCGGCACTCTACAACTCGACCACTGCATGGTTTCCTGCAACTTCAATATCGTATATAGACGTCTTTAACTTGAAGAAATCGTACGGCAAGTACGATGGTCATTGGTTAACCAAACGAATATGGCAAGATGTAAATAGAGTAATTAATATAGAAAGCAAAACAAATTGGCTTATTTCATGCATACCCAAAAGGAGTGTGTGTATCAAGTAACAACGTGTAATCTAATCATATACTACTAAATTATTCACACAAGAGCAGAATCAGTAGTACAGACAGAAACTTTTAAAGAAGGACAGTATGTAACCAGGAGGCATTGTTGTCGAGGTGTCGAGCGCCGAGCTACTCACCCGAAGGATGTGGGTTCGAATTCCGCCAGCGACAACATTTTGCCGAGGTTTTCATAATCCGTGTATTTGGCGCGAGCACTTGTTAGTACCACTGGAGAGTTATGTACATAACGGTTGCCATAGCTTCTTTCACAATTGATGAAAAAGACTTGGCTTAATCTGTCATCATGTAAGTAATGATTTTTATGACAAGCGCATTACAAGGTTCCGAACTATTAAAATAGGAAATTATTGCGAAAGAAAACTTCGATACCAGATTTTAGTCCATAATTTATTCCATTATATACAAGAAATATCTTTAAAACAAGAAACGTCTTTAAAAAAGATGGTTGGTGCAATCTGAATCAAGCAAATTTGTTAAAAAGTTACACTAAAAAAGATGACATAACAAAAATGAGGAAAATCAAAACGACAAAATATGGCACTTTAAAACTGGGGGGGGGGGGGGGGCATGACGTCATCAGTGTAAATTTAACAATATATGGTTAGTTGTTCGGTCTTTATTCCTCTGGTTTATTGACGAGCGGAGTGATTTTGTCATGCAAAGCTATTAACGTATAATGTAGGATTTTGAGTAAAAATTCTATCATTGTGTATGCCGAAATGTCATGACCGTTTATTCAATAATTAAGTTATATCAATTCGTAGTGAACTCACAAGTTTATATGATGTCTAAAGAATCGCCCTACTTCGCCAGAGGGGTACGCTACGAGAAAGTGGATCTTTTCCAGACACCCCGTTTGGTGCCTCTCCTCTCAGAATGTGAACCAATCAAATCGTCTAATTTGTTGCATATTTAAACAACGCGCTTCATATACAATATTTGATTTGGTCTAAAATGGTAGGTCAAAATCAATATTATACAGCTACGCCGAAAAAAAGAAGTGCTTCACGGATATTGGCTAAGGCTTCTCTCTAGCTAATGATCATTTGTCATCGGTGACTTGTTGCACAGAATGTATTGAATAGAACAATAGCTGTGATCTTCTATGTCGTCATATCCTACCAGGAAATTGATTATAAACGCGCTGTTGCATATTAGGAAACACTTAAGCATGCATTTAATTTATTATTTCCATTCAAAACCCTTAAACACTTCAACGTGAAGAGTCTCTAACCTTATTACCGCTGATATTGATAGACAGAAACTGATAAAGCGTGCAGTGATCAGCAAGAGCCTATATTACCAATCAGACGCCTGAAATCTGCACACAAACTGGTCATTTCTAGGTTCCGTAGCAAGATAATTACTACTAGTTTCCTACCATGTATAGTCTCTGTGATTTCACACGCCATTACTGGATTTATGATGCAATCAATAGTTCTGTCTCAGGTCACTAGTTAAAAAACATGTGTTTGCTGCGCCAGAATGCTGCACTCTAAAAGCGTTTTTCGCGTTCTACGGTGTGAAAGAAACATTTGCAAATAAAATGTGTTGTTTCCTTTGACCAATAAAAAAAATAAAAAAAACTTGATGAAAAGAGATTGCTTGCAAAACGTTAAAAGGACTTAGTTAAGCATTTCATTATGCCAACTGAACGAGGTACAGAGATACAGTCGGACCACGTTCATTCGAATTCATCGGGTCCGAAATTTTATTTCGAATAACGCATGGTTTCGAGTATCCCATTTCAATTCGATGTGCATAAGTAGATATATCGGGATCTGAAGTTTATATCGGATGATACCAAGTATTCGGATAGAAGGTTGTCGAATAAACGAGGTCGGATTGTATATTATGTCAACCATGGGTTTAAAGCCGTAAATTATAATTCGTTTCAAAGCCACATTCGTCGACAACTTTGAATTTTGGACATATAGCCCCATATTTATTGTTTAATTAATATTAACTTTGAAACAAACGTTCCCCCGAGCCTTGAAAAAATCAAGAAACGATGACCGACTGTTTAAATTATATTTCGTTAATATAGATACATATTGATTTAGTTTGAGGCAAAACTGTAAACGATTAAAATTTATATTGACTAATCCAATTTTTATTTGCAACCATTCTATTTTTGTGGGAAATCATACCCGAACAAACTTCACAAAGGAGGATCAGGGGACCGTGAACAAAGACTTTTTACATGTGGCCTCGGTGCCTATTATTTCTAATATGACTCGCGAAATGCGACAACTAAAACCCTTATTGACGACGCTGAAGCAGATTTATTTGACAAGTTGACGCAAGTTACAAATGTTCGACAACTCGTAATGTAAAGGCTTGTTCCGTTAATTAAACAGCAACAGACATCAGTGAACTTATCAAGAAAATGTCGAAATGATGAACGCTTTTACTACCAACAACCTGATATCGTAGTGTTTGGAATTGTTAGAGACATTGCAAGAATAACACGAGGTGAGTGAACGAATTTCATCCTGTGTCTGGTAATAAAACCCAATTAATATACACACAAGACACGTGTCACCCAATTATAGGCGCTATATTCGCACGTGACAATTTTGCAGCCTCCTAACGGCAGAATATAACGGGAATAGGATAAAACCCAACCTCGATATATTACGGTACCAAATAAACCGTTTTCCAGCTTGAGTTTGCCTAATGAGACCGTATCTCTCAAGAGAATGCACAGGGATCGGGGATTCTGAGACATGAATGTATTTTAACCAGTGTTGATTGGTCTGGTACGATATTTGTCAGAACTAGTAGGACATTCCCCTAAGTAGGTACCACGACTTTGTTCCTGGATAATCACAATGGATTCATTAATAAAATTGTTTGTTTGCTTGTGGTTCCCCTACTTGTCCATCGATAATAGCACTCAGTCAAATTCTGGGAGACGTTTGTGACAAAAAATCCCCTAAAAAAATCAAAAATAATCGCCCGGAAAAAACAATCCCCCAACATATGATTATTGGAACCATACACAAACATTTGTTTATTGACGACCTGACTTGCATTTAATACGTTTTGAAGGCCAAGAAAACTGAAAAAAAATATTCCAAAATACTATTTCACAGTTCGCTATCAAGAAGTACGTTTCTTTGTCATGCCGCCTTTTGTTTTTGTGGCGGCAGTGTTCTTTGCATGCATCATTTCCTGTTTGAAAGAGAGATGGAATTGTTCCAGACAACGCCACATGCCTATACAAGGCCTCCTCACACAGACCCACAGAAAACAACAGTCTGCAAAACATTAGGCACGGAGGAGATGCAAGTATATATATATATGGGAATATGGGTGCAAGGGTAAACATGAATGGGAATATGGATGCAAGGGTAAACATGTATGGGAATATGGGTGCAGGGTAAACATGAATGGGAATATGGGTACAAGGGTAAACATGTATGGGAATAGGGGTGCAGGGTAAACATGTATGGGAATATGGGTGCAGGGTAAACATGTATGGGAATATGGGTGCAAGGGTAAACATGTATGGGAATAGGGATGCAGGGTAAACATGTATGGGAATATGGGTGCAAGGGTAAACATGTATGGGAATAGGGGTGCAGGGTAAACATGTATGGGAATATGGGTGCAGGGTAAACATGTATGGGAATATGGGTGCAGGGTAAACATGTATGGGAATATGGGTGCAAGGGTAAACATGTATGGGAATAGGGATGCAAAGGTTAACATGTATGGGAATATGGATGCAAGGGTAAACATGAATGGGAATATGGGTACAAGGGTAAACATGAATGGGAATATGAGTGCAAGGGTAAACATGAATGGGAATATGGGTACAAGGGTAAACATGAATGGGAATATGGGTGCAAGGGTAAACATGTATGGGAATAGGGGTGCAAAGGTTAACATGTATGAGAATATGGATGCAAGGGTAAACATGAATGGGAATATGGGTGCAAGGGTAAACATGTATGGGAATAGGGGTGCAAAGGTTAACATGTATGAGAATATAGATGCAAGGGTAAACATGAATGGGAATATGGGTGCAAAGGTTAACATGTATGAGAATATAGATGCAAGGGTAAACATGAATGGGAATATGGGTGCAAAGGTTAACATGTATGAGAATATGGATGCAAGGGTTAACATGTATGACAACAGGGGCGCAAGGAACAACTATGGAAAATTTAGTGGGACAAAATGCATTTCTATCTGATACTATACGTTATCTCATTGGCCTAAAGTTCAATGCCCGATTCTATTGACAGAACCATATGCACATATAGTAGGCGCCTTATAACAAAACAATCGGATAAATTGTATAACAAGAAGTTGAATGATCTGGAAACATCGAACAATAAATCTAATTTCTAAGATATATGACTAAATATTCTCTCTCGGGTTTTAAGCGGTTTAATATCGTCAAATTGTTTGCTATCTAAACTCAATTAAGTTTCTAGTTTCGGATTTCGAATATTTACCGCGGCCACTTTAGGCAATTTCTAGACATAATGTCGATCGGAAATGTAATGATTCACAAATAATATCCAAATACTCAAACGTAAAGGAGGCGTAGTGTCCGAGGGGGTGGAACACCCGATTCATGATCCGATGCTTGTCAGTTCGAACCCCGCCGTTTGGGAGATTGAACTGCGACCTTCACAGTCCCTGATTCAGACAGGAGTAATGGTAGGTATTACAGGAAGGCGTCGTCTAGAGTGATCAATACAGGATGCCAACTTGTTTCAAAGTCGATGTAGAATAAGCAAATTTAAACAAGAAATATATTAAAATAAAGATAGTCGGCGTAATTGAAGGTTAATATTTGTTGTGCAACATAAAGAATGGCGATATGTTACGATTGCTGGTCACTCCAGACCCAACATGGATTGTGGTAAATTTACCGAAATTCAGTAGATTTCTGTCAGGTTACCTAGACGCGGATTGGTTACACTTTCGATAAAGGGCGTCAATGTTACAATCGTTGTTCGGTTGAAGAGAAATTGCCTTGGTAGTTAACGTAAGATTTGATTGGTTTGCACAACACTGATATGCAAATACCAAAACCATGTTAGCACGGCTACGCCGAAAAAATCCTGACTTAATAATGCTGCTAATAGAAAGAATATGGTCACAGCGACGGAAATTGTAACTTGAATACTATGAATACACTAGAGGATATATTGACCTTGACAGATACAGCATCTAGAGTACCCAATTTACCAAACACAATCGCCAGTCATAACTAGCAACAAACAACGTCAGTGGCCGGAAATCAACCTTATTGCAAACCTCTCCAATCCGTCAACATTTAATATCACAAAATTATTTCCTGTCAATACATACGGCATTATTTGATGTTTTTGGCATTTTTGCAGAAAAAAGTAATCTGTCAGATGAGATGGTTGAAAACCGGAAGTAATCACCGTGTTTGTATGAGCTTGGGGAAATATAATCATCAGCAAAAGGAATACTCATATCCGTGGTGATACGATATACAAACTATAGACAGCACGACAAACAACTAATCAGAGAATGACGTTCAGTAGTCTCCGACAATACGAAGCATATGATACATATACAAATGCGCATTCAGATACGAATACAAAGATGAGAACACCGCTGTCACGTGATAACATATACCCAATTCTATCGTTACCGACCTTTGAAAAAGAAACATTAAAAATGTAGAACGCCTAAGTGGCTGTTTCCAAATAGAGGAAAACGCACCGCTACGTACTATGTCTAAACATTGTAATACTAATTGAGAAATCTGAATTAGAATCAATCGGCTTACTAACACATGAATCGTTTTTGGACAATAGGTACACTTGATAGATTTGCTTTTCTGTTTAGGAGTCACTTAAGATTTAAGCAATTCAATAGTTATCCGAGTAACCCATGGCAACCGCTCCAGGGTAACACCCTTTGGGGAATGCAAAAATGTCGGGTGTTGTTGTGAGGTTGTTGCTCTAGAAAGGTTAAATTCATAGTAAATTATTATTAAAGGAATTGGTACTGTTTTTACAGGGGCTGTTCAACTAAAGGTCCGTTATAGAAAGGTTGCAATGTACATTAAAGGGCGTAAAATCCCCATCAAAGTGTTTTAATACTCCGAAACAAAATGCTTTTGGGATGGTATATACAGTAAAGCCTCAATGAAAAGACCACCCTTGGTACCCTTGACAACTGGTCTTATTATCGAGGTAGTCTTGATATTGAGACTGACTAAAGAGCAAAACAGCGACAATGGACTGGAAAATTGTGTTCTTTATATCGAGTTTGTCTTATTATTGACGTTGTCTTTAAGTGAGGTTTTACTGTATGTTATATTAAAATGTATTTCAAATTGATCGTCTCTTAGTGCTGATGTTTCTGTCTTGTTATTTAAGAGTTTCATTTATGTTATTCTGGGAAGGAATAAATCTGTAAAGAATTTAATTGTCTTTAGTATTTCCAAGGTTCTTCTAAGACCAATGAATAGTTCTCCTGATATTGTGGAAGAATCTATCGCAGTATTTCACCCAAGTTTTACAGATAGTAAAAGGTTTAGTTAAGTACCCGGCCAAACAACGCAGCTGATATTTTTTACTGAAATTTACCACTAATTGTATAACATCTGCGCCCAATTTCATTTTACGAACCCAACTGACACAAAATGCTCGGATCAGAATAAAAAGAAGCTAAGGTCATCATTAAACAAATGTTGGTTTAGCATAATCCTACCTACCCAATGGCCCCTAGCCATTTTCTTGAGGGGTCAGAGTGAGGAGATTGTTCTTGCTGGGCTGCATAATAATAGTCGACATTAGTATGGCAATAAACTAATATTTAAACAAGAAATATCTTGAAAAATGATGGTCGATGCAATGTGTACATGTGCATTTAAATCAACCTAACATTAAATATTATGATAAGAACTTAGCAATATATAGTGCTGTATCAGAAGTGGATTTCGGTAATGGAAAATGGATTTCAATACATTTCCCGAATTTCAGTGGGTACCATTGTCGAATGTTAACCAATCCGTGTCAATGTTACAAACGTTGTTTGGTTGAAGAGAAGTTAGTTTAGTGGTAAACGTAAGGTTTGATTGGTTTACACAACACTGATATGCAACTAGCAAAGCCATGTTTGTACGGCTGAGCCGAACAATTAATAACCTACCTATCCAACGTTATGTTGTTAGGTAGGGTTATGCGCAACAAATAATGTTTTAATGGTGTCCTCAACATGTCATCTAAACAACAATGATATCGAAACGCACATCTAGCTATCAAATGCAAATACCAGCAAGCATATGCAATGTGTTCCTTAAGTAAACATTTTTTTATTTTCAAGAAATATTTTCTTCAGTGGTGTATGTTATCTTTGAAATTAAATATAATATACGTATCGATTTTTTTATTGTATTCAAAAGTGCATTAAGACCTGAATCTACAACTCCAGACGAGAAATACTTCTCCAGAAACGTTTCTTTATCCATTATAGTGTCGTCTGATTGTTTAGCTATTCCGTATAATGTGTAACATCAGTCATGTTGGAATCTTCTTACAGGACCTAAGTAACAGATGAGTGCTACACTTGAATAAATATCTCCGTTTCTTTGGTTACGTCTCCAGTATAAGGACAATGTCATATAAAACATACATTTTCAAAACATGTACAGTAAAACCTCAGTAATAAGACCACTAATGAGACCCTTGAAAACTGGTCTTATATTAAGATGGTCTTAATATCGAAGTTGATTGAAGAGCAAATTAGGGAAAATGAATTTTAAAAATGTGTTTTTAATTTTGAGGTGGTCTAACTATTGAGGTGGTCTTCAAGTGATGTTTTACTGTATAATGTTTCTCACAAGCGAAGGGGATACAGTTGAGATTTAGCGAGCTTTCGTTTACCATTTTCGGGAGAGTGCGACTGGGGTTTAGCCCCTTATTTACTCAATATTAAATTTAATCCTTACACTCAAATTTGAAATTAACTCATTTTAATTGCGACTTCCCTCAAAAGATATTCGCAAAGAGGTAAGTATGAGGTATGCCAAGCACTTGAAAGCGCATTATCCCGGTAGCGCCATTGACCGATTGTTTGTGTTCCTCAAAACAAGACTTTAAAAATATATATTTAAGTGAAAACTCAATTGAGTGAAGTCACAGATTTTTTAAGTTTGAGGGAAAACTCATAATAGATTTTTTTGTGATTCAATAAAGGCTCAGAAATGAGAGATGTCGTCAACCAGGGGAGATGATGTATTTCACTTATAAAACTCACATTAAAAAAGCAAAACTATAACTATGGCAAAGATAATGTCTCTTTGCGTAAAATAACTGCTTATAGTCTGCATAAAACGCATACAAAAGTAGTTCTGTAGTATCCATAACTTGGTGGTCGGTAACGACAGAAGCGTTCCGAATAACAACAACAACAACATATTTGCATATCCGTCTCGTTTGTCTGCCAACTAAATCAAGTATTGTGCGGACTGTGTTTTCCTATACGAACTTATGTCGTTAATGTCAGGAGAACAAAAGACAGGCACGTGGTATAAGTATCCAAAATGGATATGAAGCATCGGTCATTATCTAATTAGCAAGTATATGAAAGCCATATCATTTCATATCCTGATTAATATAATACACGCTGAGAAGTTTGATAGCCAACATAGGCAAACAACACTAGCGGGAGAGAGTAATGTCAACCTACAGTCCAACCATGTTCATTATTTTTCTTCATTTCGAACAATACATGATTTCGAATAGGCCATTTCTATTCGACGTGCATAAGAAGATACATCGGGACCTGTTATTTATTTAGGATGATACCGATTATTCGGATAAAAGGTTGTCGAATAAACGAGGTCCGACTGTACATTAAAACCTGCACCAAAGTACAATTATACTGGTTAAAAGTGCTATCCCGCAAGTACTACTTCACATACTTTCTATAAAAGCTACCGGTTATATCTTCTGTTCATTTTGATTGCAGTAAGCTTTAACATTTATGATTCAAATAAATTGAACTATAAAACAAGTGATGTTTGTAATACATTATGCCCCTGTGAACTTGACATTTGACACCGTGACCCCAATCTGAACCCTGTTCTATGCTCGTACAACTAGCCTCCCATGCCGGACAAGTCAAATTTAGCATGACAATTGTATTTAAAGAACATTTCTAGAGCCCTTATTGTGACCATTTCCAAGGCTAAAAAGCTCAGTTAGCCTTCCTATAATGAGAAACAGAGAACAGCAACATATCCGTTATGTATAATGAGCCTCCAATTAGGGAATGGTACTAATTATGACTGTATTATTGTCGGATTACATCGCGGATGTACCATTTTCGCACACTCCGTCAGTACGATTATTGATGTTTGACAATATGTTTACAATGAATTCTTTGTCGTTTTAAAATATATTATCCACAAAATAACTACATAATAATATCATATAAACTGGCGCTTAATTCATGAACCCTATAAGTCTGAAACTCAGACTTAGACTTTAAAATGTTAAATGTTCTTATTGCTTGTATGTTGTTATAACAATACAGATTTTCATAAAACTTGGCAAAAGTGTACAGAGGGAACCTATAATTATTCAAACAGAATTTTATTCGTTTCGATTGAATGAAAACGAAATGCTGGAAAAACAAAAGTATTGCTAATTTAGATTCTAAGCCTGAGTTTCGTGAATAACGACCCTATACTTGTTGGATTACATTGACGTATGTAGCATGCTTGTACACATATCAATACGGATACTGGCTTTTTGTATATTCATAGAATAATTAGTAATTACACCACGTAATGCGATAGTCACGAATCCTTGTTCGTTAAAGCAGCATGGCTTTATAGTTTAGCTCTTGTCACGTGACAATATGAGCGCCGCTGTACGTGACGTCATTCACAATGTACTGACAGTAATTAATATTTGCCCCATATAGCAATATGAAAACAAATTGACCTTATGGAGTAAATATTGTTTCCTGTTTGCTATGCTAATAATGACTTCACAAGTAGCGTTTTCTTTAAATGTTGTCACAGAAGAGGTTGTAAATCCCATAGCAACGCTCTTATGTTTTATCGTTTGTCACGTGACTCTATGGTAGTTTCAAACCATCAAAATTGCATTTATTTGAAAAAAGGGACCTTCCGTTAGCTTGATATTGTGTTTCTGAAACGAAAATAGCCGATTTAAGACATCAAAATTGAAATTATGACTAATTGGAGAAGATTTCTTAATTAATCGTTTATATTACAAACAGAGATTGGCTGTATGTGTCATTACATCGGAAACACTTTTCACATGTGTTTTATATCATAAATCCTCGTTTTCAACAGTTTATCTATTGGTCAATATTGTCCAAGACGTGTTTTCATTGGCTGACAACCCCACACTTTGTTGACAAGCGTTCTCAATTAATTAAATACAAATTAAACATAATTCATTAATGAGTTACAAGGCTGAACTCCAACGATTCCATATCAGACTATACGTTCTTTCATAACCACGATTATCAACGTATACACATTACAGCGTTTACAGTTTGTTAAGGAAACACGGCAATTTGCTCAATTCATTAATGCGTTCCTATGTTGAACTCCCACAGGTCAAAACCGATTTATACATGTTGATTTAGTAACGTTCATTGAAAACGACTGCATGCATAAGTGATTAAACTGTCCATTAAAATAGGCTACACATCGGTATGCCCAATATTACATCAACAGGCGTTACCTTAATGTAGATAGGCTGATTTTCTATCAAAATATTCTCAGTAATAATTTTGAGAAAATGACATTTTAATGCCTTCATACAGACCTACTCGAAAACATTGCATTGTTACTTTACTTAAACGTTTCCAGGAACTGTAAAACACAAGTATAATACAGGTATGTCCTAGGCTAGCGCTAACTCGGCGCATAAGTCAGGATAAAGAATACTTGTATTTGTGGGTTTGGTAAACATGTCAGAAAATGCACAATGCAGTGTTGTAGAGTACATCTGTATGAAGTAAATTACCACCAATTTATCACTAAGGTTATTTTGTCAAAAACAATAAGACTATGTACCTTTAATTAACAAACTACATAGCGCCCAACATTTTCTGTAACAAACCCTTAAATAAGGAAGACACAAATAAAACACCATATGGAGTCCACTAGCCGAAAGTGACCTGAATAAACACTTAAAACATCGTATACAATATATAGATCTACCAACCTCCAAGTCAACCAATTCCTTTGTCCGTTTGTCTCGGATTTCCACGAAATTTTGCGACTTTATTTTACGTTCAGGCCTTCCACTTTCGGTCTTCCGTGGCGGTGGAAGTCCCATCCGTTTAGTGAAGAATTCACTGTTTCTCAAACGCCGATGGAATGACGCCGTTTGGCGCAACTTTCCCATGTCTTCATTTTACTGATCCCGTCGGCTGAATTCAAATATCACTTCAAATTTCTAACATTACATTCTGTTTTTATTTACCACTTCAATCGGAAACCCATTATCGCCTGACTGTTGCTATATCGCGACTAAATACAAAACAATCACAGAGTAATGTTAAATTGTGTCATCTAAATCCCAGAAAATAGAATTAAACAACAAAAAACATGGACTGTTTCACACAATAGATAGAACAGCTTCCAAATCGAAGTTTTCTAATGTTTTAATATGGCAAAATCATTTTTAGAATTAGGTTTCTTTCACTCTACATTACCCTAGAAAAAAAAACCTATGCAAAATATCATATGTATATCACACACTGAAGGAATTCTAACATCCGTGAAACGTTTAATTCCAACACGTAATTACACAAGCGAAAATACCGGTGGATATATTTAAAGAACAAAAAATCCAGCAATCTTTATAATATTCAGTTTCACAATTCCGTTGACATTTGAATGACTCTATAAGCATCCTTCTATGGAAATAAAGTTCTCCTAAGACACCGTTGACGTTTAATTAAGACTTGTATGTGTACAATTTAAACATCCTTATTAACTGCACCAGTTCGAAATTAAATCTTACGTCTGTTATATCGTATCAGCGTAAATAACTTAACTCATTTTAACATCAAAATCTCCCTACAATTCAACTCCAGTGTTTTCTATGATAAGGACAAACAACGTATTGATCCATTGAAGTGCATATCAAATTGATTATAACAATGCCATCAAAGAAACGTTTTTTCCTCTTTAGTCACGTTAGTATATTCCTTCTGAATGACACTTAATATTCATTCCAACCGTATCTAGTACTCATGTTTTACTAACCACATAGATTGTCAGAGAATATTATCAGAAAAATAGTCAATGTAAATATATTAATACAAAATTGTTGCTATTTAATTAATTCCAGGCGACGGCTATTTTACTCCGATAAGGAATATATTCGTGGTGTTTGCCTTACTCCCAGCAGCAGTTGATCGTACAGACTGACCACCAGCTGTTGTGGTTAACTATATACTATCGGAAAATCCTAATTACCATACATTTCAAACATAGTGTTATAAATGTCACGTGATGTGGGAAAAAATCAAATAATTCCTTTCGACTTCTCGCAACAAGTGTCAGTATTATATTGTCATTGCTTTAAATGTGACAATATTTGATTTCGTTCAGAATTTGCCGCTATGCGATTGGTCCTTGTAATATACAGTAAAACATCGATAATAAGACCATCTCTGGAACACTTGAAATTTGGTCTTCTTATTGAGGTGGTCTTAATATCGAGGTTGATAAGTGCAAAACAGACACAAATGGACCTGGACATTGTGATCTCAATATTGATGTGGTCTAATTATTGAGGTGGTCTTTAAGTGACGTTTTAACTGTACTCCGAATTTTGTTAACTTAATTCAAAACATTATAATCAATATTCAATTAAATCAAATGTCCTTTCTTTGTGTCTAGTCGGTCTTTTCTATAGAGTCTGTTCAATTAATTTCGAGTTAAACCGAGCCACACGCTAATTCGTCCACTTACAGTTCTGAAATGTTTCACTTTATTTTGATATTTTGCGAACTGCACAGTATGACCGTTTTAAGATAATGTTATAAGCCGACGCATAAAGCCATCGAGCAATGTTAATTAAGTTTAGCTGTTAACATACATCAAGAGACTTCCTGTTATATGTGATCTGTCATAAACGGTACCATCAAAGGTCACATAAGGCAGGTTTTACTGTAACTTGAAAACACTGGGTATCACATGGTCTTTGGGTTTCAGACCAAGTCGGACCTCGTTTATTCGACAACCTTCTATCCGAATAATTAACACACGCAGATTATCGAGAAAGATTTACATACTAGCTACCGTCAAACCTTGATTATTCGACAATATTCTATCCAAATACTCGGTATCATTCGAAATTAATATCAGGTCCCGAGGTATCTTCTTAGGCACGTCGAATTGAAATGGGCGATTCGAAACTATGTAGATTACTTAATTATTCGAAATAAAATTTCGGACCCGTTGAGTTCGATTGAACGAGGTCCGACTGTATTTCAGTTATGTATGGTAATCAGATGACATAACCAGTGGTCCTGACGGAAAATAATACATCTTAAGTTATTCACCATTCACGTATTCGCATTGGGGGAAATGTCAGTTGCTGAGTGCAGAACAGGATTGGTAACCCAGGAACGTTGGTTAGGACGAATGACGCCGTACAAATTTGAAATACAGTCGGACCTCGTTCATGTCGTGCTGTTGTCAAACGGTGTACACTCAAGGACAGCCATCTTAGCTGTTTCGCAGAATTCCACAGTAGTTGGATTGTTGAGACCTATACTTTTTAGAGGAAAAAATGTACATTTTAAACTGAACGTCAGACAAAATTAAAATGTCGCTAGCTCTCCGAAATAAATATCCCGTTTCGAAAAAAAGCAGACACAAACTGCCAAATGCATTGGTGATCAACTGTCTAAAACTATATCATACTGCTATCGTTTTCATCGATTTCAAATCGGATAAAAATTCAGTCGTTCACAACTCGTTCATTCGAATGACTCGGGTTCGAATTTTTATTTCGAATAATATACGGTTTCGAAAAGCCTTAATTTGACGCACATAAGAAGATACATCGGGGACCTGGTATTTATTTCGGATGATACTGAGTATTCGGATAAAAGGTTGTCGAATAAACGAGGTCCGACTGTATACGCTTCATGGTTATCATGTGTATGAAATTTCATTGGATTCCCTGTAAAATAATTTAAGTAGATTTCTCCTCGATTATTTGGGATTTCAGACCATAATATGTAACTCCTATATACTGCTTAAAACTTCGTTTGTGGGGATATAAATTGCCTAAATTTGGTGTGTACAGTCCCTAGGTAAGCGTCGTGTTGTATATTAAACGTTCATGGTCGAACATTAGCGTATCAGCAATATATCAAATCACCCGGATATTACGAACACTTTTTATTTCGAAGCAATTTACGTAAACAACATTTGCAATATCAATAATAGACCGATCTGATACCGAGAATAAAATGTGTAAAATTCCTCTAAATTCAATTTCCATGGTGACTAATAAACTTCAGTATAACTGTTATTTTATCACCAATGTTTGCTCAAGCAATATTTTAAAACGTTTTACCAAATCACGAACTTACTTTGATTAAAACAAATCGAAACTTGATGAAAAGAAAACTACATGACATTCTTTGTGTCGAACGTTACGTGAGCTGGTTTAACTGAAGTGAAAACATTTGAAAGGTAAAGGTAGTTTATGTCCATCCTGAAACAAGTTGTTTGTATATAGTTTTAACATTAATTTCTCTAATAATAACAGCAAAAATAATTAAAAAAAATAACTTAAGTTATTACGAATCATCAAAATGTGGTACGAATTAATTCGGTCCTAAAAATCGGGAGTCCGAATTTCAGAGATTTTACGGTCCCGTGTTCCTTTTGACAGATTACATTCTTAACATTGATATTTCCATGTTTCCATACGTGACACATGTTAAAACACTTTACCACTTATAAGCGTCTAGTATGGAATTATTTAAATTTGTCCGAATTTCTTGTGATTTCCTAGAATAATTCAGTATCAAGATTCAATAATTTCCATGGTAACAAAGATATTCCGACTGGCAAAAATCTTCTAAATAGCTTAGCTAGAATTACCGTAAAACCCATAAAATGTAGAATAATCACGGAAATTTGATTAAAATCCACGGATTTTCGTCCGTAAATCGTCTAGATTCTCAAACTAATGAAATACACCAAATACACTATTTTAAATATGTCCCCAAACCACACTGTCTATATTATATTATGTCTTTCTTGAGAATGCATCATTTAGGAAAAAATTCTCAAATGACTCATTGAGAGACGCCGCACGGGATATCTCGTGCAACAGTTTACGACACGATATGATGTCATTAAATTCCACATCGACTTTTATTTCACTTGTAACAGCCAAGGAATCCATTAAATTTTCTTCAGCGATTGCAAACAAACAGTGTAAAGGTTTATTTTATTTCGTTACAACTTTTGTCAATAATTCAAGAGAAATGAAGAATGTTACTCTATATTCCGTGACTAGATCGTAAAGATTCAGGACGAATCTTAATGGACGAATTGATATGGGGGCAAAAATGTCCATTATCGTAAGCAATGAGACGTAATAATTTCAACAAAACAAAAAGTAAGTCTTGATTCTGGTCCTCAACTTGACATAATTAATTGTCAATGATACGATATTTTATACCTAAATCATAAGCTTGAATTGGCAAGCAGACGAATGACGGAAATAGATATCAGAATTGAAATCCAATTCTAACATGATTAGGATGCTCGCAATGCAAATGGAAAACAAAGTAGAGATTGCTAGACAAATGTTGGATATTGTTAGAAAATAATCATCATACAATATTCGTGATTCTCCCGGAAAACCAAAGTGTTCACATGTCAACTAGCAACAGAAACCTTAAAATAGCAGTTTCGAGCGAGGATTAGTTTTACAATTTGAAATCATATCCACAATCCCACTGAGAATTCTGAGGCATAATAACAAGCTGCAAGTGAACATGTTCTAGTCTATACATCCATTACACACTCAAAACTGAATACAATGCCATAATTATACGTAACAATGTACTCATGTCTCTGAAATGTATCGATTTTTCTCGTCTATCCGAATATACGTATTAACCGGGAACACTTAATGTTGTTAATACAAGCCGCTTGCTTAATCACAGATAATGATGTTTTATGAGACAGGATGGGGTTAATACTGCAGACCAGATCAGAGCACGAACAGAAAATATGAATTACATTTGTTACATATGAAAATCTAAGTATCAGGTACGAAAGCCTGGTGGTGACATTTCGGCTTCAAGAATTCTCAACTTGAACTTAATGAATTCACGATTTCATCTTAACGAATTCATGATTTCTCGATTTCAACCTCATGAAGTCACGAATTCGCGATTTTAACTTCACGAATTCACGATTTTAACTTCATGAATTCACGATTTCAACTTCACGTCTACCTTAATAATAAGATCATATTAAAATTTAGAATTCAAGTCCATTTTTACTATTTTGCTCTTTATTCAAACTGGATATTAAGACAACCTCAATATGAAGACCTGTTTTCATAGGTCCTAAGGGTGGTATTATTATTGAGGTTTTACTGCATATACGGGGGTCAGTTTTATGAATTAATTATCAACCAGTACTAACTTGACTTGAAACAGGCAGCTGACAACTTCCTAGCCAACAAAAAGTAAGATTACGGTCACGTGCTATGACGTCATTATTTATTGCGCCCCGATTGTGCCAGATTTTGATGTACAAAATACCGGCCTTAAAATCATTCCCTATGCTGTATGTTTCCTCCAGCAAGCCATTCTATCGATGTGCTCATATTCTATATATTACCTTATCTCAATGGCATTCTTGGCAAGTCATTTGGATACACTTTAAATTCTAACATAATTCAGAGATCTATATTATCCTGTATACTTATACTAGTTTGACGAATATACCGGTTTATTAATCAACTATTCAATATTGACTTTATTATTTAACATTTGTGCCAGCTGATACGAGACAAACTTGGGCAACATTAAGATAAAAAAGGCTAATACATGGCATAATCAGGGCCAATACGGGAACAGGGCCTATATGAGATTCAAGCTATTTGATTGGCTAAGAGAGCAGGGCCAATATGAGAATGACGTTTTGCATTTCTCTGATCGCCATCTTGAAAATTTAGGCCGATTCGGACTTTCTTATTAAAGTTGAACCCGCAAAATGCTGCAAATTACTATTTAGTTCATAATTGAATGTTTAATGTTAATCAAAATGTACAATTGTTTAGCTAATTAATAAAATTGATTAATCACTAGATTAAAATATAAAACCTCTATGGCAAATTTAAAATTTAAAACAGGACTGTCTTCTTTCAATTCGCCGGAATGACAAGATTACGAACCACTAACTTGGAATATTTCTCTAACCCCGATGCGAAATATTTTAGCTACGTCGCATCACTAAGAACACGGCGCGGAATTTAGACATTTCGCGACATAGACGAAGCGGTTCCCATTAAAACAGCGTGTCGAAAATTCCAAGTCACAGACAGCTCAGGCAAAGTCTAGTCAATATTAAGACTAACTGACATAACAAATTTGAGAAACGAAAGAGATTGTCGTAAAATGAACTTCCGGTAGACGATGGTGACGTTTTTTGATTTAATGACATTGACCTTATCAGTTTCCGACACATGAAGTGTTCTCTTGGTTTATGATGTCGAGACGAGAATGAAATAATCAGAGATAAATGACGTACGAGAGGGTATTCAACTTTTCCAGTCTGCTAACTGATCGCGAATAACACAAACATATTTAAATTTCAGCTCCTGGGAGACGCTTTCAAGGCAAGACTGCACGTTTTCCATCTGATCGCATTTTAAATTAATACGCGACTATACGCGGATAAACTCGTTCGCCAAAAATGATACAAATAATATATATCAACACTCCCGCCATTCCACGATTGATATATCCCTGACAAATCAGCCATTTTATTCATCAAATAAATAATAAAATCGGAGGACTTTGCATGTACTATTTTCTGGAGACGATGAATATGGCGGTACTTCCAGCAGACCATCCGATTGACGATGGTATCAACGAGACGCTAAAGCGCCTCAAAAACCATATGGGAAAAAGAAGGTGCATAAGTGAAGTTTTTGATAAACCTGATGATTGTGTTTACACTTGACAAACGTAGGCCTATATGCAATGCAACATTCTGAGAGCAACATCCGTTTGGAGAGGCATATTTCAGGCTTTGTTGAGAGATTGCTGCTCTGGAGAGGTTAATGTAATAGTGAATTGTTCTTATAAGAATATTTTACTGGCTTCCGATACTGAAGGTATCCGGCACGAGGGTTATTGTTTTCGTGGGAACGAGGCTCTGTCGCACACACAGCCAGTGAATTATTCTTTTTCTTACGTGACGTAATTACGTTACGTCATCAGCAAGAGACTCATCTTAAACGAAGAATGTAAGAATTTTCCAGCACCGGTGTAAACGCGGGAAATCCCGGTCTGATAAGCAAGAATACAGAATTCTAACTACATGATATGTTTATATTGTAGGTGAAGAGATGTTGTTGCTTATACGAGGACCTCTCTGGAAAGCTGGCATTGAATATGCCTAGGCCTACGGATCATAATTACAATCATATCAACCAAACCCAGGAATTAAAGAATGATGTTATGACGACTTGGATATTGCCATACTAACGATTTAACGGTCTCCAAACGGGAACGCTGATAAGAGACCGCCATACAAAGCCTTTATCGCTTAATTACGCGTCATAAACTACAGACGATAAATTTCGCTATACCATTCCAGGATAACTAACGACCATTCCTGATACGGGATTGTATTTACACGTAATTTTATTCTTTTATTGTCGATCATTACAGTCGATGTGTCATATATATAGTCGTTTGGTCTCAATCAATCAGGCGCTCATAGCTGCATCGTTATCACCGGAATGTAGCTCGGGCGACATGAAAGCGTTTGTTGACATTTACGAGGTGAACGTCATGTACGAGATACTGAAGATAATGCCGGCATGTCGGCATTGATTTAAATCTCTGCATCTCTGCAAAATATCACAATTATCCCTGATTATTTAAATTTTCATCTTTTTATCAGAATTTGTCGATTGAAATTGGAGGTTGACATTCATACAACTTCTATGGACAGTGGAGGTTGGCATTCATACAACTGCTATGGACAGTGGAGTCTGGCATTCATACAACTGCTATGGAAATTGTATCTTGACATTCATACAACTTCTATGGACAGTGCAGGTTGGCATTCATACAACTTCTATGGACAGTGGATGCTGGCATTCATACAACTTCTATGGACAGTGGAGGCTGGCATTCATACAACTACTATGGACAGTGGATGTTGGCATTCATACAACTTCTATGGACAGTGGATGTTGGCATTCATACAACTACTATGGACAGTGGATGTTGGCATTCATACAACTTCTATGGACAGTGGATGTTGGCATTCATACAACTTCTATGGACAGTAGATGTTGGCATTCATACAACTACTATGGACAGTGGATGTTGGCATTCATACAACTTCTATGGACAGTGGATGTTGGCATTCATACAACTGCCATGGAAATTGTATCTTGACATTCATACAACTTCTATGACCAGTGGATGTTGGCATTCATACAACTTCTATGGACAGTGGATGTTGGCATTCATACAACTTCTATGACCAGTGGATGTTGGCATTCATACAACTTCTATGGACAGTGGATGTTGGCATTCATACAACTGCTATGGAAATTGTATCTTGACATTCATACAACTTCTATGGACAGTGGATGTTGGCATTCATACAACTGCTATGGAAATTGTATCTTGACATTCATACAACTTCTATGACCAGTGCATGTTGGCATTCATACAACTTCTATGGACAGTGGATGCTGGCATTCATACAACTGCTATGGAAATTGTATCTTGACATTCATACAACTTCTATGGACAGTGGAGGTTGACATTCATACAACTTATATGGACAGTGGAGGTTGACATTCATACACCTTCTATGGACAGTGGAGGTTGACATTCATACAACTTATATGGACAGTGGAGGTTGGCATTCATACAACTTCTATGGACAGTGGAGGTTGACATTCATACAACTTCTATGGACAGTGGAGGTTGACATTCATACAACTTATATGGACAGTGGAGGTTGGCATTCATACAACTTCTATGGACAGTGGAGGTTGACATTCATACAACTTCTATGGACATAGGATGTTGGCATTCATACAACTACTATGGACAGTGGATGTTGGCATTCATACAACTTATATGGACAGTGAATGTTGGCATTCATACAACTTCTATGGACAGTGAATGTTGGCATTCATACAACTGCTATGGAAATTGTATCTTGACATTCATACAACTTCTATGGACAGTGGAGGTTGGCATTCATACAACTGCTATGGAAATTGTATCTTGACATTCATACAACTTCTATGGACAGTGGATGTTGGCATTCATACAACTGCTATGGAAATTGTATCTTGACATTCATACAACTTCTATGGAAATTGTATCTTGACTTTCATACAACTGCTATGGAAATTGTATCTTGACATTCATACAACTTCTATGACCAGTGGATGTTGGCATTCATACAACTGGTTTGGAAATTGTATCTTGACATTCATACAACTTCTATGGAAATTGTATCTTGACATTCATACAACTGCTATGGAAATTGTATCTTGACATTCATACAACTTCTATGGAAATTGTATCTTGACATTCATACAACTTCTATGGACAGTGGAGGTTGGCATTCATACAACTGCTATGGAAATTGTATCTTGACATTCATACAACTTCTATGGACAGTGGAGGTTTGAATTTATACAACTGTAATGGAAATTGGAACGAGGCGTTTATACACGCCCTATGGACATTGGAACTAGGCGTTTATACAAACCCTATGGACATTAGAACTAGGCGTTTATACAAGCCCTATGGAAATTGGATCTTGGCTTTTATACAACTGCTATGGAAATTGGATCTTGGCTTTTATACAACTGCTATGGAAATTAGACATGGGTCTAAAGCAAATGCTGTGAAATTTTACAATTGTTATAGAACTTTCAGTTTTTCGTACACAATAGAGGTTACCAATGAGCGTTTCGACTCACCGGCGATAATACAAAATACTCGTTCTTGCCCATTTAAGAACAGTTTGTGTTTCCAAGCAAACTGCCTTATTCTGCTATAAACATTCTTTATGACTTCCGAGAGATATCAGCATGATCGTGGATGAAATATGTGGTTAAGACGAGGGCAGTGATAAATGAATCATTAACGAACGTGTGGCATTTAATGGGAGGTTTTTCAGGGAAGTGAATAATGCCAAACACTTAGCAGACATTTCCCATGTGATAACAAGACGCCAGACCGTCCACTACGCTGGAATTGCTGATTAACCGGTTCTGACACGAGGACATTTGCAGTCAAACACAATATATCGGTGAATATGACCGGGTATTTAGACATACCATTAAACCTACGATGTAATCAAAGTACTGAAAGGTTTGTATGTTTGTTGATTCTGGTTGAACGCCATTTTAAAATATTTTTTACAGTTGTATTAAGCGGTCAGTTGACCTAACCAGTTTTTTTTATTTAATTATATCAACCAGTACTAACTCGCCAGTACTAACTCGCCAGCACTAACTCGCCAGTACTAACTCGCCAGCACTAACTCGCCAGTACTAACTCGCCAGTATTAACTCGTCAGCACTAACTCGCCAGTACTAACTCGCCAGTATTAACTCGCCAGTACTAACTCGCCAGTATTAACTCGTCAGTACTAACTCGCCAGTATTAACTCGTCAGTACTAACTCGCCGGTATTAACTCGTCAGTACTAACTCGCCAGTACTAACTCGCCAGCACTAACTCACCAGCACTAACTCGTCAGTACTAACTCGCCAGTACTAACTCGCCAGTACTAACCACATGAATCAGAGGTGGAGGAAAGACGACGGTGGTCAACCAATTTCACGGAAACACACGACCTGCCAGACAAGAGATAGACCTCCCGGATGACAGTACAGGGTTCTACCGACTGAGTCTGTTTGGCTTCTGAAAGGTCTAAGAATTGAACTGACGCACATAATGTGTTCGTAGGCGTAGATAGAAAGTTTGTGTCTATTGAGTCATTTGTGAGAACCCCATCATTCACAGAAATCACTGGAAGAACACTGACGAATTCTGTAGAACGATCGTTTCAAATGGTATACGTTAGAGCCCCAAACTTGATAGGGGCAAACAAAGAGAGTGCAATATGTAATGTAACTAAACAAAAACGAGACTAAAGAAATAATAAATGAATGTACAAGTACTAAAACAGATTGAAACAGTGACACATTAAATTTTATGCATATGATGATTAAAGTGACTCTTGAGGAGGATTTCTTTGAGAACGTGAACTCCCAGAAAACCGGACTTCTAACGCGGTCCGGACCGGATCCGGTTTCTTGGGTTTTACTGTACACCTAAACTGTAACTGGATCGTGGAAATCGACAGAATTTCACGAAACGTTACGCAGACTTGTGTGTACAGGTAAAGTTATCAATTCTCGACGGGGTTATTGTTAGGCTAAGTACATACTATATACAATGCCTTTGTTCTAGATAATTATCTTTAAACAAGAAACTTCACCAGGTGGTCTCGTGTTCTCACCATCGGTAAATATAAACATGTTTATATCCAAGCATTTGGCAGGAGTTACTTCCCCTACCGTCATCTGACATTCAACAACCTTCAATTCGTATACTTGGTATCAGCCGAAATAAATAATCAGGTCCCGATTTATCTTCTTATGCATGTCGCATTGAAACGGGCTATTCGACATTATGTTTTATTCGAAATAAAATTTCGGACCAGATGAGTTCGAATGAACGAGGTTTGACTGTATTATAATGTTATCATGTAAGTTGCTTTTAAAATCTGGATAACTCGAACACCTATAGATGGGATTTTATAACACATTTAATTTCTCAAAAAGGAATTCCCCTATCTCGTAACCAAACGGTGTCAACTATGAATTCTCGTTGGATTACTAAGTACGCAGCAGGATGCATCGAGTAAAATAATACAGTCATTTTTTAAAAATTTGTTTCGAGTTACACAGCGGCGCAAATCGAATGGCCTGCAGACCTTTATCATTACTAAGGTAATAAGACAATATGTGATATTTGATGACTAGCGTGACAATATGTCAAATATAGCCTAGTTACAGAGGAGAAAAAATCGTTCCCAACAATACCAGGTCAGTTTATTATACTTGAATATGATTATACGGACCATTTTCACATGATTATATGATTTTTTTATGATATACAGTAAAACCTCGTTAATAAGACCTCCATGGTGACCCTTGAAAACTGGTCTTGTTATTGAGAAGGTCTTAATAGTGAGGTTGAATAAAGAGCAAAATAGTGAAAATGGACCTGAAAATTGTGATTTTAATTTTGAAGTGGTCTTATTATTGAGGTGGTCTTTAAGTGAGATTTTAGGATATTAAGAATCATGTTACGAAACAATATTTCGTAAAAAAAATATATTTTAAAAACGATTAAAAAATAAAAATGTGTGGGATGTCATTTTAGGTCCTCCGTATATTATATAATGATGCCCCATTTCATCAACGGTCACATATATACTACTCATGGCGCAATAGCTTTCATTATTAGTCGGTTTGCTAAAAGTATCGACAGAATATTTTCTTAAATTTGTGTTATCAACCTCTCGCAGACGTTTCCGTAATATTTTTGTCGAGTTCAAGTCGTAATAGAACGGTAATGATATTTTATGAGCCATTCCCAGACAGAACTCAAGTCGTCTTTATTTAGTATGATACTATCTGAAGAGAAATTCGTTTGTACCCAAAAGAATACTTTTTTATCATTAATCTTTCATCCAAATGCAGCGATGTGGTAAACCTAGCATTTCTGGAAAGCGGTAATGAGTTGCAAAAAGCAAACATTCAACAACAAATAAACAAAGACGATGATATCACGTGATAGGATCATTCGAGAGAGATGTCGTGCTGAAATATTACGCCGTTCATCAGAAGTACAGTAAATCCTCACTTAAAGACCACCTGAATAATAAGACCACCTCCAAATTAAGAACACAATTATAAGTCCATTTTCACTATTTTGCTCATAATTCAACATCAATGTTAAAACCACCTCAATAATAAGACCACCTCCAAATTAAGAACACAATTTCAAGTCCATTTTCACTATTTTGCTCATAATTCAACCTCAATGTTAAAACCACCTCAATAATAAGACCACCTCAAAATTAAGAACATAATTTCAAGTCCATTTTCTTTCACTATGTTGCTCATAATTAAGACCACTTCAATAATAAGACCAGTTTTCAAGGGTCCCATTGGTGATCGCATTATTGAGGTTTTAACATAGTTCTGTTATGTACAGCAGTTAGTTGCCCTCGGTTACCAACCAGTTCGAACTTGTTATGAGCAACTTTACAACATGAATGGAGGAAAAATGTCTTTGGACGCATTATCCTTTAGTCAAAAAGTCATGGAGTACGAGACAGTCATATTCGAGTTATCCGGTGCTCCCAGCTTGGTGGTCGAGTGCTCTACCGATTGAGGTCAATTTTAGTAATAGAGCTTTAAATCACTTGAACAGCCAGGGTCGTGTAGTGACAATTGCGGCTATAGGGTTGGAGGAAGACCACAGACGGACACCTGGGTTGAACCACCGACCTTCCGTAAGCCACCTAAATGGCTTCCTCATCTACCAATTCTATATCCTGGTTGCAATTCGAACCCGCAGCGGTTAAGGGGCAAATTATTTTGAAGTCATCGACCATAAGCACTTGACCATGGAGACACCTCTACTGAATGATTTAACCTGGCGGGTTTCGTTTACACTTCGTTTACACTTCGTTTACACTTCACTACACTTCGCTTTACGCTTTACGCTTCGCAACGTTTCTCTTCACTTGTTTATAACTGTGCTCACGCATGTGCGTGTATTGTGAATCTTGAATAAAGTGTGTATGAATAACGATCCTGATTTTGTTGGGTACTGGTTCCCGCGCCCACTGTTAACCGGGTCCAGTCTGTCGGTGACAGAACACAGTGCACTTTAAAATAAAAATGATGCTTACTGTAAGCAAAGGTAATGACAACGATGATACGATGATAGTTTGATTGATAACCATTTGAGTGCAATCTTCCTGAAGGGTAATCCACACATGTGCTAGACATACGCTTTCCATGCCTATCAGAATATTACTTCGAGCAACAAATACGTCAAAAGAACCGTGAATATAAAACCGCTACAGTCTATCATTTATTTGTCTGAAGACCGATTTTTAAACAAATATCTGCCTTAGGGTTAGGAAACAGCTGTTTTGATGCAATTTGATATTTGATATGCCTGTACGTCTCCGATATTTTACATGAGAAAAATGCTTTGTAACAATACACGCGTTATGTAGCACGCTGCACTACAAATAAACCATACGACTGTCTTCAAATTTGCACAGATGTTTAATAAAGCATCGATTATGAAAGAAGTAAAATCTATTTAACCTATTAACGTTCGGAATCCTGTAAGGGCAATCGCGATCTCGCCCCTCGCCTTTTTAATTGACAAAGAAAAGAAATGCGAAAATATATACAGAACTAAACACTCAGTCCTAAGAAATCATCACTCAGTCAGAAGCACTAAGGACGAAACACTCAGTCCAAAGCACTAATCACTCATTCCTAACCACTCGTCACTCAGTCCTTACCACTAATCCTTGCACTCATCACTCAGTCCTAAGCACTCAACACTCAGTCTTTTGCACTTATCACTCAGTCCTAAGCACTCAACACTCAGTCTTTTGCACTCATCACTCAGTCCTAAGCACTCAACACTCAGTATTTTGCACTTATCACTCAGTCCTAAGCACTCAACACTCAGTCTTTTGCACTCATCACTCAGTCCTAAGCACTCAACACTCAGTCTTTTGCACTCATCACTCAGTCCTAAGCACTCAAAACTCAGTCTTTTGCACTTATCACTCAGTCCTTAGCACTCAACACTCAGTCCTACGCACTCATCACTCAATCATTTGTACTCATCATTCAGTATTAAGCACTCATCATTTAGTATTAAGCACTCATCATTCATTATTAAGCACTCATCTTTTAGTATTAAGCACTCATCATTCAGTATTAAGCACTCATCACTCAGTCCTAAGCACTCATAGCTCAGTCCTAAGGACTCATCATTCAGTCCTCAGCACTCATCACTCAGTCTTAAGCACTCATCACTCAGTCCTTAGCACTCAGTCCTAAGCACTCAGTCCTAAGCACTCAGTCATAAGCACTCAGTACAAAGCACTCATCATTCAGTCTTAAGCGCTCAGTACTAAGCACTCTTTGCCTAGACATCACAGTTAGAAGTGTGCAAAGTGGATACAATGCTTACTGGGCGATGAATTGTTTTCTTAACGATTGTCTTTGAATTTTGAGATAACGTCTTAGTAAGTATTTTACATGCAACGTTAGCGCAACGTTTGTTTAACTCGGTTCAGCCGGGAAACAAATACTCACGCCGTATCTCAGGGCAACCTTTCTATACACTTTATATTGATCTGTAGTGTTATTGTACACAAACAACATATCACAATTCATTATCAGCTGTGCAGTTGTATCTCATCGATTTCCCTAAATAACTTCTTCCTTTGTTATAGAAACATCATGGACAAATGTCATTCTATTACTGTCAATTATACCAAATATACTGCATTTCTCTGTACAATGACAAACGACGGATTATGTCCTTGTTTGGAAGAAACTCCATTAGCTATGCCCACGTTCGTGCTGGTCACACATTATCCATCAAATAACACTGGTATACAGTGAAACGCCACTTAAATACCACCTCAATAATAAGACCACCTCAAAATTAAGAACACAATTTTCATGTCGATTTTCACTCTTAATTCAACCTCAATTTTAAAACCACCTCATTAAGAATTCCAGTTTTCAAGAGTCCCAAGAGTGGTCTTATTATTGGGGTTTTACTGTATACAGTGAAACTTCAATAATAAGACCACCGTTAGATCTGAAATAATATAGCAATAGTTGAGAGGTGTGATCATCGAGTAAAAATATGGATGCAAAATTAAAGTTGGTCCGTGAAAATAAGGACGTATTAATAGATAATTAGTGTTCTTAGAGTGAGACTGTATAATGTAATCGTAAAAGCAGAACAGTATACAGTCGGACCTCGAGTATTGGACAACCTTCTATCCGGATACTCGTATCATCCGAAAAAATAGAAGTTCCCGATGTAATCTTCTTAGGCACGTCGAATAAAAATGGACTATTCGAAGCTGTGTATTATTAGAAAGATAATTTCGATGTTTTCGAATGAACGAGGGCCGACAGTATGTTGATTACAGACTTTATGTCTGCAAATTACTTTGCTTACAGGCGAAGAATCAATCAAAATAAACACGTTAAACGTTTTCGATTTGAAGCTTCCAGCAACATTTAATAGATTGGTATATGACTGACAATATCATCTTAATTAAAATAAAACAAAGGCATGTACATCTCGCATTTATTTATATTAGCGCATATGAACACTAAGTTCACGTATATTTTTTCTATCGTTATTGCAAACAACGCCACATGGGTGACTTGTCTTATTTAAAAGTATCCACATACATACTTTGATAATTTATGTTTCTTTGTCTTGCTGTATCATGCAACGACATTCTCTGAAGTAGTTCGGCATACAGGGTTCATTACACGATCGGTAGTATCAACGCTGTGCATATTGAATTCTGGTAGCACAGTGTTCAATCCGCTCGGATTTGAATAAGAATCCTTTCGATTGTTTTCCGATAGTCCTTTCGATTTGCCCGGGTTGTGCATGCATTAATATTGGTCAACCGTGTGATTCACTTTTGAGAACCAGACCATTTTGCAAATTGTAGAATTATGATTGCACAGCACACACGTTAATTAAACTGTGTTTTAAACTTATGAAAACATGAAAACTATATTCTGCCGATTACCGATATCACATGGGAAAATGGTATGTCGTCGAAAATCACCGAAGATTTCCGAATGACCGATATAATTTGGCACAATAACGTGTGTCGAAAATCACCGGGAATTCCCGAATGGACACTGTAGCTCGAAAAAAAATCGGTCGAAAGTCGCCAAGGCCTTCGAATGACCGATTTAGCTCGGAACAAATGTCGCAAAGGATTTGGAATGACCGATATAGGTCGAACGCAATAAATATTTTCGAAGGTCGCCGAGGATATCCGAATGACCATGACAACATGAAACATTCGCATCTGCGCAATGCGATATCTGTATTTTTAGTGTCCCATGCTACCATAAAAGAGCAATTTACAAAATGTATGACTGTCTGTATGCAATTTATATTTGCCTCGACGGTGATAAACATTTGTTACGGTTAATAATTACGGAGAACAAACATACCGTCAAGGATTCTAGACAACATAATTGACACAAACAGTGAAAATGTATAACAAATGGTTAACTAGAAATAATATTTCTGGGAAATTTCAGGGAATACAAAATGCATTTATTTACATAAAATTGTTTTGGTAAACAATTTAGGTCATAGTTAATTAAGTGTCTGGTTATCAGCCCCGCATGGTCCCTATTTTCCTTGCCGCAACTTCGTGGTTGATAATGACAAGGGTTTCTTAAACCTATCACAATAAACACAGATATCAGTTGACAGAAAACTGATAAAAAATCCTAACTCGCCAAATTTCACGTGGTTACGGTCGCGTGGTTACGGTTGGGTAGTTACGGTCGATGACTTTTAATCGCTTGCCCCTCACCACTGTGGGGTCAAATTCTACACAAAATATACAATAATGCTTCTGTCCTGAACAGTTACAAGTATAAGACATGGATTTTTGTCATACAGTTAAATTATAAAGAGTATTAAGGAGTATTTCTTATAACAACAAAAACATAAGGTCAAACATCTGACCAAAGAGTAATGTTATTTATACATAAACAGAACATAAGGCCGAACATCTGACCAAAGAGTAATGTTATTTATACATAAACAGAACATAAGGCCGAACATCTGACCAAAGAGTAGTGTTATTTATACATAAACAGAACATAAGGCCGAACATCTGACCAAAGAGTAGTGTTATTTATACATAAACAGAACATAAGGCCGAACATCTGACCAAAGAGTAGTGTTATTTATACATAAACAGAACATAAGGCCGAACATCTGACCAAAGAGTAGTGTTATTTATACATAAACAGAACATAAGGCCGAACATCTGACCAAAGAGTAGTGTTATTTATACATAAACAGAACATAAGGCCGAACATCTGACCAAAGAGTAGTGTTATTTATACATAAACAGAACATAAGGCCGAACATCTGACCAAAGAGTAGTGTTATTTATACATAAACAGAACATCATCTGTTGGGGAATATTTTGTGATTTGAAAAGATGCAGTTTTCTACTAATATTTGTGAGTATCTTTTACATAGTGCTACAGTGGACTGAAATTGAAGAGTTATGGGGGGTTGGGGGTTGCTGTCCTGCGGTGTCCCTAAACCCTACTTAATTTCTGTCTATTTTCATAACGTATGGAGACACACAACTAGTTTGTTTTAATGTAGACTTCCCACTTGTTTCGTCTTTATTTGCAGACAGAATGCGAAATGTGTGAGCAGAAATCGAACAAGCCCCTATAAATGTGTACCTTAGAGAAAATTACGAAACACTACAGTAATTACTGAGTATAGAAACTCTACTGTGGATTTGAGGAAAACTCAATATACCAACTTCAAACAGAAATTACACAATCGCTCTTTTGCGACGTTCTTCGAGAAAACACCGCAGCAATTACATGTTATGGTAGTGTGTATCTTGTTAGACTAAGATAGAACTCCCGTGAATTTCTCAGTCTTGATAATAGAGGCGACATATTATCAACACAAGCAAATTATTTGCAAGTTCAAAAGAGCGCATTATTTGCTAATTATGTAATTATATTGTGTTACTGTTCTGAATTAGCTGCGTACACATTTGTAAATCCAATATATCCCGAGACTACTGGTTTCCAAGGGAGACCCGTACACATAGTGTTTCTTATTTTGCCTCGTCCTATAATATACTCCACGTCATTAGTAACGCATCTAAAAATTGTCTGCGTCAGCATGGTGACATTGATATAATTATATTGATTCCTAAACTTAATAAATTATGAAATTAACAACATCCTTTGTAAGTGACGTCATTTCAAGAAAACGCAACATGTGATGTCACTATTTGCAAGCAGGACACAACATTTACTCCATATGGTCACTTCGTTTTCAAATTGCCATATGGGACAACTATTGCTTACTGTCAGTGTTTTCTGGAAATGACGTCATTTAAAGAAGAGGTTGGAAATCGTACAGCGGCGCTCAAATTTAAAATGAATACTACAGCCATAGTTTGATTTCATTTTGTTGAACGATATTACACATTGTAACAATAAAATGCGTTTAACGCTTGGAACAAAATGAAGGCTAAGTGAAATAGTTGCGTTTTTAATGGCGTTAAGTATATATCAAGAATTTCTTCTGGCAAAATGATCGATACAGTGGTAGAACACAGCAAATGACGCACATTACAAAATTGAGATTTATTTTTCAACCAAAATCAAATCACCAAACGCATTAGGC
This sequence comes from Mactromeris polynyma, assembly GCA_032209605.1. Taxonomy (NCBI): domain Eukaryota; kingdom Metazoa; phylum Mollusca; class Bivalvia; order Venerida; family Mactridae; genus Mactromeris; species Mactromeris polynyma. Next base: position 2,586,399 of record JASFXZ010000041.1, read on the forward strand.
ATGATGACTTTGGTCTTACAATTTCGTAACTTGGTTACTATTTAAAGGAAAAATATTGTACCCAAACATATTTCAAAAGATTCCATTATAAGTTTAAGATATAATTTTAAAATCTCTAACTAAGATGTTAGTTAACATAACGTCATTGGCTCATTTAGTCGTAGACAACATGTCAGGTAACTAATGACCGTGTTCAAAAGCTGAAAAAAAAATTAAGATTAGTCATTTACTTGATACTTTGTGGGGTTTAAAAAAAAGTTGTTGGTAGTTTATGTCTTACTGTACACTGTCTTTGTGTATGGGAAGATGTTGTAGATAAAACAACATTTAATGGACACTTTGTTTGTTTTTACTTTCTGTTATGGCAGGTTTCGGAAAATGAACCTACTTTGGTATAGTCTTGTGCTAAATATTATTCGGCGCAGCCGTACAAACATGGCTTTGCTTTTTGCATATCAGTGTTGTGTAAACCAATCAAATCTTACGTTAACCACTAAACCAACTTCTCTTCAACCGAACAACGTGTGTAACATTGACGCGGATCGGTTGACATTGCGATATGTCCACTTGTCGAATAGCGTCTATCATCTGGTTTCAAGATATCTCTTGTGTTACATATGTTATCGCATGAAGCCGCGAAATTTTGCTAACGATATCATAAAAATAAGCAAAACATGACGATTATCTATCTATCTATTAAATGGAGAATTAATTAATCATCTAGTATACTTAGCTGAGTACTCTTCAATTTCCCCAGAGAAGTCTGATAATTCGAAAGTACAAATTGGAAGCAGAACACGAGGTTTTTACTTGTTAAGCAATTAGGATTATAGAACATAAGGACAGACTGTTTTATATGACCTTCAGCATTTCCCCCAGTAAATTTAAAGCGGTAGGATATTTTTCTCTCGTTGTAAATGCTGGTTGCCAACCACACAAGTCGCATTTCATTTAACAACAAGCATATTCTTGAAGAAAGATGATCGGAGCAATTTGAAGGTTAAGATTTGTTGTGCAACATAAAAAAATGCCGAGTTGTTACTAATGCCGGTCACTCCAGATCCAAAAATGGAGTTCGGTAAATTCACCGAAATTCAGTGGATTTGCTTATTTCAATTTGCACCGATTATCTTTTTTAAGGTATTTCTTGCTCATACGTGTTTTCATGTCATAAATCATTTTATGCCTAGAGAGTTCTTCATTGTTTCCGATTTCTTAGAAGAACGTCAAACATAGCATATTCTGTTTAGTTATAGTGTGTTATAGACTCACCTATACTTAAAGGGCCAGCCATTTCTGACGTATGAGACACCTGCTCTCGGAGCACAATTACTTCCCGATTCTTATCCTTTTAATGTCAGGCATCAGGCAGGTAGGCACACGGTTACCATTATTTATCTAGCAGGGGACTCACCAAACGGCCATATCAGAACAAACCCCTACCGGGATTCGAGCTTTTGACCTTCCGCTCCAAAGGCGTATGCCTTTACCACTCGACAAACGGAAACGGTTATACTTATTGCAAGTTATGTCAAATTCAGCGAAATATCATCTTATATTTTAATCGGCAAGATTTTCATTCCTTCTCAACATGTAAAGTAGTATTTTACACACATTAAGATAAAATATGTTACGCCTCTTTCTAAACAATCTGGTTATGTTACAAAGCGGCCACTAGCTGGAAAATACACAAATCACTCATGTTTTCTGTTCAAAAGTATTAAAAATACATAGTGTACGAAAATATCAATCATATTATCTTACTTAAATCACCAACAGGTATATATTCCAATTCAAATTATAAGCCATACATTCAATACATAAGTGACTTTGGCCAGCAGGTAAAATCTGTACATATTTATTTATTTTAGCTGTTTGTATAAAGTCGGAATGTTATAATCTTATAGAGAGGATAAGTTGATAGTCGGACAGACAATTTCTAGCACCCCTGTTCCCATACATATTTACCCTTGTACCTCCTCGTTGCCTAATGTTTCCCGGGGATCTGTGTGGTGAGGCATTGTCTTGTGTATATGGCGTTCCCTGTAACAACTAATGTTTTGTAGACTGGTGTTTCCCCTGGGATCTGTGTGGTGAGGCATTGTCTTGTGTATATGGCGTTCCCTGTAACAACTAATGTTTTGTAGACTGGTGTTTCCCCTGGGATCTGTGTGGCGAGGCATTGTCTTGTGTATATGGCGTTCCCTGTAACAACTAATGTTTTGTAGACTGGTGTTTCCCCTGGGATCTGTGTGGCGAGGCATTGTCGTGTGTATATGGCGTTCCCTGTAACAACTTATGTTTTGTAGACTGGTGTTTTCCCTGGGATCTGTGTGGTGAGGCATTGTCTTGTGTATATGGCATTCCCTGTAACAACTAATGTTTTGTAGACTGGTGTTTCCCCTGGGATCTGTGTGGTGAGGCATTGTCTTGTGTATATGGCGTTCCCTGTAACAACTAATGTTTTGTAGACTGGTGTTTCCCCTGGGATCTGTGTGGCGAGACATTGTCTTGTGTATATGGCGTTCCCTGTAACAACTGATGTTTTCTGGACTGGTGTTTCCCCTGGGATCTGTGTGGTGAGGCATTGTCGTGTGTATATGGCGTTCCCTGTAACAACTGATGTTTTGTGGACTGGTGTTTTCACTGGGATCTGTGTGGTGAGGCATTGTCGTGTGTATATGGCGTTCCCTGTAACAACTAATGTTTTGTAGACTGGTGTTTCCCCTGGGATCTGTGTGGTGAGGCATTGTCGTGTGTATATGGCGTTCCCTGTAACAACTAATGTTTTGTAGACTGGTGTTTCCCCTGGGATCTGTGTGGTGAGGCATTGTCGTGTGTATATGGCGTTCCCTGTAACAACTGATGTTTTGTGGACTGGTGTTTTCCCTGGGATCGGTGTGGCGAGGCATTGTCTTGTGTATATGGCGTTCCATGTAACAACTAATGCCTCTTGCAGATGCTTTCCATAAATGGGACCTTCCCTTTTTATTAATTTCAGACCAGAAAATGCATAAGATTTAGTAATGGTTTCTTCAATGAATTACATTACGACATTAACTAATTGTCGTCATGATTGAATTTCTAATTAAATGCATTTCTAATATAACGCATCATCATGGGATCGGCTTACAGATAGAACTGGGATTTCAACAGAAAACGAGATTAGGTGCATTTAGATGTTGTATTGATTTAAAAAAAGACAATGAACATTTTCTATATGTTTTAAATCCATGTACAATCCCATATGTACAGTAAAATCTCACTTAAAGACCATCTCAATAATAAAACGTCAATATTAATAACAACATTTTCAAGTCCATTTTCACAGCTGTATTGCCCATTATTCAACCTCAATATTAAGACCACTTCAATATGAAGACCAGTTTTCAAGGGTCCCAAGGATGGTATTATCATCGAGGTTTTACTGTATACGATTCATGAAAGACAAGCTAATTTAGCCTCGTTCGGAAATTACATCAGTACTATCAACATGTTATTTACGGATCTCCTCTGACATTTCCATGAATATATGGCAACCAACGGACCATCAATCAAAATGGGATTTTTTTTGTAAACATGCGGAGTAAGTAATTTTTCAGTCACAGAAAAGTAACATGAGGAGTCAAGAATCTGAAGTCGTGAATATATGAATTCGTGAAAGTCGAATTTTTTAGGTCGAAGTGCGATGGTTATGTATTCTCAACATTAATGAAGAATAAAAGTATAATCAACAATATGATTAAAATAATCACGTGTTCCCCAATTTCGATAATCAATTTCTTTCGTATACATATTGACAGTTCAGAATACTGTACTCTTAACCTAAACTTAAAAGTGTGCAGGTATAAATATGACCGTATCTTGGTCAATATCAGTCTGGCCTTGCTGAAACCTTTCACAAATAGATACGTGGCATACTATTTTGTTTATTTCATGTCATAAATCCACATATTGAACAAATAAAATCAGTCAATGTGATGATGCGACAAAAGTCAGTACTGCAGCTCCCACTTAAATATGATCTGGTTGATTGGAAAGAGTCTAATAGCGTGTGTGCCGACCCGGACTCAACACATCATGTTATTTAAACCGATAAATGCGACCCGAGAAGATGATCTACACGTAGCCAATATAAAAAAAAAAAAAAAATGTTTAAAAATAAAAAAGTTAATCGACATTAAAAAAGTGCACACTTATAATTTTTGTTATGTGTATAATTTATATAACATAGAAAATAGAATCAACGATGTAAATAAAACGATACTTATAGATACCTCAATATCCACGATTTCTTTAGTATATTTATTCCTGATCTCTACCAGACAAGGATCTTTATTTTTCCTCACTGGTAGATTTACAACTCCCTTTTTCATGGGGTAGGTCACTTTGCGTGAAAATAGTTCTGTACTCTTCATAGGTCTGTGAAATGCCGCCGTCTCCTGCAGACGACCCATTTAAATCATACAATTCAATTATAAAGTATCCCTTCCTCGAAGACAAAAAGTTCCAATACATCTGATTTAATTGCTTTTCAATTCAAAATCTATATCCGGAATAGTATGTTTCATTAAACGGATGAATTAAACGGAATAACTCATAACTCGTCGACTTTTAATTGCCGTTAAAATAAATATTTAGTAAAACTCTTTCAAGCTTGGTGATATCTATATTGTGTTTAAAATCAAGTTTTGTGGAAACACGTGCTTGTAGCGCTTGAAGCATTTTCGTCATCTCTTAATTGTAAGTTTGACTTGCAACTCATTTCCAACAAACTCAGACATTCTCAAAATGCTGTCAGTCATGACTAAAATATACTAGTTAAGGAATAGAATCCACACAAAGAGAACTACTTCATTCTAGACAAAAAACTAAACCAAACTTAAAATCACATGGTCTCGAATGTTAATTGAAATTCATTTTTGAAATAAATTAAAATTTGTTAGTCATGGCTACTTTAGAATCGTTCATAAAATCCACACAACACAACACGATGTAAGTAATTGATACCATACTAAACCAAAGCTAGAATCACTAGAATGTAAAATATTCCCAAATGCAAAGGTGAACACTTCCAGCAATGGTAACAAAGTATTCGCTACTAGTGTTAAATAAGCACACGATACTGTCGGTAAGTTACTTAAAACTAGTCATATTATTATCTGGTATAGACATTTACCTACAAGCAGATAATAACGACGAGGCTGCCGACACTTTTAAGACTAGTGTCAATGAAATTATCGACATTTCGAAAACCACTTTGTTTCTTTCCTGAAAACTGTTGGCGACTTTCATTTACTGACGCAATGATTCTGTATTCGAATACCTTAATTGCATGATTATATGATACGCAAAGCTGGCTTAAAAATGTCAACAATTGAAATCACAGTATTTAAATGGACGTTTCCTGTAATAGTTTTACACGGGTCGCATGATTTTAATTACGTATTCAGATGTAGAAATCCAACTGATATATATTTCCGGAATTACTTTTCGTTTTAAATACTTCCAATATTTATTTGAATGTTCGCAGATTGTCGCTTCATTGATGTGCATTAAACAAGAAAATAAGAATATCGATAATTATCATTTTAGTACATTGTAATCAAAACGCTAAATGAAAAAGTCTTTCCTCCAAAAAATGAATTAGTGGACTTTCTCGACAGACGGTGTCTGAAAACAGTGTGTTGCTGATTGTTGACCAGGGCGATAGCATAGTGCTCCTTTAAAACATCTTTGAAGTATTTGTACGTGGCGTTGCAGGCTTTAGTCAAATGTGTTCATAAAACATAAAGATCGAATTATACATTTTAAATTCGAAAAACCAAGATAGGTTCTGTATACGGCCATTTTCATTTAATATCGATACATGAGACGGATCGCTGGTCAGTCTTCCGTAGGTTCGAAAAAGTCGGACATCGGCAAGATACGCACATAAAGGCGATTGCTCGAAGTACGAAATACCAGTCAACGAATTAGCGTAGAAAAAGGTGAGGAAAATTCACAGGCGCCAACTGATTGTGCAAATAAATGCATTGATAATATAGTCATAAATAAAACATTGTTTTCTGCTGAAATAAGGACCGAACGTCTTTGTGTTAACAGCTTAGGTACGAACATATGGGGAACGAAACCAAATGATCGTAGAATGGTTATTGGAATGATATTGTAGCTAGAAAACGCTTGATCATTGTTGTTCTAGCACCTTTCAGTGTGTAGGCTTCATCTAAATTTGGAATGATATTGCAATATACCAAAAGTCAATTAGCTAGTCATAAATCTTCCCTCTCCGGCGGTCTGCCCACTGATCTTGTATATTGTGTTAGATACATTTTGAGTACAACAATTAACATTTCTAATTATGTACTGACTTTCAGCCCAATTACATACAAATACAAAAACAAACATAGTCATTCTGTTACTAGATTATAATATCTACATTTATTTCAATTAATTCCAAAACTTTAATTTCATCGGGACTTACGGGTTTGCAACGCACGTTTTGATTGTTTAAAAAATATACAACAAATGCCGTAAATACCGTACTTTTCCGTAGACGGTGGCCACGATGTACGTGCGACCCTGCGGGGTACTGGTTTGTGTGGTTTCTGTATGATTATGTTGTGTTCTATGTTTAGTGGCTTATTGGTTTAGAAAGTCTGCGCTGTAATGAGGAATTAATTGGTTGTGTCGTCTCCCGGTGATGCGTTTTTCCTCCCTGTTTGTTGTGTTTGAAGCCATATGGCGGCATTCTGTTCGGCGTATTATTTAATTTAGAGAGTAGATTTAATTGCCGCTCGAAGAAACCTGTTGTCTATTAAGTGCAGGGTGAATGAGTGTAATACTCACTTAATAACACCTCGTAATGATGACCTCGTAATGATGACTCGTAGTGATGAAATATTTTCAATTATACTTTCACACTTTAACTCAATAATCAGACCACCTCATTAATTTGACCGTCTTAATTGTCAATGGTGGTCTTATTAATGATGTTCTATCGTAAACTAGCGTGGCAAAACTTACGAACACATATAAAGCACAGATTAGAAAGCCGACAATGACACTTGCTACCATTACAAGTATAAGGTCTTTCATAGAATCAATTTACGGTGTTAACCAATCATACTACAGTAAATAATCACTTAAAGACAACCTCAATAATAAGACTACCTCGAAATATTTTTCTGTTTTGCTTTTTTCATCCTCAATATTCAGACTACCTCACTATGAAGACCAATGATCAAGGGTTCCAAGGGTGGTCTTATTATTGAGGTGTTACTGTACATGTATATTGAAAACTTCATGCGATCACCCATAATGCATCATAATACATCACAATTAAAGTAAACAAGACGTAAAGCTCCAGCAATGTTCATATAGTCAGAATTTACAGTCAATTGTGTACACTAATTAAGACTGATACGGAACTGTTCAGACATATGTGGCCACCCAATGTCGTCATCTTCACTAAACCCCGAAGGGAGACATCACTCGATTGTGTTATTCAAGTTTGTTTTAACCTTATTTAATTTACATCGATTGTGCAACTTATATAAATCACATTCAATGACTGCTGCATGAATTAATGACCAGCACTCACGCCGCTCTGTTCGGGGCTCAAACTCACGACCTTCGAATCAGAAATTAGGTGCATACCTCGACCCCTACGCCATTAATTGAAGGTAGCTTCAATCAACATGTACTTCAACATTCAGAAGAGAGAAATTTAAGAAGCAAATCGTCTTGAATTTCACATTTAATGCAAGATATCAGTATTAATTTGATAGTTTAGCAAATTTAAATGTAATTAAATCATTTGCTGTCTCAGTTCAATCATGGCCGGTTTTAAGGCGCCGGCATCGGCGTTTTTGTTTGAAGCTCAACAATAATGACTGGATTGTTACGCGGGAAAATATAAAGATTTATTCAGAATAGCCGAGACAAAACCTCAAGGCCGAGGAATAAATGAATATAAGGGTGCTAAAACATTTGGAAACACATAAAACATGCGTAAACATGCAGCAGACGAAACAAAGATTGTTACATTTGCAGACGCTGTGAAATCTCTTCAGAGCAACATCCTATCAGAGACGCAAAGGTTGGTCGTTGTTTAGAGGTTGTTGCTCTACACAGTTTAAATTACAACCTCGGTTAAAGACCACCTCAATAATAAGACCACCTCAAAATTAAGAAAACCATTTTCAAGTCCATTTTCACTGTTTTGCTCTAATTCCAAGTCCATCTCAACATTAAAAACAGTTTTCAAGGGTCCCAAAGGTAGTCTTGTTAATGATGTTTTACTATACTAGTAAATTCCGCCACATGAAACGCAAATACTGTTGTAGAAGACAGGTTGTTGATCAAGAGATGTTAATTAATGGTAAAGTCTTACTTATCCCTTGAAACATTGATACATGTACTATTGTTGAAGAGAGGTTGTTGCTCAAGAGAAGGCTGGTCTGGAGTTGTTACGCTGTGTTGTTATTTTATCGACCTACGACCAGCAAATTAATTAAAAAAACTAGATATCACTATTGGATTCCGTTTAAAAAACAATAGAACAATTACATCACCAGTCTAAGGAAATTGCTTCATCAAATTAGACGGCGTTTGCGATGGATTAACTCAAACTGCCTTGCGCAATTCTCGGAGGGAGTCTCACAGATTTTTAATTAGCGGACTCGGCCGGTTAAGTGCCATTCTGAAAGTGATTTAGGCGCAAGAATGTCATCATACTCGCGCTATAACGACATTAAGCAATACCACAACGAAAATGAAAATCGCCTTAGGTGGAAAAACGAACGCATTTCATTTCAAATTAACTATGTTGACACATTCGAGTGCGTTTGTTTTATAATTAAATATTAGATAAAAAACTAATAAACACCGAAAACTGAATCTGAACGACATGGATTTAATCACACATATATCAAAATACATACACAATCTGAGATGAAAATAAATAACCAAATATCTCGGGTCATTATCAAGTCTTGATGAACAAGCCATGCAATCTTGTTTAATTTCAGCTTTTTTTATTTATTTTACATCGAATGTGAAACATGTTCTCGCAGGTTTATACTAATCTCGATGTCTGTTTCCTACGTTATTTTCCAGTGCTGCAGCAAACAAATCTTGATAACCATTTAGTTTGGCTAAAATAACCAAAACTCTATTTGATTGGTTGAAATGTGGTTTGGACAAGTAATGAACCAATCAAATTGATTGAAATTTCAGGTTACCTCAGGTTAAAGTTATCCTATGTTTATACGTTTGGCTACTGTACTCGCCAAATTCTGGGCTTGTTTAATCTGCGCCTAACTCCCGCCCAATTTGGCATTTCAACTCACGACGTTCGGATCAGGACTACGAAGTCAAGCCCCGTGTTCACAAAAAACGAGGACGACATTTAACATAGAAGATCTTACATGAGTGGTCATTTGTTCTTGAATTTAACGATTCTCCTTAAAACTCGGCTGATTAAATCTGACCAATCATATTTTCACCCAACAGGCACCAAACGGGGTTTTCGTTCACCCAAAATGCACCAAACGGGTTTTCTTGAGATACATGTGCGTTCGTTAGCAGTTCGAATTTTACCGGAAGTAGTTAATATGTTAAAATGACCCTGATAAGACAGGTCCATGATAATAGTAGGCCTATATATAGATCCGAGTTAATTTTTGTAAGGACTTATTTTTTCAAAATGTTTCAAAAAACATCATTCTATCCATGCCGTTTATCTTTTTTTTTAAAGATTTTGTGAGCTTCAGTCATGCAATGTTTGTGAATAATTAGGTCTCTGTTCAGTTCGGTAGTTTCTATATTTAGAAAATGCTCCTGAGTCGTCACAATTACGTTATATACACAGTGCCGGTGTAATAGTAACTTTGACATGTTTGCTAATTGTTCCATGTGGGCACGTGAGATAAATGACTTTGACAATCCGATTAACAACACAAAGACGTATGTCGACATTTATTGCAAGTCAGTATAGAAACAACAAAAGCAGTAGGAAGAAAGAAAAAAGAGGGTTTATTCTAAACGCTTAAATTAAATGGCGCAGAATTAGAACACACTTTGTAGTTTTCGAAATACAATTTTTAGATAAATTGTAAGCATCTTGCGCGGAAATTAAATTCGACATTTTAAGTATCGAAAGTACGAGCACACATTTCTCGGGAACATAATTTTATTTACATTCGCAGCTGGCTTTAACAACTCTGTCGAACAATATGAAATTTATTTCCGCACTTCTGTCACGCTCTCCGTCTTCCGGGAAATACCCCCGGGAATAATTTTGTATCTAATAGGAATTTTTAGGATCTTAGTCGAGTTATAAGCAAGGAACGCTCTAACCGCAAATAAAAAACAACAACACCGGTTTATTAAAACTTTCCAGTAAGATTCTTGTAAAAAAAATACATAATTGGACTGCTAAGAATTGCGACCGTTACGAAACTGTTATGTTGTGTATCCCTGGCCCACCGTATTACATTCACTGCACACAGGGAACCAAATTGCAAACGTTACGAATCGTTAGCCGCAAACACCTTTACTGAACGCAGGGCTGGTGTCTAATGAGGTGGAACGGTCATAATGTTTGAGGTTTAAACATCTAATTGATTACACAAATACAATAAAGCCTCACTTAAAGACCACCTCAAGAAAAGAACACCTAGACATTAAGAACACACTTTCACGTCCCGTTTTCACAGTTTTGCTCTTTATTCAACCTCAATATTAAGAGCACCTCAATAAGAAGACCAGTTTTCAAGGGTTCTAATGGTGGTCGCATTACTGAGGCGTTACTGTATTGGGCTTTGTTAAATCTTGTAGACGCCGCAGCTGTTTTTGTTAATGTCGTATATAGTACATCACGAGATAATAGACAGAGCGTTAGATTTTGATTTGTTATATATCTTTAACATGACCGACATTGAAAAGCATCACGACCTTACCTTTTTTTGTTTTTAACTATAAGTTCCTGTAAGTAATGTCGCACCCATTGAATTCAAATCGATGAGGTCCGACTGTATTTTGATATTCAAATGACAACTTTGATCGACAAACACAAATCTCCAACAAATTCTATACAGTAAACATTAACTCAAATCCAAGGGTCATATCGAAGCAGGGGTGGGTTTAAATCTATTATATATACTTCAAACTTACATCAGTCTTTTAAAACGTACGCATGGGAAACGACATTTACTACACCTACGGTGCTGTCGTAAAATCGGACGTATACGTATCCGGAGAGATATCGATGTATATATATACCAGAATAGTGACAAAAAGGGCCAGGTGGTCTCCCGTTATATCTTTATTTTGCATCTAGATGATAAATAAATCCGATATTTTATGGGATTTAACCAACTGCAAAGAGTGAAAGTCAAATAATTTGATGAATTGACAAATGCGCGCTTCTGAGATTGCAAATCAGCAATGTTTTACTAAACAAAATGAGCAAACCATAAACAAACTAAATCCAAGCCGTCACGAGGAAGAACATTCACTTACACATGATTTCCCTTGACAAAGCTCTGCATTCTTAATTTAAATATCCTGGGATTACTCACGTCTTAATAGATTTAAGGACATTTCTAGTTTTCTTCTACGATGTAAATTTAAGGATATATTAGTTTTAGAAGATTGCTTTGCCGTCATGACAGTGTTCAATTAATTGCAATCATTAACCTAGTAGCTTCTTTGTAATTAAGACTTCTCCAGCATAATCAAGTGCATTAGAAATAGTGAGAGAACTTTAAATGGGAAATCTAACGAGTCACTATGTCCACAGAACTCCCAGAACTCAATAAGCTTTCAAATAAAGAACGACTAGTAATTGCTTTTAGTACCAGCGGATATGTTTCCCAATATAGTCGCATTTAATTGAACATACAGGCAAGGATACATGTACAATATCATAACTTGTGCAAGCCACCTATCTAAAGCAGACCTCTCGTGAGCAACAACCTCTCTTCAACAGTCGGATTTACTACCAACTCAACCTCTCTTAAGCAACAACCTCTCTTCAATAACTATACTGTTCTTTCGTATTCAATTAATTACCAATTCAACCACTCCTAACCTCTCCATTGTTCATGTAATGAGAATTAACAAATCAAGTTAACCTCTTTTGAGCAACAATCTCTCAATAACATCCAAGATCTGCGTCGTTCGGAAAACCTCGGCCAACTACGTCAAGTGTTATTAGAGTAACGAAGAGGTACGGAAATACCCGAGAGCTAACGAGAATGTACCCGAGTGTCTCATTGCCCTTGACAGAGTGTACTGTGTACAAACATTGTAACAACGTTTTATCCTATAAATGATACATTTGTATTATATATTGAAAAAAAAGAATCATTAAATAAAGGATTAATCAACCAAAACATTAAAACAAATGGCCAGTCCCATCGTGCGGAACATTCCATCAATGCTGTACGTAAATAGATCGGTCCCTTTCATTAGCTGAAACTACTGCAACATCAGTAAGTTCAGGAGAAAAGAAACAAAGACACGATCCACTACACTAAATCGTAGAGATTTACGTCAATTTTCCGTCACATACATTAATCATTCATTAACACTTTAGTGCAACGAGTTGGTGCTGGTTAGAGACCCATAACATTCAACGTAAGCGCCTAGGTCATCATAAAAATATCGTAACAGTTATGATCTAGAGTCGACAGTAATTGATATTTGTTTTATTGTAAACTGATTTATGAAGTGTGTATATATTTTCATGTCTCCGTGTGGTTTAAGGGCGGCTGTGCACTTTGTATGGGGCATTCCATGCTCGACTTCTTCCTTTGTTTTTGTATCATCCAAAAAGTCACAACGTAGTTAAGATATCTGAGAGGATAATCTTGCACATATTGCAAAATCTTATATTGCGGATTGGAACTATTTGATGCCAATTTATGGCACTGTGTGGGAAATACATCGCTATAAACCATCAATAAAAAAGTGTCATAAAATGTATTATAGAGAATTATGTTATTTTGCTAGAACAAGGATGTGCGTTGATCCTATTACCATCAATTTAACAATCCCACCAAACATGTCTAGACTAAATTGCCTGCAAATAGGACGATATTATTCCACCAATATGACAACAACGTGTCTTGTTTGTTGTTCTAAGTTTGTTTGCACGTCTTTCCTTTGTTTCAGTCATTCATTAGTCATTAATTAAGTCATTAATTAAGCAGATTTCTATATTTATGTCAATATCGCCGTAAACTAAAGATATATGAATAATGCATTCGCAAAAAAACATACAACACAGTTAATATCACCCTCTAGCGCGTGATAGATATACTTACGCAATGCGCAGCAAACCAAAAATGGCCTACTCGCGCATGTGATATTGAACAACGGGTAAACATTTATTAACTAAAGTATCCAAAGGGGGATTTTAGATTGAATGCAAACTGGAAATACATTATTATGACAAATACTATTCTCTCGAGTTTAAACAAAAGCCAGTTTAGATCTAGAAGCGGTGGAAATTTCTGTAGCGCAATGGCCCAGCAGACCACAAGGAATAACTAGGAGAATCAAAGTGGACAGTAAGGGAAGGGGAGGTGAGAATTAATGGATGGAAAAGATCACAGGACAAGTCAAGACAACTGGCCTTATTAGGTAGTCACAATATATTAATTTATTGTTGTATTGAGATTTTAAAGTTTGTTTACATAACGCAAACTTGTCACTTACTTTACGACATATATTCAATTTAGTCAAATTCATAGCTAATGAAAGTTCATAGTTCAACACAATGCAGACTAACATGTTTTTGTTGTTTTATTTCAAATAAAAGTCGTCTTGCAGGATCCGCAATCTGTCAAAAATAAACACTTTGACGAATGTACATCTGAATAAAAAAACGTTGTTTGTTGATATAGAATGTTGTAACATGATCTTGAAACTGCCGTGCACATAGTTGAGTGAAGCTGGAGCAGCAATCGTACATCGTACATAAAAAATTGAATACCGACCCAGATTGAATACAGAGCCAGCACTGACATCGGTATTCGACTTATATTTTCGAATACATATCTTAAATCGAAGCGAGAGTACGAGCTGGCTCGTTTTTCTAATCCAGATATGTATTCGCAGCGGTCAAGTTCGAATGTTGATGACAGTGCTAGCTCTGGGTTCGCTTCTATGTCTGTATTCAAATATTAAAACAAACTCGAATAACGGTGTACGAGATGGCTCGTTATTCGCCTCCAGATATGTATTCGCCGCGTACCCGTGTCGAATGTTGATGTCTGAGTGCTGGCTCTGGGTTCGATTTAATGTATGTATTCAGCTTGGGTCGGTATTCAATGTTGATGTACGATTGCTGCTCCAACTTCACTCAACTGATGAAAATCAGCATTCCTATATACGGAAGACGTAAATGCACAGCATGGCACAAGTCCAGACATGCTAATGTTTTTGTTTTCCGTGAGCATCTGTCAAAATGTTGCAATCTTATATAATTCAATAATATTATTGGTAAAATATAAATTACTGACGCAGACGACAAAATTACTGGTATTAAAGTAATCTTGTTGGAATAAGTTCAAACACCATGCAATGAATTGTTGTTTCAATAAGTCGGTTTCGATGGAAAGTATATAATTATAACAAAAGTTGCATTTTCATGCGTAAGTTTGTCTCTGTAATATGCTAAAATAATTACTTAATACGACGGCATGATGCATTGTATCGGATGAGAAGCAATTTTGCCCCAATCCGAAATAAATGCCAAACTCATCGTGATATTCTCGGTAATGTTGTTAATGGTATTTCTACAGTCAATTAGTTTTGTTTTATGGTTGGATTAAATAGCATTACAGCGTTTATGTTTATTAAGAATAAGTTCTTATTGCGTACTCGATTAATAAAATATCACAAGTAGGCCTAAAATAGTTTGTTTCCGGTTTGTCAACCGATTAGGACACAGTTTTCAATCTCATTTTTTTTTACCTTCGAAACAAATTAATGTATGGCTTATAAAACGTATCCGAACAATTCTGTCCGAAACTATGGTCATTATTAATAAAAAAAAGTGTGCAAACATAACCCTAACATAACTATATAAAAACATCAATTGGGAAATAAACATGGGCATGTTACTCTGAGTAAGAATAGCTTCAAAGGAAGTATTATGTTCAACTTATACCTGACATGGAATGAAAAAATAAAGATAAACTCCCTAACAACTGACCCATTAGAGCCTTTTTCCAGAACCAAGCTTATTTGTAGACCTATGTTTAATGCGAAGTGGATCACAATGCTTACTGAAGAGGCTGAGTATTTTCTGTGATCCACTTTTTTTCAAAATGTGGGAACATTCAATGTGAGTTCTGGGAGTGTATTTGATATTTAAGTGTGAAAAAGATATTTGAGTGTGAATTTGAGATGTAAGTGTGAAGCTGTGATTTGAGTGTGAATAGTAGATTGAAGTGTGCAGCTGTGATTTGAGTGTGAATAGTAGATTGAAGTGTGAAGCTGTGATTTGAGTGTAAATCTGAGATTTGACTGTGAATCTGATATTTCAGTGTGCATTTGAGATTTAAGTGTGAGTCTGAGATTAGAGTGTGAATTTGAGACTTGAATGAGAGTCTGAGATTTGAGTGTGTATCTAAAATATGTGTGTGAACAAGATACTTGAGTGTGAATCTGAGATTTTAGTGTGTACCAGTTTTTTAAGTGTGAATCAGAAAATTGTTAAAAAGTACAATTACCCGTAATTCTCATTACTGAGCACTAAGTATACACACTCAATCTAAGATATGCACTCAAATATCAAGTTCATACTAAAATCCGGGGGCCCGTATAAAAAAGTATTTTTTTGCTACAAAACATTTTTCTAAATTAATTCGTTCTTGTCAGTTGAATGAAAATTAGTGTCGCAACTTAATGCGTTGGAAACATAAAACATATTTAAAACCTAATGAAATTCTTAATAAAACATAAAATGATATTTCTATTCTTCCCAGAAACTAATTAAACTCGAGCAAAAAATCTATACATGTTATTAATTAAGCAATACTGTAATTAACAGTAACTAAAATCTATGTTTATCAAAACATGGTCTCCTAGGAACGGTTTTTAAAGACCTCATTAAACCGATTTTCATCCTAAAAACTTTACTGGAATATTTTGGAGTAAAATTGCATTATAGGTAACAAAGCATATTGTTTTCTATTCCTGGAAGTTAATTTGTATAACGATATTAAGCTGCTCTCTTCCACCTGAACAACTGACAAAGGTAAAAACATGTATACAGGCGGACTCATATTTCGGATGATACCGAGTACCGGATAGGACATTGTCGAATAAACGAGGTAAGACTGCACGAACCACAGTCTTACTTAAACCTATAGCCTTGCTTTTATGTTTCTTGGCCAAAACTTGCTTTTCTATTCTTATTGTGAAATCCCAATGTTTACACAGTTATGTTATTATATTCGCCTAAAACTTCAGTTAAACTATCAACTTCAAGTATGAATATTTCATATGGAAACATGTGAAGGTCCGCCATGATTGATGACCCTTTCTGAGTACTTCAGAAGTGACACTTGACCTCTCTAAAGCAACAACGAGTAATGCTGTACCCTACTCACACGGTGAAATATCTTTCGGTTACATCAGCCGAAACACATATCGTCTAAATATTAGTTTCAAAGTTCGGACAACACGAGGAAAAACAGACATACAAAACAGGGTGAGTTCGAAAGTTCGAATCCCGGTAGGGGTCCATTCTGATATGACCGGTTGGTGAGCCGCCAGCTAGTTAAACAATGGTCACCGTGTGCATACCTGCCTGGTGCATGACATTATAGGATCGGAGTCGAGAGAAACATTCAGAGACAGAGGACAAATCATTTTGGCCAGACAAGCCCTAAAAATACTTCCATGGCAAATAAATTATGATATACAGGACAGGGGTGTAGCCAGAGCACGTCGAATGTGTACGCAAGCAATCTAGAGGTCGTGTATTCCCTGGAAAATTTCATTTTCTAGAGTATGGTGCCATTTTCACCGGGATTAGTGTCAATTAGTGTCAATTAGTGTTGTATGTTCATAAAAATCTGTATCATAAAGTATAATACAAATACTTTACCGTCGACTTTTGCACTTTTTAATTTGTTTCCTATGTTAGCTAACCATGGGCGTAGATTCCTAAAAGTCGAAAAAAATGGCCAAAACTGCAATAAGATATTTAATGTATGTTTTTGATGTAATTGTAAGAATATTCACCGAACGAAATAAACACCAAAACACATCTCTGACGCTCTAGATACACATATTGTTTCCGGGGGAACCTGACCCCGGATTCCCCTAAATCTAGGCCTACACATCAATTTCAGATAGCTTCGCCCCTGATAACAATGTGTACGCAACTGCATATTTTACGTACAGGTAGCTACGCACCTGTAGGAGGCTACGATGTTCTTCGTCTAATGTACTCAATACCTGCTCCAATACGCCATCATTTTGAAACCTTTCATCCGATAACAATACATATCTTTCACACTAATTACATTATTTGTACGAAACAGTCTTCAATCTATCAGCGACGTGCTAATTCAGAAAACAGACGAGAAACAAAGTTGAGCTTGCACCGATGTTCTTGTGAAGTAACGTAATTAGTTCTTTACATAATAAAATATTTCGATATGGCACATCAATAACAATCTAAAGAAAATTCTTTAAAAATATAAAAATGCGAAAACATGAAAACACAATAAAGAATACATTAAGACCCCACTTAAAGACCACCTCAATAATAAGACCACCACAAAATTAATATCACAACTTTCAAGTCAATTTTCACAGTTTTGCTCTTTATTCAACCTCAATGTTACGACCACCTAAATATTAATACAACATTTCAAGGGTCCCGAAGGTGGTCTTCTTGTCGAAGTTTTACTGTATTTCTTAATATGAAATCGTTGTTTTAAACCCTAATCCGGCTCATTTGGGTTACACTGTATTATTCTAATCAATTAGCCAGCCCAGGACTGAGTGTAGTGTGCGGCACCTAATAATCACTCCCAAATCTCAAAATCACACTAAATTCTCAAAGCCAATGGACCAAAAATAATATTCAGCACTAAGTTTTCATGCATTTTCCGCACTCAATGTTCTGCTATCAAACTAATAAGAGTTAATATGGTGATGTTGAGTGCTGAGTGTAAGTATCCGTAATAATGCCGGGTCCTGATGACTCAGCCAGTACAGCCATCCACTGCCAAAGTGGAGGCAGAAGGTTCGAACCCTAGGTGAGGTGGCGTGATTTCTCCCAGTCAATTTGACTAAAGATAATGCATCCAAAGTACTTTGTCCTGCGTCTCTGACCTATATTAGGAAGGTTTTTTTTTATATGGTTTTCATACATAACAAAAGAAAATGTGCCCTCTTATAATGTCAGTAATCCGCAAACCTTAACTGTTCGCGCGGACAGACTGATGGACGCACAGACAGCGTAAATACTACTATTACACTCCTCTTCCATGGGATCATCGTTAGTTGTAGCGTTAAACATAAATCATTATTTAGAATTATTTTAGAAGACAGCATGACCTGGAACCTTAAAGATAAATGTAAAAAGATAACAGCCATTAAATTTAGACGCAAGTAAGCTACTCGACAGTCTAAATAAATCACTGACTAAAAATGAAATATCATTTCGATATATTTTTCCTTCAGCACGGAATATAGTAATCTATAACTGAACTGAAAAGTTCAATATCTCCTTGGGAAATCACAATCTAGGAGACGTAAATCTGTGATCACAAGCCTGCATATTAATTCTGGAACATCAATGGGTGAACGCGAAACTAGTCTATGTGTTTCTTTATATATCTGCAGATAGTCTAGTATTGCTCTCACCGTTCCGTGCGGTGTGATTACATCTCTGTTGACTAATTGTTTGATACTCCAGATAACACGGGAGCCCTCTATCATTCGGAGAGTAATAGACAAGCCGACCTTTAGCAGTGAGCAATTTGATTTGAAAGCAAAGCACTAATTAGCATTATATACATCTAGAAAGTCTCACAAAATGTTATACATTTTACACATCGTGGTATTGCGAATATTGGTAAATCAAGTCACTTGGGAATTGTCAAGATATTGACATATGTTTTTATACGCTTAGATATGGGTGAGATTAGTGAAAATCAATTTTTGATTAAATATAATGGACATTTCTTTCTTTAATTTTCCGTTTGTGAATTATTAAAACCCAAACTTGAACGGTTTGATGACTGAAATGAAGTAAAAGTGTTAACTCATTACATTATCAAATTCAATCAAATTTTATAAGCCGCCTTAGAAAGCCTGTTGGATCAATATTTTGTTGTTATTGCAGTTGTCATGGTGATCGTAAAGTTGCTGTAGCAACAAAAGTGACAATAAGACCATTTTTTTGGCAAATGATTTCAGTAAAATGATACATTTGTGTAATATTTCAGACTTTCCGGGGTTTAACCTTTCATTTGTCTGACATACTTCACGTAAAATATGTTCTTTTCCTCCAGTTCACTGCTTTTCGGACATAAATCTGTCAAAAATTCGATTTTCATATCCTCATTCTATGTCAATTTTATTTTTTCCGTTGCCATGGTAACCGAACATTTTGTGACGATTACGAAACAATTAAACTTCTTTATTATTCCCTCGTCATTGTCTCCCTGTCGTTTTACAGTAATTATTAGTTTTGGATGATTTTCTTCCCAGCGAGACATAGCAACATGTTGGACGAACGTTTCACGGACCGTTCTATTAAGCGCCCTAGTTACGGTTCGTCGTTTATGTTTTGTGTCCTTATGTATCATTGTAATGTTTTACTTGCAGGTAAAAGTGCAGGTAAAGACCCAACAACTTCTGATTTATGAGACACCTACTTTCTAAGCACAGTTACTTCCCGAATCCTATTGTTTAATGCCAGGCACCAGGCAGGTATGCAGACAGTAACCATTATTTAACTAGGTGGCGGCTCACCAACCGGTCATATCAGAACGGACATCTACAGGACATCGAACCTTCGATCCTTGTGGTGTAAGCTCCGCTGTACGATTTCAAATATATTCTTTAAGTGACGTCATTTCCTAAAAACGTCACATGAGACGTCACCATGTACTGACAGTAAGCATTTTTTGACAAATATGGCAATATGAAATCGAAGTGACCATATGGTGTAAATATTGTTTCCTACTTTCAAATAGTGACATCACATGTTTCGTTTCTTGACAAGACGTCACTTACATAACAGGTTGTAAATCACACAGCAGAGCTCAATTATGTAAACAATGACGAGGAAGCAAACATAAATGATGGGAGAAACTATGAGTACCGTCTTGGCACGGTCTGTACATATCTGACCACCACTGGAGAACAACCGTGGTTTGAGACAGTAACCGACCTCACATGTATCATACCACCCATATAGTATACTTTTACGTTAAACGTCGTGTTGGCATTTAGGGCGGCAACACATGGCTGTTCCTTACGCAATCTTAACACAATGTCACAGACTCCCAGTACCAATTAAAGTAAACTAGGTGTTCAATTAAATGTCTAGACAGTTTGGTAGACAATAGAGATGTATCTCTCTCTAAAGACAATACACATCAATAGTTTACTTCGAAATATTTCACATCAGTCATCTAAAGAACAATTAAAGCACAGTAAAACCTCTATAATAATATCACCACCCTTGGGACTCTTTGAGAACTAGTCATCTAATTGAGGTCGTCATAATATTGAGCTCGAATAAAGAGCAAAAACAGTAAAAATGGGCTTGAACATTGTGTTCTTAATTTATATTGAGGTGATCTATAAGTCAGGGTTTTACTGAATACCGAATTCAAGGAGAAAATGCCACATACATATTGGTTAGCCCCCCCCCCCCCCCCCATCACCAGGAGGCTTGACGATATATGGACTTGAAATTTGTGTTCTTAGTTTAAGGTGGTCTTAATATTGATGTGATTTTAAAACAGAGAAACATAATCACACAATGAAACGCTAGAACCAGGAAGGACCATAATCACCAATTGGACCTGCGCTAGACAAATCAAAAAGAAATGGGAGGAGTCACAAACAAAGGGGGTATAAAAACAAGATCAAACGGACCAGGAAAGTACAGGCACAGAAAGAGGACGCGACATCAGGACCGAAAAAGACACGACATTCTATCGTGTACGCCGAGTTGCATGACAATACGGCAAACATGCACACCTTACATCCATGTACATCAACAATGTAACCAGTCAAGCAATATAGCATCCCCTATGTACTATATCTGTTAAAGTGTTCATTGCGTTTGAGATGGCAACAGGTCGCCATTAGTTACCGTCCGATGCCGGACTTCCGGTTTGTGAAATTATCAATAAATCAACCACGTGTTACAGCTAAAAGCACGTACCTCTATGTCAACAATCTCCTTAGTATGTTTATTCCGGATCTCAACCAAACACGGATCTTTATTTTTTCTCACAGGTACTGTATGCTCCACCTTTTTGGCTGCGTATGTCAATTTCTTGGAGAAGAAATCGCAATTTTTCAAACGTCTATGGAACGACGCTGTCTCGCGTAATTTACCCATCTAATGAATCTTTGATTAACGAAAGCTTCTTACTTTCAAACAAACTAATCCTTCTATTTGCTTTCGTTTCGAAAAAAAATCGAATAAACTTCACATTTTACTCTGTTGACGCCAGTTTTATACCTCAAAAATAGCAATAAACACGTGTGTAAGACGTATGGTTCTAACAATTACGGAGACCGATTTAAAGTACACGAAAATATAAAATTCCTTCAATGATTAAACTTGACTTTTCGAAAAGTATCAACACGAATTACACATTTTTTCATTCTATTTCCAAGCTTACCACATTCCTATCCCACATTCAAAAATTCACGTTCGCCATATTTCACGCCTTGTATTAGCTGTCAATAACATTCTCAAAGCACAAAATATCCAGGAGTTTATCAAGAAAAAACACGCAATAGACTGAAGCTAAGAAACCTATTAAGAACTTCATATTAGAGAGAAAATCTAAACGATCAATTTGTTTTTATCAAAGAGCAAATAAGTTGCCAATGAGGAAAAATGTCAACTTGCCGGTACGTATCATTCTATATGGCCCGCGCCGCATGGGATCTAAGGCCAGGAGAAATATATATGTGGTTATTGTAACACTATAAAATGGGGCTTACACCATGTGTGGTTTGTGGCCAAGAGAAACAGTTATGTGATTATTGTCTAAATACGATATGTAGCTTATGCCATGTGTGATTTAAGGTCAGTCATGGGTAACACATAAATTGTGTGGTTATTGTAACAATAAAATAAGGGGCTTACGCAACATGTGATTTAAGGCCAAGGAAACAATTATGTGATTATTGTATAAATACGATATGAAGCTTACGTCATGTGTGATTTAAGGCCATGGGTAACATATGTGTGGTTTCTGCCAAACTTTTTTAAAGCGACAAAAATGACTCGAATGGTATATTATTACGGACTATGAAACAGTGAAATGTTACATTTAAGTAATCGTAATGGATTCTACCTTTGAGGAAGAGAAAGAAAGTCAAATAGCACTTTCCTTACATTTCTGTGCATTCTGTGGTTAAATGCATTTGATGTGAGTACAATGTTTGCCCTTAAACTTATGCCTTAACTCTAAACTTTCGTTATATCTCTATAAAATACGCCATGACTCTAGATCGTCATCGCCATAACTCCAGAAAGTCTACGCCATAACTTTAGAAAACATAGGCAATAACTCCAGACATGTTTAGCCATAACTCATAATAAAATATACACCATAACTACATAGCTTGGTCTGAGGCAAAGCGCTGTAACCCAAGCGGTGTTACGCTGTTTGATTGCTTCATGTACTGCCAAGTAAATGTCCAAGAACAAGGAGTAGTCTTTCCTCGATTGCGTGAGTATTTTGTATTATGCCATGGCTGGGTGATACCACTGATATTTGTTTGTAGAGAATTGTTATTCACCAGCCATTGTTATTAATACGAGAATAGGGAAGAAAATGATGTGCACTCGTTTCAGACTATGAGGAAACAGGATATGTTTTCTTTCGTATTTTTACGAATGTTTGCCAATACAGATCGTGGCCAATACTTGATATTTACCTATCGTCTATGTTTATAACTGACATCTACTACAAACAAACCAATGTATTTCCCATTCACGATGATAAGTGTATGTTTTCAGGCCAAGATATTGCATAATGTACCCAGTCAAGTACTGCACAACTTCCCCAGAGCGTACATGCTAACTGCTGTCGGGAGCATGTTGCTATAGAGAGGTAATCTTGTTAGTAACCCTCTGTGTAGAATATCTACAAAAGTAATGTGTACAGTTCTTAACATTCTTCAAAAGCTCATTTTACTCGATGAAAAAAGATACTAGATATGAGTTAAACTAATTTACTCGATGAAAAAAGATACTAGATATGAGTTAAACTAATTTACTCGATGAAAAAAGATACTAGATATGAGTTAAAAATAATTCTCGATGAAACAAAATACTAGCTATGAGTAAAAATAAGTTTACTCGATGAAACAAAATACTAGCTATGAGTAAAAATAAGTTTACTCGATGAAACAAAATACTAGCTATGAGTAAAAATAAGTTTACTCGATGAAACAAAATACTAGCTTTGAGTAAAAATAAGTTTACTCGATGAAACAAAATACTAGCTTTGAGTAAAAATAAGTTTACTCGATGAAACAAAATACTAGCTTTGAGTTTGTATACAAATTAGCGAAGTGTTAAGAACGGAAAAATATTAGAAATAGAAAATAAAATTAAGATATTGATATTGTCATGGAGGTCGATTTAAAAGGAACTTCTGTTACTGAGTTCAAAAATACCTGACACTTCACAGTATGTGACTCAGTGTTAGAATCGATACCAAAACTATATCGGGCAAATATAACCACGTACTAAACCGTCTAGATGTCATAGTATTTTATTTTTGTTTGCGTTCAGAATATGTTCTAGTATGTTGTGGTTTGTTTATATTAATGTATTGATCCATTTCGTTGTAAAAATTAGTTAAAAACTGGTGGACTGGTGCTGATTTTGAGCGAATGCTGAATAGAAAGTTAACAGACTATAACGGGACGTCGACTAGGCATCAATAACTGACTAAATGTATGATTTGATTAATGGCTATTTTCTTAATACATCGACACAGCGTGAGCGTGTTTAGGGCCATATTTTCACACGTGAAATAATTCCATGGCTAATATTTCTAAGTGCTAATGTCTGTCCCTCTCTGGGATTGTTATTATACACTTTTTGAGTCTTGAACAATTACATGATGGAACCGAAATCCACATACTGGTCATGGTTAGAGAAAATGGAACAAAGATTCTTCCGGAAATTCACGGAAGTTGTGTAAACCTATTAACAGATTGATTACCAACCAATATCAATTTGAACAACACTTTTACTTTGTCATAATGAAGTTAAAAGAGTTTTCTGACGTCAGTTCCGTTTTCGTGTTCCTTTTCTAGATATTATCTTAATTAGTTGCGTTTCGTTCGGAATTAAGACTTCTACCTATGTGTTCATAAATAGATATAGATAATTAGTTTGCATATTGAACACTGAGAAAAGTTTTTTACAAAGCAGCAATAATCATGATAACAGTATTATTTCATATCTATGTATTTGGTGATTACTAGTTTCATTCATCATTAATGTATGTGTCTTATGTTCCTATATTCTTTGCAATTGTTAACTTGTACAGTAAAACCTCAATACTAGGACCACCCACGGGACCCTAGAAAACTGGTCTTATATTGAGGTGGTCTTAATATTAAGGTTGAGTAAAGAGCAGAACAGTTAAAACTTGAAAAGTGTGATCTTAATTTTGAGGTGGTCTTATTATTGAGATTGTCTTCTTATTAATGTGGTTTTATTACTGAGGTGGTCTCAATATCGAGGTGGTATCAATATCGAGGTGGTATCAATATCGAGGTGGTATCAATATCGAGGTGGTCTCAATATCGAGGTGGTATCAATATCGAGGTGGTCTCAATATCGAGGTGGTCTCAATATCGAGGTGGTCTCAATATCGAGGTGGTATCAATATCGAGGTGGTCTCAATATCGAGGTGGTCTCAATATCGAGGTGGTATCAATATCGAGGTGGTCTCAATATCGAGGTGGTATCAATATCGAGGTGGTATCAATATCGAGGTGGTCTCAATGTCGAGGTGGTATCAATATCGAGGTGGTCTCAATATCGAGGTGGTCTCAATGTCGAGGTGGTATCAATATCGAGGTGGTATCAATATCGAGGTGGTCTCAATGTCGAGGTGGTATCAATATCGAGGTGGTATCAATATCGAGGTGGTCTCAATGTCGAGGTGGTGTCAATGTCGAGGTGGTATCAATATCGAGGTGGTATCAATATCGAGGTGGTCTCAATGTCGAGGTGGTCTCAATGTCGAGGTGGTATCAATATCGAGGTGGTATCAATATCGAGGTGGTCTCAATATCGAGGTGGTCTCAATGTCGAGGTGGTATCAATATCGAGGTGGTATCAATATCGAGGTGGTCTCAATGTCGAGGTGGTATCAATATCGAGGTGGTATTTTTATCGAGGTGGTCTCAATATCGAGGTGGTCTCAATATCGAGGTGGTCTCAATGTCGAGGTGGTATCAATATCGAGGTGGTATCAATATCGAGGTGGTCTCAATGTCGAGGTGGTATCAATATCGAGGTGGTCTCAATATCGAGGTGGTATTTTTATCGAGGTGGTCTCAATATCGAGGTGGTCTTTAAGTGAGATTTTACTGTACGTATATTTCACATGTCTCCTTGTATTTTGGGATTAAGAGGCATTTCTTACTCGACTTCATCATCCATTTATAAAGGCTAAACAAACTTTGACAATGTAATTGAATTTCAATAATAGCTCTCCAGAAACAATCGACCGCATTTTGTGTTAAAAAGCGCAAAAAACTAGGCTTTTGTTTCAGTAAAAAAATTAAATACGCAAAATCTAGATACATCACATCTCTCTCTATTTTAGGAATAAAAGAATACATTTTTATTAAAAATCATTTTAATTACGCAATATCAAGATACATTACATATCTCTACATTTGGAATAAAAGAAGATATTTAATAAGAAATTGATCAAATAAGAGCAATTTGTGATATATCTTATGCGATAAAATGGATTATTTTTGTGGAAATGATAAATACATTTTCAGTAATATTTGTCCTAATGACTATTAATCTTGTGTATAGGTCGTACTGAATGTCTGCAACTTTCTCTCGAAATGTTAACTTAATATTTCAGATATTTTGAGAAACTTAGATTAATACACATTTTACATGCTTAGCAAATGGATATTTCTCTCCTGAGGGGATTCACAAACGTTATATTATGTTTTCAGTGTCTTAAAGCATACACAGAATAGGAGAAACTTTAAGGGATTAATTAATATCTCCAGGGGTTCTCAAACAGGTGAACCACTTGAAGTTCATTTTTATGCCCCTCCTTTCAGCAATATTGTCTTTTTATTGAACATTTTCTGATCAGATTCTTATTATAATTGATATCGACTGATTCAGAGCTAAAAATGAATGTTATACTTTCAAGTCTTGGAATAAGTTGTATAAATGTCAAGGAAATACTCTTAGAACTTGTCTGAGAGTGAAAATGAGAACCTGTATTATACAGAACCTAAGTATTGTAGATATTTCAAGCGGAAAAGTTCGAACCTTTTCTGAATTAATTCCAGGACAACCGGTGAGGTCAACTGATCGCTGTATATAACTGGAACAAATGTTGAAAACTACGTTAATCACGGTTAAAACAAACAAACAAACAAACCCAATGCTTTCATCTTGAATTGTTCACATTTATTTGATAAAGTAGAACGGACTATTTCGTTTTTCAGATACAGTCATAAAAGTATGAATTTCACTATTCACCTATTATACTCGTATTACGCTTAAAAAAGTATGGAAACTATTCGGACAGGGACAGTTTGTTTCCATCGTGTTTTACGACATTTTTCAACAATTTTTCAGTCACATACGACAGCCAATTGACCTAAACAGTTTTCCTGGAAATAATTAACAACCAGTACTCACTTGCTCTTCCGCAAACAACAGACAACTTCCCTACATGTGGAGGACATGACCATAGCCAGTGTCACGGTAGATCATTAACTGCCCAAACCTGGATATCGAACCCTGATCTGTCAGGTGACAGTCTAGCGCTCTACCAACTGAGCTAGCCAGGGGATCTTAGCAGACCATGAGAAATATGAAATAATGGATAAAGAAGTCACTGACTTAGAACATAGGTGTTTTTTTTCAATTCTAACAGTGATCTGGGACACTTATATAACTTCTTGTTTACACTGAAGGTAAATAGTTCAATGTTTGAAGTCATGAAGCCAAATATATTATATTGATTTTGACAGACGTTTCGTTTACAGACGTGTCACAGAATATTGTTCTGTAAAGACTTTGACACAAGTGTCTTTTGTAAGCTAATTAATCGCACAATTGTCTAAGTGTTCAGCTGGGACGTGTTTCTAAAGTAACGACAGTTAACTTAAGATTTTTTATTGTACTTTTTTCCGTCTACAGAACACGAAAATGTCGAATTAAAAAAGTATACTTGGGTACCCTATGGTCCTGATTAGTTCTAGCCATTACCCCGCACCTTGGTTTCAGATGGATGGCGCTAATATCGCACACACCTTTCACACAATCCGTCTTAGTGTATTTAGTTGCTAAACAAAAACAGAGCACTTAAAAATGACCAAAATGTTCAGAATAATTTAGGGAAATCCCTAAAAAGCTAAATACATTGTAACCTCTTCAGAGTATGATAAGTTTGGGGACTGCAGCTTTTGAGAGCTTGATTACCTAGTTAGGTTAAAATGACAGTGATTTCTCCCGCAATATTTATTTATCATATACTTAACGCTATTAAAAACACAACTACGTATATCACTTTAGCCTACATTTTGTTGCAAATGTTAAACTCGTTTTATTGTTACAAATGAGTTAATCATTTATCAAAAAGAAATCTAACTATGCTCCTAGTATTCATTTTTAATAATTGATTACATTTAGGAAATTATGCTTGAGAATTAAAATACAATTATGTCACCGTGCTGACGCGGACAATATTTAGTTGCGTTGTTAATGGCGTGGAGTATATATTATATAGTGTGCAATTGTGTGCACTGATGTTCTAATCGTAATTGCCTCTTTATCTTTGTAATATTAATTTGTATATTATGTACTCATAATGTCAAGTTTTACATGAGCTGAGATATGTAAATACACTGCGTGATGTGAAACTTAATATAGGAAATTATGATAGTTGTTGTCTTGATGATGAGTTGAATATAATGAATTTAAAGTATTCCTACTTACAGAATTTTAGACTGGCATATTGAGTGTCGAGTGGTGAGAATTGGTTAATAATTGTAGGCCCTAGCATTCAATTGTTCACGTTGTTGCATAGATAAAGATGAGAATAATTGTCGGGTACTTCACTTTTATTTGCTCTAGTGTCTAACAATCTCACTATTACAATCACAACACACTCATTAACGTCATTAAGATAAAACAAACAATTACGTATCTGGGTGTAAATGTCTTTTTTATGTACTCAGTATGTTTGATAATTGATAACTAAAGAACGAAGTGTTCTATTGAATCAGGAGCACAAAGGAGCGTGTGTCACTTAATGCTACGAAATACCAGGGATTCTGTTTAAGAAGAAACTAGAAATGTGTTCAAACGACACGGATGTTATCAATAACTGTAATGAAATTGAAAGTAAGGATTAAAATCTAATGTTGAAAATTGTAGTCAAAAGCAAAGTTAAATCCTGCACTGTGACCTTGACCTTGTAGATATGGAAACCATTGTTGAATGCGACACATCAACCTTTTACGGTAATGAAATTATTTCTAAATCCAACATTAGAGAACAAAGTTCAAAGCCAGACACGATTTTGAAACGGAAGATGCAACGTGAACTTGACGATGCAATGTGACATTTTACATGCGTACACCACTGTTGCATGCGACACATCATCTTCCCATAGTGTTCATCTGTGCCAAGTTATTGGAAAATGCTCCAAACGACAGGAAAATATTATGATAATCTTAATACTTGTTTGTGCTGGTTTCGCCATTATGTCGCAGAATTATGAAATTTCCGGAAATATGAATTAGAGACAAAACAAAAACAGCACATTAATAATTATCGGAAATTGTCTTCCTTAAAATATCAATTCCGATTCAAAGCGTGGTCGTTTCAGAGATGATTGGTAAATACAAATGTACCATGTTTTTGACGTCATTATGCGACTCAGAGAAAAAAATCGTGAAATTACTGAATACATAATCTTGAATTCGTGAATTCTTGACTTCATAAAGTGGAAATCTTTAAATTGCGACTTTCCTAGGAGAGAAAAAAACAAGTGTGCATGTCACCACCTGTCTTCCATACCTCGGAGACCAATATATCGCGTACTTGTAGCATCAATTAACGTTTTGTACCCAATCTTGCACGTGTATCTCATTGTAACATCGTTGGCATCCGTGTCTTGTACGACGCTAAGATGTAATCATAAATAATTGCGACATGTACGCGTTCATTAAATGTAGCAGATACGGTATGACGAAGGAAATGAAAAACATTCAGTTGGCGCAGTGGTATACTTCCAGCGATATTCAGGGCACAATGAACCACCGCCAGTAGAAAACAGAAGCCATTATGAATAGTTTCGACATGTTTTTGCAACGAACAACATATCTGCTTCATTCTAAACAGCATGAAGTCAATTTTAAAGACAGAAAATATACAGACAGCGTCAAAACAAATACTGAGAAAGATAACCCTCATTAATCAAGACACGTCAATTGTAGGTCTACACTGAAACATACATCACTAACAGTTTTGACGGTAATCTTTCAGCGATAGACAAAAATGGGTAATATTACATTATAATTGTTAAGTGTTTGTCGGCAAGTAACCAAGTTACAAAATAACAATGGTATTACTTTACTTTGAGTATGCCCCCCAAATCAGTTGAGTTTTCATTAAGTTTATTTCGATTCAAATGTGTATTGACAAAGTCACTCTTAAATATTATGCGTGGTACTATCTAAACTTCTAACATTTTAGTGCAAAATGAGTATTTGAGTTAAGTCACCCTCAAATTTACTCTGTGAATAGCTTTTGAATGATCTCTCAATTAAATTTAAACGAAATTCGAAGTTGAGAGGACATATAGAGACTTGGGATTTCTTATGTATACGGACTAATAAGAGTGAACTATGAAACAGATTCAAATGAGTGAAAACCTAGTCCAAACCCCGACGTTCTAATAATATAAATCAGGTGTTTGCCACAATGGACATACGACCGAATTCGTTTAGGTTCCTGTTTATGCACAAAGAAAGCAGTACTGTCCAGTGACCTGCATGGATGAAGTATATCACCCGGTCACAAAAACATCAAAGCCAGATGACGGGTCGAGAATGGACGATGGCCGCCAGGAAGGGTAGTATTAATTATAAAAAACATTACAACCAACCTGATCTTGGCTTGCTTGTTTACTACGTGCGTCAGTTTGAGTGTCAGACTTTCTCGCCGGATGTTCCTTGTCAACTGAAGAAGCATCGGTCTCCTGTTTTGGATACGGAATCCTTTTGAAAAAGTGGTCATGACTCTGAAGTCTTTTATGAAAGTTGACTGTTTCTTCGAACCTTTCTCGCATGATTTTAAGTGAAGATACGATTTGCAAATTAATCAGTACGTACTCTGGAATTGCTCTATCGAGTTTATGGTAAGCGTTATTTCATTAACGTTGAACAATTGCTACATCCAAAGTAAATGCATGTATTACAAATTAACAGCGGCTTCCGTCCTGTCGTAACTCCATATTAACGGAATACTTCAAGTTTTTGAATATAAGGTAACTGATGATTTGTGTTGCAATACTATATATCTTCCAGAAGTATATCCAGTAGCGTCTCCGGAATAGTTTGGGTTATTATGCTATAACATCAAACGTTGTATAATTATGCGACGAACAACGAATACTTGGTGTCTTTAAAACAAAACACGTATCCACAAATGTAATGTAACTAATCTACACCAGAAGATTCACACAATATTTAACACAATGCACATTATACAAAATGATAAGTCTTCTACTGTATAATTAAAATAAATCCAAAAACTACAATTTGTAATTATTTTTCAATTAACGTCACGTGTTGATGTAACATAATCCATGCATGTACACTGTGTGTCCATAGGAATGAAGATTATACCCCCTTTTTTATGAAATCTACCTTGTGCAAGAAAGTGTTTATAAGTAACACACGATGGCACAGGTGATTGAAAACGCTAGGCGATATAATTCCGTTACTATATGTACAAAACATCTAGCCAATATCTTATTTATTATTTGCACGTGTCGAAGAAAACATACTCTTCATTTTTTATGAATGATAAGTCATTATTTACCGACCAAGACAGAATGAGATACAGACATATGGTGATTCCATGCTATACATACCAACTATCATGTAACAATCATGTACTTAGTGATCGACATAACTATATCTCTATACACCTACCCGTAGGAAACATGTGGATTCAAACATTACTGGTAATGCGAAGAAACAGTAAACACACAAGTGACTGCTTGTTACCTGACACAATATATCTGTCACTTAGATATCATACATAGCTTTAACACGATTATGTATATAATTATATCAGAAGTAATGTTTACACCGTAATATTTAAAGTACAAAGTGTGGGGGGGGGGGGGGGTCAATGGAAAGTCGCCGACTCGTCGACTTTATTTCTCGTATACACAGTAGAACCTCGTTTATTCTAAAACCTTCTATCCGAATACTTTGTATCATCCGAAATAACAATTAGGTCCCGATGTATCTTCTTATGCACGTCGAATTGAAATGGGCTGTTCGAAACCATTTAGAACTATTTCCGCATAAGGAATTCCGGGAAGTAATGAATAAGTGGACATTTTCGTAAGGTCAAAGTTCGAGAATCGGCGATATTGCTGATATTTACGCGACATTTCTGAATTCGAATTTCGGAAAAAATATTCGCGAACTTTACCATTTATGCAGTATTTTGGATGTATTACAGACGTTACGCTTGATTCTCACATACTAGATCTATGTTCAACATTCTCGAAATAAACAAGCAAATTCGTCATGATGATGATTATCATTAGCGTCATTTCATACTTATTCTTAACGAGGGGGCGTAAGACCGCCTGGTCAGGTCAGTAGGTAGAGCACTGGGTTGTCATCCGGGAGGCATTTGTCCTCTATCTCTGATTCATGAGGTGAAGTTGTCAGTTGTTTGCGGAAAGGCAGGTTAGTACTGGTTGATAATTAATTCAAGGAAGATTGGTTAGGTCAATGGACCCACTTGAATAACTGCAAAATACGTATTTAAAAATAATAATGTTTAACCCAATGCAACAAGAAGAAAGAGTAATGCGACCCGACAGAGCGTACAACGTGTGGCACGCTTGTGGAGAAGGTTGCAATTCCATGGCTGATAATAATGTTGCCCTCAATACAAAGCATTTACCATAAATGTCTAACATTTGATCTCTATCAAGACTAAATAAACGTAAAAAAGCGACAAAACGCCTATTGGCAATTATATCCATTTCCAAACATAAAGAGATACAAGTCTTTAACCTCTGGCAAAAAAACCGTCTAGCCAGTCGCTACTCAGCCCATTTGTCGATCAAATATATAAACGGCTATGTCTAGGAGTATTTTCGTCGATAGTATGACATTAAAGTAACGGATAAAGACCAATACTGAACCGGTACCTGATTTTTCCGGAATCGATGAAATGGAAATGGATAAACAAGATGATGATATTGAGACTTTGCCAGCCTTATATCACATTTACGAGTTACAATGATATCGAATTTCAGTTAGGAAAGTTTGACCTTCGGATAAACGTAAAACTGGAGCGAGATCGAATATCTATTACTTATACAGTAACTATATATCCACCAGTAAATAATTGAAGGCTTATAATCTGACAGTCCTTTATTCCCAATACTGTGCTTCATATTGTTTGAAAATTACTTGTGACGCGCCATGATATTTGGTCGGTGCGATATTTGTTTTGAACATATTCTGGTACATATGTTTATTCTACAACTGAATCATACGTTTCATATGGACATTCTTATTTACTTGCTTGTCACCATTCCTTAAATTGTAGCGATTTTTTATTTCTTATTATTATTTTCTGAACTTCTGTCACTGAACTATGTGTGTTTGCATTCGTAAAAGAATATCTAATTTCAAACAGTAAATATAAGATTTACTGCTTCAGTTAGTACGACAAAACGGGACAAACAATAGCAGAAAAATGACATCACATCAACGGCATCATTATCGAAAGACGTTATACCATATTTGGGTTAAAATGTCAAGGCGTGTCACAATAATCTTGAAACAAATCGTTCAGAGGAATCGGTAGCATAATTCATTTACACGTTTACCCGACTGGTGTTAAATAATTACCTTTAAGAACAATGCCGCTTGCGCCAGCATAAAGTATAAGAGCAATTCTAATATTTGTTTTCGCATGTGAATGAACTCCATTCTGTGATGTTATTTTTTCGATGCAATCAGCTTCAATGTCATCTGTGCGAGTTGTAAACACTCATTCAGTTATCGTTTCTCTAATCAGTCTGTTGATGAAACGGTCTTATCGACGAAGACATACGCAGTGATTATCTCCCCTGACCGGTACACCAATCAGTGGCTTTACGAACATCACGTAATGATGACTGTTTGAAATAAATAACGGTCGCGATTGCTTTTAAATGATCTTATTATTCTACTGAATGGTTTCTTATTCCACCAGCTTCATTAGCCGTATTCCTTTGAAATATGATCACACGCATGATGTCAATGTATTAAACATAACATCAAAAAATGCAAAAAGTGATATACCATAACACATAGTCTCAAGACTGCTAAAAGAGACAACTGCATAGGAAATTGCTTCACGTTGTTTTCGGAAAATTACCCTCATCGGCCCAAAATAGATCCGTTTTACACCAATATCTGAAACCGAGGTTATTTAACTTCGATCTTGACGCAATAGCTTAAAACCGATGTTCATCTCAACTTATCATAATCGAATACATGTATATATATACTTTTAGTATTTACTTGCAGTACACTATCAAGTCGTATAACTTGAATGTTTGAATAAGTTGAATAAGCGAAATGCCCGTTTAGAGGGTTCTGTATCATCACAATGAACATCGTAGTCGATTGCTCCCACGAGTACAATCGTAGTTAATGAAACATGAATATTGTATATCAATTATCATGCATTATCCATGACGTTTAGATGGACATAGTAACAATTAACCAGAGACAAAACGATTAGCTTCTATCTTTATAGCCACATGCGATTGAATCCAATATTGCCGTCACGCATGCGCGTCAGTCGGTCCATAGCCGACCTAAACACTACTGGCATTCAATTTGGCCGTGAGCAGATAACTTTTATGTGTCAGTAACCCTTTGTAAAAAGGGGAAATAAGTCGTGACCTCCATTAAGACTACAACACGCATATTAAATAACTGATATATACAATATAGTCGGCACGACTGTGTGTGCGTTTTTATTAACATAATATACATGTACCAGTAAAACTAGAACCGTGCGACTGAACAAATAAACTGAAGCAACAAAAATAAGTATGTAAGGTATTACTGCGTTTGAGTATTCTTCAAAAATAATAAATAAGAAAAATGAATTGGCTTTGCTAATTAGAACGCCTCTGTGTTTTTTGAACTCATGTGGAAATGATCATATAGCGGCAAGTGTATATTTATGAAAGTACAATGTACATCATATATTCGGAGTCTTCGTCGTAAGAATATTGATGATAATCTAGGTTAGGTTCATCGATGCAAGGCTACCGATGTGATTAAAACCATAGAAAGTAGGTTGTTGTTTTCGTTTCAAAGAAGTCATATAAAGGCAAAACAATGGTCAGTCGATTCATTCCTACAATTTCCCACACCGTGTAAGAATTGATGACAATTATATTAGCAAGTAGCGGTGTAACTAAGCAACACAATGAGCTTATACTTATGGACAACATCGTGTATGTCTTATTCATGATCGAATTGATCACGAAACATATAACCAACGTATAAAAGAATAATTCGGCTTTTTTACTCTTGGGATTTCCGTTCGAGCATTCATTTATGTAAAAACCAAATTACCACATTTCACTGCATTAAATAAACTTGTGTATAGTATATTAATATGAAATGACTTGAGTCAAAGGCAGAATGAATCATTGACCGAGAAATAGGAACAAAGAAGCTTCTGTGGAAATGGATAAGAATCAAATCATAGGATGAACGCATTCAGGAGTTAAAAGTTTCCAGACAATGTATGCAATATGCCAGTGGTATATAAACATATGTAATCAATTTCCTATCGCTAGGAGACATTGTAGAGACATGCCAACAGAACCAATTAATCATATTTGTGATTCAAACGACATTTCAAAGTCATCAACCACTACAACTGCAATAACAACACTGACTACAACAAATGCAAACGCAATGCATACAACAACAACAGTCACTACAACTACAACTACAACTACAAAAACTGCAATAACTACTACATCAACTGATACTTCAACAATACGACTACCACTTCAACAACAACAACTACTACTACTGTAACAACAACAACAACTACTACTATAACAACAACAACTACTACTATTGTAACAACAACAACCACTACACTAACACAACTTCTACTATAACAACAACAACTACCACTATAACAAAACAACTGCTACTACTGTAACAATTACAACAACAACTACACCAACGCAACTTCTACTAAACAACAACTACAACATTCAATTACAACTGTTACAACAACTACGACAACAAGACTGCAATAACAAAAAATACTACTGTAACAACAACAACAATCACTATAACAACAACAACTAATGATATAACAACAACACCTATGCTGCAACAACAACAACTATATAATATAATGTGCAAGCAATCAATATGAATGCTTGGAGCCAATGAAAAGCAAAATTGACATGACTTGACTTTATCTGAACTAATAACAAAATTTAAAAGATGGATAGATATTATCGCTAGGCACAAATTCTCCTTCCTCGAATATCGAAAATATTGGGATGATATAGTCAATCCGTCTTGTTGCACCTCCAGACAATCGATACCATTGTATGTTTGGTTTATCACTGGTTGTTTGACGTTTCAAAACATGTTTATCTGCAACAATAATGCTCTGTATGCAACATGGGGTGATCACAACGCAATAACAACAAGTTTTTGTCATCGCGAAGCAGAAGAATACCAGACAAACTAATTGCGTATGTCTTGTATGGTTTTTGAATAGACTGAAGACATTAGTACACACTTGTATGCATGCGCGGGTCCAGAAATTTACTTCAGGGTGTCAAGGGGTCCAGCTCCTTGTAAGGGCTGCAGATCTAAGTTAGCCTTTGGAGTCCATAGATTTTATTGAAATCCAATGTGTTTTCTTGTTATGTAATACGCTAATTTTGTCCGCGGAATAATCTCGGCCCTGCCAGGATTCGAACCCACGATGTTCGGACCATGAGTACGTACCTCTACCTGTAGACCATCATGCTTCACAATAATAACACTAATTTCTAGATCATCGTTCTTCACATTAAAAGATAATTTCACTTGAATAAAACACCAACGATTCGGCTTCAAGTATAATAGCACGCGTTTAATATAAAACTGCGAATACTACACATACCAACAATTATGATTCATAGAACGTATGATCAAATACTTGGATATAGTAGCAACTGCATGGAAGAAGTGTAAATACGAAACTATGAAAGGCAGGTGGTGACATTCAGACTTCATTATTTCTCTTCTTAAGTCACGATTTCAAGATTTACACTTTCATGCAATTCATGAATTCACGATTTCAACTTCACGAATTCACGATTTTAACATCCCGATTTCACGATTTCAACTTCATGAATTCACGATTTTCACTTCATGAATTCACGATTTCAAATTCAATGTACGATTTCAAATTCGTGATTTCACTTCACGAATACATAAAAGAGGTCTTACTGTATATACATTTATATTATATTGTGTCTTTGTCCTATATTTGTCATTGAAAATGGTTTGATGTTATATTATTTTGTCTATTTTTTGTTTAATTCGAAACTTGGAATATCATAATTATGTTGTTGATGTCCGAACCGACGATTTTTATTACTGTGAATCGATTTACAGTTATCACCAAAAGCAACATAACATCAAACCATTTTGTGATAAGTTTCGCTACTGAAGCAAATCATTATATGCCAAATTTCATTTATTTTAGTATTCCACGAAGCGATGCTTTATTTGACATTTTGCTCTTCAAAACGACGAACAGAAACGACAAGATTAGGTGAAACGGTTTTGTCTTTTTCTTTTTACTGTGATTAAAATGTAGTCCCTTGGCCATTTTGTCACAGCATTCTCTGCCAAAAACACCCGGTGACATAAAATGTATTCAATTCACGCGACACACATAAAAATGTCGTTCATGTGATTCCATTTCACTCTCATAGTTTGCCTGGGAGGAAAAAAACCTAAATTGAAATCGCAGGTCTTAAGTTTATTGAATGATCATTACAGATCGTGACATTTAAACAATATTTTCTAAAATCGGGCAAACATTCAACAAAGGAAGCCAATGCTGTTTGATTTACTTCGAAACGCAATCACAAGAACAACAACAGCAATGACATAAACGACGATTTCAACAATAACATCATCAGCAAGATCACCAACAGTAGCAACAACAACAACAGTATATATCCACAACAGAAAAAAAACCCAGCAACAGCATGAATAACAGCAGAATCCACACAAACGACCATAGTAACAATAAGAACAACTAAATCAACAACATCAGCCACAACAACGAAATAATCAACAACATTATCAATAACAACAACAACAACATTGATACTGTTGAAGTACTTATACACTGTTGTTAGTTCAAGAACTTATCGTACTAGATCGACAGAACGTGCACACCACTCTGATGGTGACGGTATTTGTCTACTGTCGAATTAATGAATTATGCACAAGCACTTAATTTGTTCTTACGACGCTGTTCGCATTAATAAGAATGTGTATATGTTATTATTATACCTCACGTGATTTACCCATGCACAATTCACATATACACGCTATATAAGCAAATCCGTAATGTTAACCTGTGACAAAACGTTTTTACCCAGTGAGGCTATGACATAACGTTTTTACCCTCGCGCGGTTAAAAAAATAGACTACTGGAAATGTCCATAGTCCGAGTCGATAGGCGCTTATAAAAATAGGTTACAATCAAGCGCTTGTAATGTTTGCAAATCCTTCACAAAAATTGCTTCAAAAAGTCTAAAGACTCTGCAAGCAATTTATTATTTTACATTTTAATATCAAAATATTTGTTCGGTATAATAAAATAAATATCAGGTCCCGTGGAGGGGGGATATCATATAATGTTAACCCTCGAAATGTTAATGTCAACATCGGCTTACTCCTCGGTTCACATTAACTTTCTCAGGTAAATACTATATACTATCCGAACCTCCATGGGATCTGATATTTATATAATATCATTACAGTCTTTAGTGTATAGCTCGAAATTGTTGAAGCATAACAACAAAACATAATGACATTGAAATTTGAACTCATTGAAACAATTTTAGAATATCCGTAAACTATAAAAGCGAAATCTCGTTCGCTAGATTGAATAGTTGCAAATGAAGGGAGATAAAACATGTTATCAAGTAAATGGTACAGCCACGGGTTATCTTTCTTCGCAAAAAACAGTGTCTCCATAAAGTTATGCTTACCATCTGCTTAATGTGAAGAAAAATGTCAATAAACGTATGACAAATAAAATTATTGCCATAAATTATTGGCAATGTGATATTTTGAGACGTAATTTATTGTAAAAGATATCCCTCGCTGTAGAACTTACACGTATATGCATCTGAAAACATATCGTAATGTCTTAGATAAAATGAAAGGCGATTTTAGATCAGATTGAAACATAAAGCTGAGGGAGTATTTACAATTATCATTCGATCTATAAATAAACGATTTCTGATTAGTCTAGGAGTAAATTGTTCGAGTCCATAATATGAAATATTCACCAATTTTCACTGATATTTACTGGTTTATGTATATAGCAAAAGAGGAATGCCATTTCCTTAGACGGCAGTCGGATTCTCACTAATACTCTTCGAAAAAATCATTTATAAGGAAAACTTTCATATACAACCATACAGATGATAAACATGGGAAAATTGAAAGTGAATCACGAGCAGAATCAGCATTATTCACATTTTGTTGGCTATAGCGTTTACTACTTTGTGATTGTATACCCAGTACGTTTAGATATGCACAATGTAAGATTTCTTAATTTTCATTGACAGACTTTTTAGGATACAAGAACAAAAATGAAACGATATTGCACTTAGTTTTATGACAATGGACACGTACTTTCATAAAAAACGAGTTTCAAAAGTAATAAAATGGAATTTAAAGAAGAATGGTTGTTAAAACATTGCGCGTTTTTAAATGTACTGAGTATAATATGTTCAGTCACATCTTTCAATACATTTATTGAAACAATTCTGCAACCGTTTTCTGCTCAACTGTACAAGTGCCATGCAGTTATTGCAGCCAAGAATGGCGTTAACAACATTTATAATGTACAATCAAACGTGCATGTATTGTTACATGTACCTATCTTGAATGAACCTTACATTCCGTACCTCCACCAGTGAAGAGTTTATTCATATATTCCATAAGCCAATAAGCCTCGCGGCCCATGAGGACAACATACTTACATATACATGTATGTACATGAACATTCAAACATATACAGTTAATTTACCTTCAATTAAACATGTGTGTTGACCAAAATGTCATAATTCTGCATAACAATGTATAATGACAATCGCACAATGTATATTATAATGATAATGCAAAGGCTTACTATGTTAACAATAATTAAACATTAAAGACTATAATAATGTATATATACATTGGATAAGTTCATGTATACATGTATCATACTACACACACATAGGTTGATTCATATGGTATATACCTTTTTTATTGCAGCGATGTGAACGGGCGTAGAGAAAGTATACTGTTCCAAGCAACATATGGAATACGGACTATGTTTTAAAAAACAAGGAATGAAAATAATTATCACCGTAGAGGGCGGTGATTAAATGGATATATAACAATAATAACCCGTTTTATTTCAAGTATGCACCTTCAATAAATAGTGATTTTATAGCAGAGTACACAAACAAAATTCAATAAGTTTTGGTATAGGATTAATACTATTAACTGTATACACAGATGTGAGTACTGACACGGAAAACATAAGGGTAATAAGTACAGACAACTCTGTACAGATCTTGAATATAATACAGTAAAACCCCCCAAAACGACTACCACTGGGACCAATGCAAACTGGTCTTATTATTGAAGCGATCTTAATATTGAGGTTGAATAAAGAACATAGCAGTGAAACGGTCTTGAAAAGTGTCTTCCTAATTTTGAGGTGGTCTTAATATTAAGGTGGTCTTAAAGTGTGGTTTTACTAGGTATATTTATATGAAAACTAAATCATACTTTACTGCACAAAGTCAATGCTACTCATTTATTTGTATGTAGGTGTATTCATAGATAAATCATTGAGGGAAAAAAGAAAACTATGTGCAGATTTAAAAACTATATATAGATACAGTAAAACCTCACTTAAAGACCACCTCAATAATATGACTACCTCACAACTAAGAACACAATTTGCAAGTCCATTTTCCCTATTATGCTCTTTATCCAACCTCAATATTAAGACCACCTCGATATTAAGTGGTGGTTGTATTATTGAGGTTTTACTGTACACCATTTGAGACATGTGTCAACGGGCTATGAACTGTGGACAAGGGGAGATAATCGCACAATTACTGAGGTAGGGTCAACAGTTACTTACATTAAGGTCGACCAGTGGTGTGGTTGGACTTATCGTCTGTCGTCTGCTGGACAGTTTTCCGGTTGGACCAACACTTGCTGATGTTGCGTTCATATTGAAATCCCGGTTGTTAAGCACAGGTGCAGTTTATATGTCAACACACTTCACCGTCAATTCTTTTACACTGTGACATATAATCATACGTAAAAAACACTCGCTGTCTGTCTCGAAATTACATTTTCATCACATGTCTTTACACGATTATGAATTACTTGGACAATTTTCCTCACTTTTATGAAAGATAAATGTTTTGCAAAAAAAATAAGAAAAATACGAATAATATTTTTTTGAACACATGGTACGATGAAGTTTTCGAGATAACCTGTTGAGAGTGTAGCGGCCTCCATTTTTGTTTTGGGTGAATTTTGCTGGTATTCAGACACGCATTTATTATTCATAAATATCGATTTTTAAAATATTTAATAGCGATTGACTGATAAATATTATCGATACATCGTTACAGTTTCTATCGATGACAGCTCTACCTTACATGCACCCTTATAGACTAAGTGCTAATAACGGAATTCTATCATCTTTCAACAACATAGTGAAAATCTATCTTTATTTAATAACTGGTGTGGTGTGTGATCGCTATGAGTAACACACACAGAGAAACAGGACCAGTGTGTTGCCATTAATTGTTTACCAATAGACTACATCATAAATCAAGATAGAATGCAAACATCAGGTATCAATATGAACCATCAGACGTATACCTAATGAAACAGGTGGTTCGTATTGTACCAACAATATTATCGCAAAGTGGTTATATTACAATTGTTGTCTTGTGATTTTTGTCTACCTGACGCGGGTATTAGAAAACTCGTTTTGACAGTGACGAATTTCTACCGAGTCTACGTTTTTATTTCTATTTTGAATAAAGTGTTTTATTGCATTCAGTTCCTGCGATTGTCGTCTATTTTCGTGACGTAATGAAGTGACCAAGAGTGAGTAATGTTTTCGGCTTTAAATTACCTTGTGTCGAGTAATGGTTTTCTCTTTGTTACCCAATGCTTTTGATGACCTTTGTGTCGAGTTAAGTCGCCACTCTTGAAAATAGTGCACCCCCTGCTCACTCGGTCACATAACTTCCGATCTTACCCGAAACATACAAATATACTCTATGTAATTTCGCGACCTAGTGTTTAAAATACACTATATTTTTCACAAACTATCCTTCGAAACTTCAATCCTTAACGTTCATTTTTAATGAATACAAGCACTCAAAGAGCTTACAGGTTTGAATTCCAAATGCATTTTCTCTGAATATGAGACATTTTATAGGAGAAATTTAGAGGACAGACCCAGTTTGAGTTAGTGAAAGTTGAACACATTTAACAGAACGTTACTCACTTGTTCAGGTGTTTTGGTGATGTAAAAGTACACGTCTGAGATAAATTACCGGTATGCAATCTATGATATATTTTATAATGCATCCTCGAATGTTTTTCCTATTAATCACGTTTGAAAGTTAATTAAAACTGATAAAACTTATTTAAACTATCATTATAAAGAGATTTACGACAGCGTCATTATTTATATTGGCAACGTACCTCTTTAGTTGTCATAAAACTTTACATAAATATAAATGAAGCTACATGCAGCCTATTTTCGTATCTTACAATTGACTGTGGTTTTGACAGGTGCGTAGATTCCTATAGGCCATGTAGGCCGCGGCCTACACTTTTTAACGAAAAATAAAATGGCCAAAACTGCAATAAGATATTTAATGTTGTGTTTTTGATGTTATTGTAAGCATATTTACCAGAACGAAATATACACCAAAACGCATCTCAGTCGATCTAGCTGCAAAACTGTTTCCCCTAAAACTAGGCTACACATCAATTTCAGCAAAACTACGCCCCTGTTTGAAAATACTTACAATCGGTACGTTTTTAAACATTAGGATTAATTGTCATATTATTATTCTTATTTATACTCGGGTGTGAAAATCAACCGTTCTGTTTTCGAAAATTATTGATATTTATACAACTGGTCGTCATTCAGTATATTTAAATAATCTAAACGACTAACATTGGAGGGGATAAGGTTAAACATAGCCGTACCTTACCTATGAAATAGCTAAAACAACTGAGCTTATCCCAAATATATCATAAGAAACAAATCTTTTCATACATCCGAGTCGTGTATTACAATAGTATCCATTATTTACGACACTCAATTAATCCAACATGTAGTTATACACCTTTACTAGTAAAGACATCTCACATTGTCACAATCCTTAATATAATTCAAAACATTATTCCATATTTACAAAGAAAGCCTTGCGAATTTAACCGAAAACTTCCATATGTTCGAAAACTGTCACAAGCATAAACTCATCATGAACTATGCACGATCACGATAGCCAGACTAGAAAGACAATGGACATAGGAAGTGTTATATGCACACCATAATTATTGTTGGCACAACATACCAAAACACCAGATATACTTCTAAGCATAGCATGCATACTGTTCCATAGGGTATAAGCTTATCTTCTTTAGTCATAGTTGCTCCTAATTATTGATATAGATAATTGCTTAGTATATACGTAAGTACATATGCACATCATTTATCATATCACTGACATGAAAACAGCGAGATACCGGCTCTAGTACTATGTCATTGACGTAAGAACATATTTGGCCCACATTCGGGTGCGGGTTCGAGCCCGGACTGTACCATGCCAATGCCATTCTAGTAGCTCCTTTGCCGACGCTCGACATAATGAGGATATTACCAGGATTGGTTGTATCGGTGTCAGGAAGATGTGACTGGGTGTAATATCATGCCACGTGTGTACAGTGTGGTATCAACACAGTGTGACATCACTATACATTCATCGACGAGCATTGCATGATCAAAGTTGGCGCTGGGCCTTGACACAACACAAATGATATAGTTCCGTCAACAAATATGGGACAATTTTCTTAACTGTATTGAATGTTCTCTTTGCATTAACAACCATTGTGGCCCTCATCCCTCATCCATTAACTCATGTATGGTCAACGGTCTGCCAATGACCGCATTGACAAGTAAGTCGACCTAGTCCTCAAACAATAAGTCAAAGCGTTCTTGAGCTATTACTTGGAAACAGTTTTTGAGCTAATGCTAAATGTTACTTTGACATGTATGTCAATGTTGGTGAACTAACTTCAATGGCCAGTATGTCTATCAAGTCTAAGAATCATAGGCCAAATCGTTATGGAGATACTGTGGAAATATTTTGTACTACAACCACTGTGACCTTGACCGTTGACCAAATGACCGAACATGATTGGGGTCATGTTCTGCCTACTGTTCCAACTAATGCTTAAGATCTTTGGTCAAAGTCTTCTAAAGTCAATGCGTGGAAACCAAATAGTTCGCAGACAGACGGAAGCACAGTGCGATCATATTGTCATACCGCTCTTGGGGCAAACAAAGATGAACC
The DNA here is from genome assembly GCA_032209605.1 of Mactromeris polynyma. NCBI lineage: Eukaryota > Metazoa > Mollusca > Bivalvia > Venerida > Mactridae > Mactromeris > Mactromeris polynyma. The sequence goes on from JASFXZ010000041.1 coordinate 2,631,098, forward strand.
GAATGTATCAAACTCCAAAATAAGGGCAAGAATAAAGAAAATCAAATGTAATCAATTACAGTAAAACCTCACGTTAAGACCACCTCAATTTTAAGACCACCTCAAAATTAAGAACACAATTTTCAAGACCGTTTTACTGTAATTGTTTGCAACTTGAATGACCATAAGACATAATAAAACAACAACAATTGCAGTCGGGACTCGTTCATTCGAATTTTAGTTCGAATAATACATGGTTTCGAATAGCCCATTTGAATTCGACATGCCTAAGAAGATACATCGGGACCTGATATTTGTTTCGGATTATACCAAGTATTCGGATAGAAGGATGTCGAATAAACGAGGTCCAACTGTATCTACTACTCCACTCACCTTAAAGTTGCTGAGTAGGGTAATGCTAAACAAACAATTATATGGATTGCCTTATTGCATAAAAATGTCAGTGAGCACTGTTAATCAGATGGCATGCTAACATGTGTTGCTTCTGACGTAAATAAAATATACGGAATAAGCTTAAACAATTATCAATATTATCCCCTTCCCGTGGAATCAATCTGACACGACTATATATACAACACAGCGCTCATTGTATAATTTGTACGTACCGTGTTACATATATAATACAAACTAATTATGTGTATATTACAACAAGCCTAATGAATTATGATACTGCTATGTCGGGCAGCAAATGCGGGAACTATATACCTGGAATCGTTTAATCACCCATATCACCCATATCAATACGTTTGTGTTATTAACTAATTATACAGGTTAACAGAGTTAATCCTCGGGTACTATTTCATACATTTCTGAACGATCCTGGATACGTTATACGTATGTTGGAGGTATCTGAAGCGCAATAGCATTTGTGGAAGAAAAGCCAGTGGTATCTAGCGTGCGTGTCGGGTGCGCAATGTAGTGGTTTGAACCCCCGTCGACATATACAGTTGGACCTCGTTGATTCGAATTCATAGGGTCCGAATTTTTCGTTCGAATAATACATGGTTTCGCATAAGAAGATACATCGGGACCTTATATTAATTTCGAATGATACCGAGTATTCGCATAGAAGGTTGTCCCATAATCGAGGTCCGACTGTATTAGTATTTAACAAATGGTTGGTGCCACGCATACGCTCAGCATTATTAGGGTAGTGCTTGAACTGTCAGGTTTCAGGTTAGTAAGACTGGGTACGGTTTCATGTCAAGCATTTACGACAGTAGCACTGTATCTGCCACAAGTGGAAACAGACTCCATATAAATGCAAATTCTTTGTCGCCAATGCGCCCACAGACCTTATTCACAAAATCTGAAACTCAGACTTAGACTTTATAATGTTATATGTTCTTTTAGCTACAGGACCTATCTTATTTTAACAGAATGGAATTTAATAAAAAGTGAAGAGTATGTATCAACTATTAATATCAATCAGACAAAAGTTCAGTTATTAAGGTTTAATGAGAACGAAATGCTGGGAAATAAAAGTTTGCACATTTAAAGTCATAGTCTGAGATTCAGTCTTAAAATGTTGTGAATATGGCCCCTGAATGACCCTTACATGTAGGTGCATAAATAACATTCAAAAGTCATATATATGACAACAGATAAAATGAACAATCGAAGCAATTCGAAGCACTATCGTGAAAGTCCTGTCCTATGTTTTCATAATTTGTTGCAATTCTCTTGATAAAAAATGGAGGATTTGCTCTTGTATGGTTTTTTCGGGCCATGGAAGACGAAACTTCGTTTTCAACAAAAACGCGTCTCCACATAACGTTCTATTTGATTATTGCACAATTTCGTCGTTCTTTGACTGTCAACACACATGGCCGATATAAGCCTCTTGCTTTGTGGTCTATATATTATAAAGTTATTAAACCATTTTGCGTGGATATACAGTAAAACATTACTTAAAGACCACCCCAATTATAGGACCACCTCAAAATTAAAAACACAATTTTCAAGTCCATTTTCACTGTTTTGCTCTTTATTCCACCTCAACATTAAGACCACCTCAACATTAAGACTAGTTTCAAGGGTCTAAAGGGTGGTCTTATTATTGAGGTTTTACTGTTCGAGGGCACTTATTTGAATCAACAGGCAAACACAATGTTAATTACTGCGTTCAAACGAGCGACAATCCCGCAGCATTATATAACCCTAAACTATTTAGAGAAGTTCAATAAACTAAGGCAGTCTACAAGTTACCCAGCTGTTAAAACATAAATTATGTTCACAATGAACTGTTAATGTTTATTGCACTAGATGGAAGACGATAAGGCAAACATTTAATTATAAAACTGCAACACATTAACCACACGGGAGATACTGCAAAACGATCCTGGCAAATATTCTATTAAATATTTATACAATGCGATTACAGAGTATTGGTAAAACGATAAACATAAAACCCAATGTGTCGTGTCCCGTTCTTAGATTTAAAACAGTCGAACCTCTCCAGAGCGATCCTCCCTTCCAGCACCAACCACACTTCAACAGTTCAATCACTTCTCCCCTATTAAAGGCTAACTTTACAGCATACATCTACACAACGGAAGTACTATCATTTTCCCGTATAAACGGTCGTTTCCAATTTACCCAACATTACTACACGCATCTACACAACAGAAGAAATTTGCATCTCCAAAGGGCAATGCTCAGAAGAGGTTTCGGTGAATAACTAATTGGGAAACATACACAGATATGTGTGTACTTCTTATTGGTAATTTACTATTTTTGGACAGTTCCCCTCAGGGCTCCATCCTATGTAAGCATATCAGCCTTCCAAACCTCAGACCAAATTGCAGCAATTCAGCATCCAAAGAAATAGTGCAGCCTTTAATGCTTAAATACACAGTTGAAACTTTAAACATCCTTCCATAACTTCGATTGATATGTAAACAATAGTCAAAATTAAACAATTTAGCACATTTTGTTAGTTGTGATTCTGTTTAAAACATTACTCCGTGAACAGTTTGAAATTACGATCGGTCAGTGGTTAACAGCAGTACAAGTCTTACTTTCTAGAAGAATCTGAATTTGTAACCTGAATAACATTGATACTGCTTATTTAAATAGAACTCAATTCATTAATAGAGGGAAACAAGTCTATTTAATATCAAATATTAGATATAAAGTATGTTAAATATTTACAAACCCCGAGTATTTAAACACAAGTTCAGCAAATATACTTAGCGCGTCTTGGCATTTCGGAAAAAAATATTTTAACACAAACGTGGAAGTCTTAAATGTTCCTGAATAACGTTAGCAACAGTTCAAATGGTATTTCTTAACGCGAGACATTCAGTTCCAAGAATTAGCCAGACTGACGACACAAAATAACATCTGCATTTAAATGATGCTTCCAGGACTAGATTATTTCCGCTTCCGATTAAATTAACGCTCTATTAGCATTGTCGGGAAGAAATAATTTTTCCCAAAGGTGACTTCATGCTGCCTTTCTTCCATTAAAGTGTGCCGAACGACAATTAGAAAATAGGAATGACATACTCTAGGTTGTTCTTCCTGAACCCAGGGATATCAGATATCGCATCAAGGATGAAACACTGAACGACTTTCCAGGCAAAAGTATTTCTACAGCAAATCCTTAAATAAGACCACCACAAGCGGTTGCTGACGTAGGTCTACAGCCTCAGGTTACATTGTCATTGCGCCTAAAACTTTCTCAGATGCCAAGTTAAACGTTGTAGTTAACATATTTGTGGGCACAGACATCGAAGACGATAATATATAATCGCTAAATCATTAGATCCGTAACAGACGATGTTCAAAAATCAGAAACATTCATGACACAATGTTAGTTCAGTTTCGGCGACGCGAAGAGAAACGAAATTTAAGTAAAATGTGTTTGATGTAATCTGCCTTTCTTTACGTTCACGCTAAGGGAAGATATGTCTTTGAACAAACAGGAAACAAAATAATTAACATTTCATGGAATGTGATTGAGCTGATACCTTTCTTGCACTTTCTGGAATCAATCAGGACGATCGAAATAGATTTCACTCCTAAGTCAGAATAAGGAGCTTCCGAATCAACAACACGTCTTATATTTTCAAATTAACCCAGTTACTTATCAGTAGGTTAAGAAGAAAGCAAGAGAATCATCTTATCTCGGATTGTATATCACCAACTTCTCTTACATTTTCTTTGCAACAAAGTCAGGCTGTCAGCTCAACTCTTTTAAAAGGTAGGGATACAATGGAGCTAATTGTTTTTAAAAGCAGGGCGAAAGTAGGGATTTATTGCCTACAAGTAGGGATAGTAGGGAGGATTCCTTACCTTGGAATATCATGAATGGAAAGCAATTCACTGCACTGTACATTCTCCATGATTATACCTTTGTCCCTCATGCAGGTGAAATAAATATTTTAGTTAACGCTTCAGATTTGAGAAAAAGTAGGGAAAAGCAATGAGTTAGTAACATCGTTGGGGAAATGAGGACATGTAGGACAAGCAGGGCCCACTTGACAGCCTGCAAAGTGTTCTGTATGCGGAAGCCATGTTTTGGGTACATGACATTCACTGTACTACACTTTCTAACAACTGATGAACTAAAGTTATGATATAAAAAAAATTCATCTCAAATAAACGTAACATGGAATGTCAAATTTGTCTCATTTTCCTTTTGAGGTAGATGTGCCCTTTGAATGTGGCATTTCTTGCTACTTTCATTCTTTTAAATCATTTGATGGAAAATGCTGACACGATAAAAAAGCTCCCGCGCAAGTGCAAATGTTTTAGAAACATCACTTAGCTGTGTGCCTCACAGAAAGATCTGAAGCTTTAGTGTTTCGTAATAAAAGCAATATAAAGACAATTTGATGACATTCGGTATAGCCAAATGTCCAATAAATAAAGGGTTCTGCGCGAGACAGTGCATAATTTGGTAGTTTCCGTGACATATTTCCTGGGCATTGCCGACATATTTTATTATATTTATACACCCATCACACCATTTATGCACTATTTCGAAAGACATTATTACGTGAAAAACACTAATGCCTGTCATCTATGTGTGTTTGCCTGAAATAATAGTATTGTCAAGAGACTGAATGTTGCGAAAAATAGGACGTTTCTATTAAGAACTGAATATATCTTTTTATACGCGCGCAGATGTGTCTTCCACAGGGGAATGGATCCTATTATCATGTTTTTGACATTTCGGGTTCCGGTGGGTTAGTCGAAGTACTTGATATGCCGTTATTTTTAAGTCAGCCATGTCATCAACAATCGGTTCAATGTTACGAATGTACGCAGAGTTTCGTAGTCGCGACTGAATTTGTCTGATGCCTGATATTGAAACATTGCAAACAATTAATTCGTAAAACATGATACCGTAAATACTTTCTGTTAATAGGCAACTGATCGCTCTAGTAAATGAATATTACTAATTGTCTCAATTGATTCATAGTGAAAATATGACAACCATTTAATAGCAATAACTCTCCGATGTCCTTACATCACTAATGTGATTTGTATTCAAGCAACGCTGGGACAAACACGTTAAGACCTTTAAAGCTATATTTAGCTAAACTATATTGTGTAAATGAATGTATTACTTAAACCAATATTTTGATTAATATTAAGCGGATTGGTATCCATTGAAATGCGTGTGTAACCATTTATCAGCCTTTGTTTGAACAACTAACACATTTCCTTATTGGGATACTGAAGCTATTGAACATGAACCTAAAATGGATCGATTTCAGCAGGTAGACAATTACATTTGAATTAAGTTTTACTATAAGCTATCAAAGCTATCTCTTGACTAGTCGCGTGCGTGTCTGAAGCACGTGATGCACTAGTCTTGCTACCGACTAGATGCTAGTTTTATTCACTAGATACTATGTTTCATTTCTTTGTCCTAACTATATTTTATTTAGCGTGTTTGGCTCTGCTTGTCTTAATTTGAGAAATAAAAGGTCCATCACTACATATACAAGTTGCGTAGTTAGAGGAGTTGTCTCCTAAACACATGTTATTAGTGAAACGACGAGTATGTATACAGGCTAGTGGAACACGTGCTGACAACAGAAAACATTAACACATATCTTAAAAAAAAAACAGTTATGCATAAGAGAAGTAATCATTTGTTTTTAAAGCTTATAACATGCCAAATCTTTATTGTTTTGTGAAAGAGAAGGCCAAAGTTGCTATAGGGAACGCCACATACATAAGACAGTGCATCCAAAGCAACTCTGTGATTATCCCGTACATAAACACGACGGTGTACCTTAATGCTCAAAGCTGCTTCAAGTTCAAAGCAGGTTCATTGACAACATAATACGCATACTGTTTCATTTATTCGGGTTTTTTTCTGAATGAACGGAAGACAAGAAGTACACGCAATTACAACGAAGCACTAAGTGATCTGTCATGATTGATTAGTCGACAATTGTTACAATATTTCCCTAAGTCAGACTGGCAGACACCAGTGATGGGAAATTACAGACACTCTCCTACCATTCTACCACTATAATACGTACAAACAGGAACAAAATAACCAAGACAATCGACATGAGAGTAAGCACATAAATACAGGCACATTAAGCCATTTATGTCTGTATCATACTATAACCAAATCCTTTACAGTACAACAATACAGCAATGAGACGCACGAGATGCTACCGGAAAAGGATACGTTTAGAGAACTACTTAACTAGACAAAAATCCACCAATCATTTATGTTCAAATCGTCTGCTTTGCTACTGTTTATTGTGTTTTTGCAAAATGTGCGCCGCTGTTGGATTTCCAACATCGTCTTAAGTGACGTCATTTCCAGAAAATGTCACATGGGACGTCACCATTTAGTGACAGTAAGCAATGTTGGCCCAATATGTCAATATGAAAACGAAGTGACCATACGGAGTAAATATTGTTTCCTGCTTGCAAAAAGTGACATCACATATTGCGTTTTCTTGAAATTACGTCACTTACAGAAGAGGTTGTAAATCCCATAGCAGCGCTCATACGTTTATTTCTTCATTTCTCTCGTTTTTATTAGGTTGCTGTCCGCTTTTTATGAATGTCATTTCATGCTCGTCCTCTTTAACCTTTGTACTTTCTCAATGCCTAATGTTTTATAGACAGTTGTTTACCCGGGGTCTGCGTGGGGATGCATTGTACTATGTAAGTGGCGTTCCTTGTAAGAACAAAATTCTCTCTACATTTACTTTTATAAATTTATTGTTTTCTTATTCAATGTATAAAATATAACGTGGGTGAGATATAATATGATGGATGTTTAGGTTAAGTAATACACGAATGTTTTACAGTTATAATCCTTATGTTTATACATTAATTGTTTTTTTAATTCAGAGTATAAAACATAATGTGGGCGATATACAATTTGATGGATGTTAATGAATGTTGAGGTTTAATAATACAAGTATGTTTACAGTTCTGATCGTTATGTTCATACACTGAGATACATCGTGACTTCAATGTACATATGAAGCGTCCTTCTACTTTTATGTCTATGTTGTATTTTTAAAATTTATTCAATGTATAAAAGAGAGAGCATAAGTTGCTACTGAGAACGTCACATACATAAGACAGTGTCTCTCCGCACAGACCTCCGGGAAAACAACAATCCATTTAACATAAGGCATATGAAGAAGCTTAATGGTAAATACTTAAGGGAACAACAGTGGCACAAGGAATGGTCTGGGCGACCATAAGGGATAAAAAAAAGCATACTTTGGGTGAGAAATAATTCGATTGACTGAGCTACGATTCATCCGTACTCCACTTTGTATTTAGGATACGTACCTTTGCTGCTTTTGTTTGCTTTGTTGTTGTTTTACAATCATATTTTCATGTCTACTTGTGTTTTAGTGGTTGTTGCTATATCCGAGTATCTGACGTCATTATTTTAATGTGAAAAACATACTTACAATTATATAATTTGATAAAGTTTATGACTCTATGGATGTCTACAGGGGAAATAGCGTTTAATCATGAACAATATGATGTTTAAGATTTAATTAGTTTCAGATGAGATCAATATCTCAATGAGTATATCCGAGTACTTTTATTCAAAGCTGTTTTTGAAATAAATCGAGTGTACTTTAAGCTGAAACATATTCAGACAACAAATAACTGTTTATAGAAAAAAACCACAAGATACAGACGCTCGCTAGGGAGTAGTATTATCATTAGGAGATTCTCGGAAGCTGATCTAAACGCGATATTTAACATATTGTGGACGCATGCTCAGTCGAGAATCAAGCTACGACGATCTATAGAACGAATATAGAAATAGTAATACAATGCTCAAGGTCATCCCAAAGACACAAGGCGGGTTTAACTAATTTGTTTTTGCAGGCTCTGTTATATCATCTTGATACAATATTATACAATACCTCATACTACTGTAAATCATTTTATTTTCGCGACATTAAAGACTCGCTAAAATCTTGCCCGGAAGTATGTCCCGATTTGATGAATTCGCGTCTTTCCTCCTATGCGAATTTAAGATTGACGGAAATGGTTCGTGTTGTTGTGTGAACATATCAAATCGCTATTCACTCACATCGCTTATTCTACACAACAGGGTATACACCCATTTCGGATATGCACCAAATTCGTGTATGCATGATTTTATTCACAACAAGCATAAATTATTTTCGCGAGAATTTTGAATGCTGATGCGCACATTTACGCAAAAATTACGTTGTTACGAAAATAAAGTGATTAACAGTATATTCCTGTTACCATTACCACTATATAATTATGTATTGTATAATCGCAAGAGTCCTCGACCTTCTCGATGTTGATCAAATGAAACTTGTCAAATAATATAGACGTATAGTGGTGTTGCGTTCAGATATCTAAATAACCGATCGCAACATATTATGTTGCCCTCCATTAGTGTTGAAGATAAGTACAGAATTTAATTAAGATTGTAACACGAGGGAGTTATAGAACAGTGATAGTTTGTATTGTTCTATCAAATATTTATACAGACCGTAGGCATTTCAATTTTCTCGACGTTTACACATATGAATGCTGATAAATGACTTGATATGGCTTCAATCGGTCATTTGGAACCCACAACTAGGTCATGTAATATTGATGTTAAGTTTAGGAGATTTTGTCTTGAAAATACTAGAAAATGTCTCAGTTGTCTGTAATATATGTATACTGCAGACTAGACGATAGCACGAAACACCCAAAGGAAATTAAACGCTTAATGAGTTTCAATATCGTAACGTGACATCGCGGCAATTTATGTAGAATCGTTTGCACAAAAAGATGATGACTCGTCGCCTAGCGCTAAGTTCATTTATCATTTTTGCCCATTGCAATTCTCTTTTAATATAATTAAGGAGAACAAATTAATCAACGCAGAGCTCAATATACACTCAACCTCTCGAGATTCAAATTAACTTTAATAGGTAGGTGTTAATAATCATAATAGATTGAATTAAAGTTTGATATTTCGAACGTGTATCACTGATGGTTTTTTTCTGAATTTCACTATTCATAGAAGTGACTGACGGCATTCAAATGACCACCCTGATTTGTCCTGACTTATTGACAAATATGTCAACTTGTTTAGGAAAACGAATGACACTTTTCCATAGAACTGTCATCGACAGAAACGATATCAATGTTTCATTGATAATTTCCAGTCGATCGATTTTCGATAGAGATTTTAAAATCGATACTTATGAATAATAAACACATGCCTGAATACGACCAAAATTAATAATGTCATGTCAATCATTATTATATGTTAATGATTACAAATTTTGAGCGCCGCTGTACGATTTCCAACCGCTTCTATAAGTGACGTCATTTCCAGAAAACGTCACATGTGACGCCACCATGTACTGACAGTAAGTGATATTTTCCCCAAATGGCAACATGAAAACGATTTGACCGTATGGAGTAAATATTGTTGACATCACATTTTGCGTTTTCATGAAATGACGTCTCTTACAGAAGAGGTTGTAAATCCCATAGCAGCGCTCAATTACTCTTATTTCTATTGTGGTCCTTAATATAAAGCATTGCATGACCTATGGATGTGTGTAGAGACACTGTGTTGTGTGATGGTAGTCTTTCAAGCCTTGCTGCTTCGCCCTAGCTGTCTCAGTTTTAGTGAACAATATTGTTCTAGCCTAGATATTATGTATTTGCATGCAAACATGAATAATCACCAGGATGTAACTATGAGCCAACCCACACTTTCGTGGTTAATATAATGCACGAATAGCCTGTGTGTATCCTTAGTAGATTAATCAAGCGCATTATTACCATATTTGGTAAGAATGTATAATCCCATCGGACACGAATAGGTCTGTGTTTCATCTATATCTTGATATTGAAAACGATTTATGAGGTAACGATAATATACTGTCCATTTACTCCAGTATTCGTGTACGTTAATGACAAACTTATCTACAATAACGATGATTTAATGCCTTGTTTATATATACGTTGCCCATTCCGCCCTAACACAGCATTTAATAGGTTGCCGCCAGAATGTTTCATATTTCTTTCTATCGTTTTTCGCATCATACAATAAGAGGTTTACGCTTAGTCTAGTTAATCGATAGATTCCGACAGTGTACTCATACAAAACGTACAGGAGGTAGTCGAGGTATGTCCAAAAAGTTCGTGGACACCTTTGATAAATATAAATATGTCGCTATATTTACGAACTATTTGCGAGTTACATAAAACAATAACAAAATAATGCGAGATTCACAACAGCCACTCTATGATGCGGTGCACGTTCACAACAGCCACTCTATGATGCGGTGCACGTTCACAACAGCCACTCTATGATGCGGTGCACGTTCACAACAGCCACTCTATGATGCGGTGCACGTTCACAACAGCCACTCTATGATGCGGTGCACGTTCACAACAGCCACTCTATGATGCGGTGCACGTTCACAACAGCCACTCTATGATGCGGTGCACGTTCACAACAGCCACTCTATGATGCGGTGCACGTTCACAACAGCCACTCTATGATGCGGTGCACGTTCACAACAGCCACTCTATGATGCGGTGCACGTTCACAACAGCCACTCTATGATGCGGTGCACGTTCACAACAGCCACTCTATGATGCGGTGCACGTTCACAACAGCCACTCTATGATGTGCGGTGCACGTTCACAACAGCCACTCTATGATGCGGTGCACGTTCACAACAGCCACTCTATGATGCGGTGCACGTTCACAACAGCCACTCTATGATGTGCGGTGCACGTTCACAACAGCCACTCTATGATGTGCGGTGCACGTTGCCATATTGACTTATTCACTTAGAACTTTTCAAAATAGATGTCTCCGTGTTCAATGCTTTTTTGGTGACGCCACACCCACTTCTAGTAAATTGTGTCATACCACTGTTTATAAATGAACAAACAACAACATTTGCATGAGAAACAAATTCATCTCTGTCTTTGTGTTTGTATTCTCAAAGTTGCCTTTGTAGACTTGGAAACATAACGAATTCCTCAACTGACGCAATGACTTGGAAGTTTTTCGAATGTACAACTCGATTTGCATAACGAAGACAAATGTTCTATATTCGTGATGCAATACGGTTACCAGTTCCGACTTTTGAATAATTACACACATTCCTGCACAAAGTTGGTGATTTAGGTGACATGTTCAATTACGTATACCCGCACTGACTGTGGCTGTCTAGATACTAATTAAACCATTGTACGTAAGTATGCATATCTCACACAAATAATGACACTTTTTGATCAACCGGTAGAAACGAAACAACGCGTCTGTCTAAGTCCAAAACAGTACTGACAATCATTGTTGCATTGTGAAATTTACAATATGGATCGCATTGTACCGTGTGTTTATTTATCATTAACTCGATTCCTTATGTTTAGGTCATATGAAGTTCCCGGGCAGTTGACGGACCCCTTAAGGGCTAAATTATCTAATAGCTCTTGGGAAATAGCACGGCATTACCCCGTAAGGGCTAAAAACCATGAGAGCACGTGGGAAGGAGGATGGCATTCTGCGCAGGATCGCACGAACTGTCGAAGATATTTGAACCCGTAAGGGCATCTATAGCTCGTTGCTCAACTTTCCTGCCTCGGTCAGCTGAGACATACGGATGGTCCCGGGCTGGTAGAACTGTACGGTCTATGGTCCGCGGGACGTCCGTACGCCGGAAGCTTCATGTGACCGAGGCATTAGTTTGTACCTCAAAATGTAAAAGTTAACTGTCAACTTGTTCCTTCAAGAATAAAGTCTACCTTTATCAAAACTTTTCATTGAGTAAGGAAGTTCTTATAATCCAGTGTCCATCGTAATTCCGTTCGAGCGTCAGCCCGTAAATTGTTTTTTTCTAGTAAAACTCCAAAATATTGAAGGGTGTTTTATGAATCTGCACGAAATGCTTAAAGCATTTCCTTAAATGCATAACTCCTTCTTGTATTCGATTCAATTCTTCTTAAAATGGTCAAGAAATAAATAATTGATGTTTTAAATCATGTTTTACGTCTCGATTATTCAGACAAATGGTTTTTTATTGCCATGGTTTCCTGCCTTCTGGTTGAAAAGTTTAAAATTGTGTGTATTGCTAACCATTGACTACAGTTTGCCTTCCCATATAATTATAAAACAAAATGTGTAAAAGTAAAAAGGAATAATACAGGTAAGTAAACAGTTTTAGAGGAGCTGATTCGTCGTCGGTCATGTCAGTTTAGTTTATACGCGTATTGTCATGTCATCTTGAGTCTTTGGGGGTGATTGTGGCAGTTCCTGTTCGACATTGTTTTAAAACACCTTCATACTACCTTTATTGTTTCTGTCTATAATTTGTAATAACAACTACGAATGTTAATATTCTTTATAAACACAGAACAATAACTCGCTGAGGTTCATTTAATACTGTTCAGACAATCCAAGACAAGTATCCACACAGCCCTCTACAAACGCGCTCGTACAGATAGATTCACACAGCCCTCTACAAACGCGCTCGTACAGATAGATTCACACAGCCCTCTACAAACGCGCTGGTACAGATAGATTCACACAGCCCTCTACAAACGCGCTCGTACAGATAGATTCACACAGCCCTCTACAAACGCGCTGGTACAGATAGATTCACACAGCCCTCTACAAACGCGCTCGTACAGATAGATTCACACAGCCCTCTACAAACACGCTCGTACAGATAGATTCACACAGCCCTCTACAAACACGCTCGTACAGATAGATTCACACAGCCCTCTACAAACACGCTCGTACAGATAGATTCACACAGCCCTCTACATACGCGCTCGTACAGATAGATTCACACAGCCCTCTACAAACACGCACGTACAGATAGATTCACACAGCCCTCTACAAACACGCACGTACAGATAGATTCACACAGCCCTCTACAAACACGCTCGTACAGATAGATTCACACAGCCCTCTACAAACGCGCTCGTACAGATAGATTCACACAGCCCTCTACAAACACGCTCGTACAGATAGATTCACACAGCCCTCTACAAACACGCTCTTACAGATAGAGCGAACTTTGATTATCCACGATATTCTTTATGTCGGGAACAGGCTTTCATTCTTTTTTCTTTTTTTTAAAGATAACCTTTATTTCAATGTACTTTACACAGCAGTGAAGTGAGCAACAGTACACGATCACACAGTACAATTATACTTAACCAAGTTGTCAGCTATCTTATAATTGTATAACAGTCCTTCATTCTTGTTGAATTCCATTGCACATATTAAGTGTAAATAGGGAAACAGGTACAACATATTTGTACGAGTTCACTCACTCTATAAAACCGTTATCAGGGCATATTTTTTTTTTATCTACATTCACAACAATTAGCAATTCGTCAATTATTTGCTAATGATTAAACAGCGTGACACCCATCACAAATGCAACATTTGATGATGCAATCTACTGTAAAAGGCTTTATTTCCTCGTGCAGCTTATTTTGCGAGTTTCCGTTTTTTACGATGCAGCAAGCAAATAATTGCAGAGGCAAGAGGGACACATCATACATACATAAATGACAGGTGAGAGTAGGAGAGAAGATGAGTAGATACAGAGAACGCCACATACACAAGACAATGCATCAACAAACAGACCTCCGGAAAAACAGTCGATATAATATCAGGAATGTAAGGAGACGCAAATATGCAAGGGAACACGGGCGCATGGAATAGCCTGGCCGATCATAAAGGACAACTAAGGAAAATTAACGAGGATACACAGAGGGGATTTGATGGATAGAATACACCACAGGACAAGTCAAGACAGCTGGCAACAATAGGCCGAAAGGGGTAAAAAAACATGAATACGATATCAAGTGAAAGAATTGCACATGAGGAAAGGATAATTTAACCAACAACCAAAACACAAATAGAAAAAATAATCATACAGCGATTTACAGCCTTGCAACTGTCAGTAAAAATACTGTGGGTTTAAATCGATTTAACAGCTAGCTAACCTTGCACTTTTAAATCGCTATATAGTCATTGATTAGGAAATATCCCCTTGTAAATCAAATTGATTAATGAACCTGATATACTACGTTTAGATATTATTTAAAGTTTGGCAGACGTTTAGAAATGGACCTTTTCAGGACATCCAATTTTCTATATTTTCAAGGGTTGAAAAAGGATTTTTGAACAGTGATATAGGAAACGATTTGGGGTTATAAAAGGATTCAGGCGAAAACGAATTATGTGCTGTTTAGTGTTTGATAAAGCCGATATGTTACCATTTCGTAAACACGACGATTTTCATTTAATAACCCCCCTCATATATGTATGCAATAACGTGCGCCTGAGCGTTGTTGTATTATTGACAACAAGTTACTTCCAGACCGTGGTGAAGCGATTAATGTGATAAAATAATGAATTTCATCATCCTACGTAAATTATTTAAGAACATTTATTGGAATTTATATTCGTCAGATAATGTTTACACTGTGATGAAGTCATCTTTATTATTGTTAATATATAGAGGTGTAACTTGGTGCAATACTCGCGAGATGATCCGTGACAATACGAGAACTGTAATAATTTACACTCCATGACGTGCAAAGGGAAAGTTGCCATGGAATGACAACTTCAAATAAATGGAGAGACTGGAATTGAATCTTGATTTAACAGACATCACCACAAAAGCAAAAACATACACATTTAGATGCTGCTTTATTACTGCAACACAGCATTGATGCACTGCAGATGCTCTTAAACCGCCATAAAATTGCACACCGAAACATAAAATACAAATAAATACTTTCTTCATGCATCAAGTCTAAAAGATGAATCATTTATTTCACATAGAAGAAAACCCAAACCTAACAAAATACCAGTATGCGATGTATTCAGAATGAATAACACATATTTAGGTTACTGATATTAATACGCAAACCACGTTTACATATAGTTACGTATGTGCACTTCTTTCACTTGATAAGGTGTTATTTTCTCCCCACTTTCAGCCTATTGTTGCCAGCTGTCTTGACTTGTCCTGTGATGTATTCCACCCATGAAATTACCCCCTGTTTATCCTCATTTATTCTCCTTAGTTGTCCTATATGATCGACCAGGCCATTCCTTACGCCCCTGTTCCATAGCATATTTCCCCTTACACCTCCTCAAATGTCTCATGTTTTATGGAATTGTTGTTTCCCCGGAGGTCTGTCTGGAGAGGCATTGTTGTATGTATGTGGTGTTCCCTGTAGCAACTAATTCTATCTTTTAATATATATTGAATTAATACAAAACCTCCATTGAATATCAATCCCATAGGTTAAACTACAAACATTCAATTATTCTCAATGCAAATGAGGTACTACCCCTAGCATCCATAACAACACCATTACGTGTTGATAGAAACTGTGTAACCATTAGGAGTCGATAGACTCATTTATCATCCTGTGAAAGTCACTTACCAAAATAAATAAATAAATGCATGATAGAAAACATCATTATACTATTCATTTGCAGAGATAAATACAACCACCCACCATTAATGATGTCTGTGCCACTGCGCTTTCTAAAGATAACTATCATCAATGTCTTTTTTGAGGACTAAACAGAATTTATTTACGGAAATTACATTACGTCCCGACGCTTCTAGAATTCCTCAAATATTGATTCATAAGCCTAGTCAATATATTGGTGTAAAATGTGCCTCAGTAGTTGTCAAGCAAACATATTCCCCGAGGTGAAAAAAGAGCTTACTTGCATAATATGTAAATGATATTTTAGGTCAACTGATACACATTGTATACATCAATTTATGATCTGCTCAGAGCACTTATACGTTCATTTGTTTCATTTACAAAACTGTAATGACTTTATAGAGATATACGGAGTTTACTTATTGCAAAAACGGTTATTTCATCTATGAATTACGTTCAAGTTGTAATGTGTAATTTTTAATGCTGTATTTTGGTTTTGTAATCGTGAATTCTAAACTGTGCAGATAAGAATTAATATTACTCGGAAAAAATTATCTGATCCTTCTGACCCCTTAGCATAATTCACAGTAGACTGGCTATCTTAATTCGTCTTCGTCTCTAATCCGATTAAACTTCGACTCTCGTCGTATTGATGTACACGTTTGGTCATTTAATAATATAAAATGTAAGAAATCCACAAATGCGATGATTTCCATAACTGCAACGAAAAAAATGATGGTGCACGATTCTCTCACGTAAAATTATAGAGTCAGCGTAATCGATGTTTTATATATTCATGTATTAAGGTCAGGATCAGATTAATATGATTCGGACTATACAGTAAAACATCTCCATAAGACCACCTCAAATTAAAACCAGTTATCAGGGGTCCCGATGGTGGTATCATTATTGTGGTATTACTGTATACCAATGGTTTACATCGTAAACACAAGAACATGGGTGGAGTATTACCATAATCTAGAAAGTACAATAGCACATTTTCATCATCCAAACTGTTAAACTCTCAAATTACAGACCGATCAATCAACATCTTGTATAACATTCATGTAAGAAAAGTGCTTTTTACATACACACTGTACTTTGAACCTGTATTGCTTAATAAGCATCAATAAAAGGTCTCACAGCCGGTCAACGTACGTTCTGTAAACGTTGCGATCAAACCTCATACAATTCTACCATTGCCTTCCTATCAGTAATAATCGAATATAGATCAGTATGTTGTTTGGCAGGATATCGCGCTAACATCGTCATTGTCATCATCAATTAGATAGGGTGTCCATCACATGGGTTGGTTTGGAGGCTACCTGTCATAGCAAATGTTCAAAGTGCAATATGGATAGCTTTGGTGTCATCCAAGACAAGTATGAGTTGTATATGTAAATTTACATATACTGTCGGACCTCGTTCCATTTCAATTCGACGTGCCTATGAAAATATATCGGGACGAGATATTTATTTCGGATGATGGAGTGTTCGGACAAAAGGTTGTCGAATAAAGGTCCCACTGTATGTACTATTGCATGTTTGTCCGGTTCACTTTATTTCGATACTTGAAATGTTCATCACGTAATATACATAATTCGATAATATATTGTTCGCTTTGTTAGTACAAGAGTCTGCAATTTAGAGATAAGATGTCTGTACAAGATTATAAACAAATTTCGCAAATGTAATAAGAATTTATCGAACTGCACAATTAAACCGTTGTAAACCGTCAAACAAACTGAACGCTACAAAAAAACGAGTCTTAAAAGCTCGAAAAGAAGCAATACAGAAGTTAGCCTTAGGGGGTACCCTCCAAAACCCATCCCCATGGATAACTTTAATCTGTTCACGACCCTAATAAGGTACCCGATACGTCATGTACGTATCAAATATATTGCCCCGGCACTGGAGCAGTCATTACTGTCTACATAACACACTTAGATATTAAATCATTGTATAGTATACAGGTACACGTGGTTGTACAATAAACATACCATTATGTTGCGTGCATAATGCGCTATGAACGTTCATAAATCTCGGCATTGTAATTAATTAGAGAGATCAAAGGGATTTACTTTCTAGAGCAAAGCGGGTATGTATTCAAACTCTACTTCAAACAACACAAAACATTATTCATATACAGTAAGAATCATCATGTGACATACTCAATAACCATAAACAATCGAAATGTTGTATCAGCTGATTAAGGAACAATCAACACTGAGTACTCACTTTCAAGACAAGTGTTTGTTACTAAACAACAACTGCACTGGCTACGCCATCACCTTGGCGAACGATAGTATACAATACAGTTGAATCTCGTTCATTCGATTTCATCGGGTCCGAAAATGTATTTCGAATAATACATAGTTTCGAAAGGCACATTTCAATTCGACATGCGAGGTTCGATTTTATTATAATACAGTAAGATCTCACTAAAAGACCACCTCAATAATAAGACCACCTCAAGAACATTTTAACTATTTGCTCCTTCTTCAACCTCAATACTAAGACCACCTCAAGGGTACAAAAGGTGGTCTTATTATTGAGGTTTAACTGTATCATGTACACACACCACCCACGCCATTACACTTATAGCGAAAATGTAACACATAGCATCGGTTGCAAGCATGCTTTTCCAATTCGCAATAACCTGGTAATGGCTCGTTTGATACATTGCATTGACCGGCGATGTCAAAATGATGGAAAATATGAGCGTTGATTACCGATTTTCTAGAGCAACTAGACACAACCTTCAAAACCCAGTTTGTTATCTGATATCCTGCCAGGAACAACCCATACAATAAATGTCCTTGGAGAATAATATATTCAAAACATCAAGTTGAAGAATAACATACTGTGAATACATTTATTGTCAATGCCATTTGTTTCATAATTTTAAAGCACTTTTTGATATCTTTTATCCTTAACAAATACCAAGCAACGATGATAATAATTCGTTTGAGAGTCATGCATCTTATTGTTCCTGCAAATGATTTTTATTTTTTGCATTCGTAACTAAACAGCATAAATAGTCAGGATGAGCTCGGCGGCTTCAGCCGCAGGGATAATAAATAAGATACTCCTGGGAGATCATTTTGATAATGTGTGTGGAACTGAAAAAAAACCCGTGATATGTGTACATCTTGACTGACAACATTTCAGACATTCAAATGCAAAAAACTACGGGGATTGAACAATTCCGTTTGACAACTGCAGAAGAAAACTAGGTATGGAATGAGGTGCGGCAATACTTAATATATGTTTTACAACTTAATGGTTAGAAAGTGGTAAACTCTGATAAAAGAAGAATTTCCAGCAACTTAAACAAATCAACTGTCAAATAGGACGACCTTTATTAGACACATCTGAGACTAGTAATAACAGTTGACAGAGGAAATGTTCAAACATGAAATGAATATTGAAGTCAAACACAGAGAGCACAGTCACCAGAAACGAACAAGGATATAATAAATCAAATAATCATTCCATTGTGTAAGTACTTGACACGTACATGTCTCTATGAAACCTTAGATATAAGCTTTCTGCATAAAACATTTCGCAAACAATCGTCATCTACTTGTGGATATGCTTTGACATGTAACACTATCACAATGAACCGTGAACCAATGTTGATTTATATCAATGTCTCCATCCATGCTTACATTTAAATCCACTATGACATTATCTGGATTAGTTACACCGTAAAAGTCAGCAGGCAAGCGGTGGGCAATTTCTAAGTTCATTGCGGTGAAAAACGTTTAAAGAAGGGCATAATTACACCCTTGTATATGTTTTGACACTTTCGTTTATATCCTTACTGATGATGGTCGTTTACATACCAATTATTATGTAAATGAAACATACCTCGTATACATAATGACTGTTATTGTGAAACTGAAAGGGATGGTGAATTTATCAAAGTCTAAAGCCGCGTTGACGTACATTGTTGTTATTGAAACTGACCGTTACAAGGGGTTATTTCTATCTTTACCAATCATTAATGAGCGCTGATATGGGATTTACATCCTCTTCTGTAAGTGACGTCATTTCAAGAAAACGCAGCATGTGATGTCACTATTTGCAAGCAGGAAACAATATTTACTCCATATTATGACTTAGTTTTCATATTGCCATATAGGGCAAATATTGTTTTCTGTCAGTACATGGTGACGTCACATGTGACGTTTTCTGGAAATGACGTTTTTTTAAGAAGAGCCGGGTTGGAAATCGTACAGCGGCGCCCATTTAGGTTTTTATGTGCCTTTTTTACTTAAGAAAAGTGTGTAATTGTTTACATGTATGAATATTTTCAAATCTCCTGGTGCTTTTGGGTTTGACTGTGCCTATTGTAGGTGGCAACTTCTGTCGAAGTTCTTCATTGATTTTGATGGAACTATTGCGAAATTTCACCATATGTTTATTCATCTATAAGATAATGAGTCTCTCCATTTTCATCACGATAGTGAATTGGAGCGTAAGAATGTTCCAATAATTCATATGTTGTGGGGAGGCACTTGCGTCTTATGTATGTAGCGTTCACTGTAGCAATTTAATCTATCTCTTTTTGTAATATTTTCGAACTCATAACTTTTAATTTGAATCTTATTTCATTGTGCAAAAATATTAGCGTTATAGAAATAAGTTAATTTATGAGTAATCCTAAGACTTTTCATGATACATTACACCACAAAACCTCTACCGCAACGGACTCATTCAAATTGATTGCAGAAATTAAAACGTCTACCAAGAAGAAATGTCCTTCGAAAGTAATAAAATCGCTGTAAACTTTGTACTGAATGTCTCAGAATAGAAAATCTAATGGGAGCGGATCAGACGATAATTCCGTCATTCAGAAAATAGTCAGTATACATCTACTTGTTGAATATCAGGAAAGAACATTTAGATCACACCATTAAGCAAAAAATAGATATGTTTAACTAACGAACATTAAAACATTTCTCCAACCTCAGCTTGAATGAATCCGACCACTGCTGGTTGAAAAAACAACACAGATAATACCGTAAAGGAATGTCATGCATAATTCCATTTAAAATGGAATCGTAGTCTACTTACAGTGTCAAGCAATGAATAACTGATTAGTTAAAACTTGTTTTAGATGCTTTACGCTTCGGATATAACACACATGTTGATCGTATCTTAGTTTACCGCAATTAAGATGCGAATTGATTCAAAGCACAACGGTAATTACTGCATTCTATGCAATCGTATATTGGCCCTAAAATGTCCAAGTTTCAAATAAAAGCTACAGGGTAGAGCTGACTCGAAATAAGATGCGATTTAATTAAGCCTGCGTTCTCACTTTATAGTTTCTACCACAGAAATTGCTCTCGTCAGCTTTACATAATTACAAAATACAGTAAAACCTCACTTGAAAACCACCTCAATAATAAGACCACCTCAAAACTAAGAAAACAATGTTCATGTCCATTTCTACTGATTTGCTCTTTATTCAACCTCAATTTTTAGACCACTTCAATAAGAATATCAGTTATCGAGGGTCCCGAGGGTGGTCTTATTATCGAGTTTTTACTGTAGTATCAACCAAAAGTACCGTAAGAATTGAACTCAACCTTACGTGAAAATAAATATCTAAAATTCGCCGTAACGCAAAACAGATAGGCGATGAAAAAACGATTTTTGTATTTTTCTGTTCGGCAGACAAACATTCATGGTCAAGACAATAACCAGAAATCAGCTAGCAGTATTCTTAATTGGTATTCAATCGTAGTGCGGTCCGTTGATTTTCGAGCAATAACCTTCAACACAATAATTGACGTTGAGCTTTAGGGGAAAAGGTAAAATTTGAATTTGACGCTCTTTGGAATTGAAATTAGTTCTCGATTTAGCTGCAGACATTCATTCTTGTTTATTATCGTGCATTGATGTACTTTTCATTACATTCAGAAATAATAATTTCTCGTTTTAACATTACCTGTAAATTGTACTGCTAATTATTTCAATCAGTAAATGGCTAATAACAGTAAAGTGTGTTTATTTATCATAGAGTCAATCCTACTTAAAGCGCCAGCCAATTCTGACTTATGATACACCTACTTTCTGAGCACATTTGCTTCCCGATTCCTATAGATCTATTAATGCCAGGCACCAGGCAGGTAGGCACACGGTAACCACTATTTAACTAGCTAGCAGATCACCAACCGGCCATTATCAGAACGTACCACACTCCGGTATTCGAATGCCTTAACCACTCGGCCAAGGTACACCTAATATGTCCTAAGCTCCTATACTGTACTTGCATGATTGATAAAAAGTTTGTAGGAAATTATATACGTTTGATAATGTTTTCAGTATGATGGAGAGGCGTGTTTTATTTTTGTAAATAAAGAAGTCTTCGCATTGTGTTGAATATATCGTACTGTGAGATAAATGGCTGTCTCGGAAGAATTGTTAGAGGAGAGAGCACGTGGTCAGACACCATTATTGAATTCTTTAAATTCTCGTGGTTCTACGGACGAGCCTAATATTCAAAATATTCAGTTAATGAGGTCTTATTTTGACCAGCAGTTCAAATCACTGAAACGTGAGTTACGTGAAGAAGTACATTCATCTTCATCGTCGACACTCAAAAAATTCAAGGACGTTTCGTCTTCCAAGGACTTCAGATATTTGGGCAATAAAAAGCAGTTTACCTTCAATTTGGAGATAATTGAAAGTTTGGACGATATTGAAGATTTAGTGAGACGCGGACTACATCATTGATGAAATATTAACGTGATAGTTTATGTCATACCAGAACATATTTATTTAAACTCTGCCATGATGAAAAAAACAATTTTGATGGAATAATAACAAACAATTAGGACAAAGATGAGATGAAATATGTTTTAAACGGAAATCGATATCATACGATAATTGTTTCTATTAAGACAGGGTTTTATTCATGCAACACACCAACAACATTGCTCATGATATTTATGCAAATAAAAGTTGGCACAAAGAAAACAACATTACTTAGGGGAACTTGAACAGTATTAGCTGGTTAGCCAGCTTATCAACTGTATAAGCAATAATGTACAAAGTCTAATGTGTTTTGTTGAATAAGTAGGTCTAGACAGAAACACTATAACATGAAAATATCTCTAATGCGGGGATATATTCGTTTACATAATTGAATTGTATTTGACTAACCATATTCATATTTGTTTGAGACATATAACATTCCTAATTTGTTTATACTAGTATCATCAATTATTGGAGACATATGCATCTTTGTAAATGAAAGGCATGATTAAAGTTGAATTGCCTAGTGATCTCTATAAAAATATAAATATATATCTTCCCCCTGTGTGTCATCATTAATTCTCCTTAGTTGTCCTTTATGGTCGGTCATGCCATTATTTTCGTCCCTGTTTACATTGTGTATTTACCATTGCACCTCCTCAGATGCCTGATGTTTTGTGGACTGTTGTTTTCCCGGAGGTCTGTGGTGTTCTCTCTGATATAATGTTTTCACTGTTTCAGTGTTATACTATATACCTATAAACCTATACCAAGTGCCAGTTTATCATTAACCATTCCGGGTGAAAGAATACTTCAACAAATAAACTACAGTAAAACCTCATTTCAAATTAAGAACACAATTCCAGTCCATTTTTCTCTGCTCTGTTTATATTCAACCTCAATATTAAGACCACATCAATATTACGACCAGTTTTCAGGGGTCCCAAAGGTGGTCTTATTATTGAGGATTTACTGTGTGTTTATAAATCATGTGAATGTGGAAATTTACACTGTTGAAACTGTTTGCGAAACTTTTGCATTCGCGAAATTCGCAAATTTTCCACCTCGCAAACTTAACCAATTATACAGTACACAAGTGATGGGAACTAATCTTATAGACGAGGACAATAATATTGTTAGAACGATATCCTGTCAAACAACATATAGCAATAAATTCGATTAGTGCCGAGTGGAGGACGTGATTGGACTTGATGAGGTTAGGATACAGACGTATGTTGACTTACTGCAGAACTTATATTGATGCTAATTTAGCTCGACTTGAAAGCAAGGACAGTCCCTCTAATATAGCTTTTAGTGGAATTAAGTTGTGACAGAGAAATCATCATAAGTCAGACAGTGCCTCCCTATACACATCCCAAGTAAACATCAGCATATAAAACATTATGGAGGGGCAAGAGCAATCATCTGTGGGATTGTGTAGTATGTCTGCTTGTGTTATGACTATGTCCTTTGTATGTGGAATTACCTACTAGATTTCTTTATTCATAGTGTAAATATGTTATTCATTTGAAATATTTAAAAAAACAGCAGCATGGTTTTCACAAAGGTCACGGGAGTAAACGTTAACTACACTATATTCCATACAATATCCTTATCAATCGTACCCGGTAGATCCGGGTTCAATTACCGGATTTGGTAGGTTATGTTCTTCCATGACAACGACTACGGTCATGTCCTCCACATGTGGAGAAGTCGTCAGCTGCTAGCGAACGAGCAAGTTAGTACAGGCTGAAAATTAATTCCAGGAAAACTGGTTAGATCGACTGGCATTCGTAATTAACCTTAACCAATGTCGACAAACTGAGTAAACCCCGATGAATACAAAACTCATCGAACGACATACGGATGCACGTACATATAAAATATTACCTGCACTTTAAGGAAATATCAATGTTAAACCCTTCTGTTGCAGGCTGAAAAATTAATACAATGCCACTAGTTTGGTAACTGTTTTTAATACAGATGAACTGTTCATCATTAATTACAACATACTTGTAAAATGTACAAACGAAAGCACTGAGCAGTTCACAAATTGCTATTTATGTTAATCCACCGAAAGTAACATTCATATTATACAAAACTTTTGAACTTAAGGGAATATGTTTTCCTGACAACTACTGAGGCAAACTTAACAGCGATCTATTGGCTCGGCTTAGAATCATTCTCAGAGGAGTTCTGGAAACATCTTTGCGTAATGTGATTTCCGTATATAAATTCTGTAGAATCCCCAATGATATGTTTGATAGTTATTTGTACAATATGCACTCTGGCAGACACACGGTGATGGTGGGAGTTAGTGATTATCTCCGTAAATTTACTGACTTTCATTCCGACTTTTTCTTAATATAAAGTATGATATATTTACCACGTAACTTATGTTGCTTCCGCTTAAAATTGCTTGGCTTGGAATACACATTAGTTTGGAATCCCGTTCTTGTAAACACTATGTATATCGGTCATTATTTTCTAAAACATGATTTCACTGGCTGAAACCTCACTGATTGATTACAACCGTTCTCAAGTTTAACGGACATTTTAGGAATACCAGCACGCTTATAATTAAATCCTGCGTTATTTTGATCACCTCAGCATTATAAACAGATTTGCATCTTGGAATACAATTTGGAGAATTTTAACGAAAGCTATGCAAGCATTGACCATATTATAAATAACACATTCGGTCCGATAACTGTGGCTCCAACTCCCTCCTCGTTGAGGGGAGCAGGTTGAAACATGTGTTTATATTGCTTCAGAGATGGCGACAATCGAATGGTATAGGGTAACGTTTTAAACCGGACCTCCAAGTCAAACCATTGACGACATGATGTGTGTCTACATCGGGCCATGAAAAGGATATGTCCCATCATTTCAACATACAATACAGCTTTTAACGAATCACAATCCAATATCGCGCAGACTTTGCAAAGGGTACTTCCTGGCGCAACAGAAAGACTCAAATAACAAGCATGCCATTCCCGCACGGAACAACCTGTTCAAAGCATCAATGCTTGATACATTGATACTCATTTTCCGGATGTGCTAATAACAATCTTAAGAACAGCATGTCAATATTTTGAAACATCTATCATCAATTAAGTGCAGCAGTCAGACATAAAACTCGCAGTTTTATCATAAAATTCTGCCAGCATAAACCCATCTAAAGAATTTCCTTAGAGAATTATATATCAAAACATATCAAGCAAATTCTGAAAATGTCTAAACAATCACTTGATAGACGTCTGTTGAACAAATATATAATGCGGGCACATCTGTAGCTGATGCTCTTACATGCTTTGTTATGCAAATATTTGTATTTGTATTTCTTTTTCTACTTTAGTATTGTCAAGAATGCTTGAAGTCTACTGACGTAACAATGATAAGAAAAAGGTTTGCGGAGACTTGTCCCTATAATTTTGCGACAACCTACGTTCACAGTCGTCCGTTAATTAATACAAGCATAATAGTTCGAAACACCCAGACATGAAATATTTCAAGATGTGAATTTACATCCACAGAATGGTACAACATTAATTGCTCTATGACTTACGTCGGACAATTGCCGAACGACAGACAGTGTGAAAGAGAGAATAAGTTGCTAAAGGGGCCACCACATACGTAAGACTATGCCTTATCACACATATCTACGGGAAAACAACATTCCATATAACATCAGGCAATTGAGGGGGTTCAATGGTAAATATGCAAGGGATCAGGGGAGCAAGGAACGGCCTTGCATAAGTCACGCTGGAAATACAATATAACATCAATTCCAGTATATTGGTACCATAAATAATTATTATTCTGCTGTAAGAGAGATTAACTTGTTACAGAGAACGCGACATACACAAGACAATGCCTCTCCACAGACCCTAGGGAAAACAACAGTCTAACACACAGTAGGCACCGAGGAGGTGCATGGGAATAATGTATGGGAATAGGGGTGCAAGAAATGGTCTGGTAGACCATAAAACATCTAAGGAAAATAAGGGGGAAATGTTTAAAGTCAAGAAAGTCAGTAATAAGGAAAGTCAGTCTGTCTTTGCACCAGAAACGTTTGGCAGTATGAACAATTGCTACGATTTTGTATTAAGTACAAGGTTGAAAGGCTCAAGGAAATACATAGTGTAATCTGGGCAAAACTCAAGGAGTACTCGGTATTCTATAGAAATAGTATTTGCACATAATTTATTATCTAACAGGACGGGTTTGATTCAATTACTATGTGTCCATTATCGAATAGCTCTGCAAAAAGAAACAGCGCAAACACCACATTCAATGTGTAATGATTATTCAGAAATGTTGCATAATAGCCATTAAACTCCATTCTGGAATTACAATACGCATTGAGTGGTTCGGAAATGTGTCTGTTGCAGCAGTAATTGACCCTTTAATGACACTATTGACCTTTTGTGATACAGACATTGCAGTGGTATGAACATCATTCATCTATTTGTGAATTTGATACAAAATTCGATATCACAGTAATTGTAACGATATTAACGATACTATAAACGAATAATCACACAGTTATCAGGCCTTAGCTGTTGAATTGCGCTTAGAAACTCGATTGAGCTGACACAGATGATGATGCTTTAAAAGTATTCATTATATTTAGAATTCAATATACCGCACACATGACCATTTTCATTCAAATGATGGAAACATGGTAAAACAAAGAATGGAGTTGAATTGTTATATAGGAAATGTGCTAAATTGTACATAATTTATCCGTATAATTATTTATTGAGCAGTAAATGGAAACATTGATATGCTATAATGCTTCAAATGTTGAATTCCAGGAAGATAATATTGGTTACATAATTAATATTTATTGGACACGTATGGACACTGATATTGCAATAAAAATGTCTCATAAGTAAAGTATACGTTTAATATATACATACAAAAAAAATAATTCAAACATTTTAATAAAGTTGTAATGTAATCAAAGTATGATAAACAAAAACCCAGAAGATATGTTGTGTCTGTCAGACGAAAATTGTTATTTATTTCATCTATTAATCACCAGTGAATTCAATTAGTGTAAAATCGGAGCTGAAATGGTAACTTGTACATTCAAAACTACAATTATATAACTTATAATTCAGAATGATGATTAGCACTTGATACTAGTATTTCTTTGAACAGCAGACAAACGGACGCCGTGGATGAGAAATGATAGGCTATCTAATAATATTTGTTAACAATTCATATGCAGTCATAATTTGGACCATTGTTCATTCGATTAATAGCCTGTAATACTATTGAGCTGTTCCACAACACAACCTGTGACCAAAAAGTCCTTTTTCAAGTTTTTACATTTTCAAACAAACATATATTTCAACTTTCAAATAATACCAAATATATTAAAATCTGATGTCTACTTTTCTTTTTTTAGCGATTCCAATATTAAGAACAAGAAGCGAAGTTAACGTAAACGATTATGTTGCGTCAGCATGTTCATAATTCTTTTAAAAATCTTCGGCTCTTCAAATGGAAAAAAACAAAACAAATTATGAAATAATTGTGAATATTTCCACGTTTGTTTAATCTATAAATCACAATGAAGCCTTCAAAACAGCTTCGGACAAAGCGCTTAGTCCCATTCGGAAATCCTCGGCCAACTACGTCAAGTGCCTCGGATGTACGTTAGGCACTACTTTCGGAAATACCATTCGAGTATCATGAAATAAAGTCATGATGGCGGCATGAACGCTGGAGTGCTGATGAATGTAATATTTTAGCTATATGAAGACTGAAATATGTGAGTTTTTAACTAGAAATGACAACGATAAGCCATCTCTCATGTGAATTTATCGAAGTTATTGAAATTATAAATCCGTTTTACGAGAACTATTTCTTGACCGCACAAAATGTTGAGTTTTGCTACATAGTGCTCCGCCTTACATACACTAGAGGGTGTTATCCGAGTAACGAAGTGGTACGGAAATACCCGAGAGCTGTCGAGAATGCGCTTAGTCCATGATTGGAAAATACTCGACGTAATAATCAACGTCACTGATTATACAGGTTTTGTCATAGAAGTGTTCACTTATGCTCATTCAGTTTTCATTTATTTCATGCGTCGAATATCACAATATAGTGCATCAAGTACAAACTAGTTGTATTGGTCCAATTGTTATAACCTTTCGCAGAGTATTAGTAGATGTTTTTGTCTTATTCCTGTTTTCTGAATATTTGCAAACTGATAGTAATATGCAATACCGCTTTATAGATGTTCATTATAACATTATGTTGCTGTTTCGTGAATGTGTGTTGTTCATATAAAACTTGGATTATGACTGAGAATAATTCTTACTATTTTGTGAAATCTCTCTTTATATGCTTAGCTCTTCGCGATGTTCATTATAACATTATAATATTGCCTTTTCTGCATGTGTGTGTTTCATTTGATAATTGGAATAATATCTTTATAGATTGTATGTGTCATATTTTGCATATATACGTTTATTTCTTTGTAATTTATTGTAGATATGTTATGTTCTTCAATTATTGGAGGTAATAAAAGTATATATATACTATTCCAATTAGTGAACAGCACGCCATCCGTCACAATTATTACTGTTATTGTATCTTACCACTAAACAATGAACATAAATGCATTTAGATATTGCTAAAATGTGGGTGATCCACAACAGTTTAACAATCTTTGTTTATTTGCATCTGATATTTGATGAACACGTGGCAGTACTGACAAAGGACTACCGAATGCTGACACAGGAAAACGTGCTGAAAATGTAGACGCTTATTTATGTGAACAGTTTACGTTTTAAGAGATTGGCAGAGATATGCTGAGATGGTTTTATTTTATTTATTTTACACCATACGTTTAGTTAATTCAGTTTACGTCCGATTGTGATCCTGTAATTGGAGTAATTGGAACTGGCACATCTTTGCATGATTTACTATTTGTGACTTTTATAACACGCTGAATACATAAATGTCAACAGTCTGAATTTCTGCACTCGACTTGCATTATTAATGAATGTTTATTGGAATTTATAGTCGTTTGATTACGTTTTCACTTTGCAAGCGATGCCATTATTATTTATGTAAAACATAGAACGCACGTTGGTGCAATATTAACGAGAGACTGCGCTACTGCTAGACTAGTGTGTAATTAAATGCCCGATGTGGTAGGAAGCATTTGGAAAGGAATGATGGACTAAAAACTTCATTAGAGAGATGGAAATAACTACATTTGTATTAATTAGATGAAGATATATTTGAATCGCTTACATAAAACGCAACGCCATCAAATACCAGTTTGCCTGGTTATATCAGCTGGTAGAGGACTCCACAAACAAACTAGTTATAGTGGGTTCAAACCCTTGGTAAAGCGCATGTTCGCTGTCCTCCGGGACTTTATGACAAGTTGTACTACTTCCAAAATAATTGACCACAACCACCCAATTCAAGTGAGCTGCTTGAGAATGAACCCATTAATACTGATTTATAACTCAGGAATGCTGGTTATATTAACTAACCGCCGTACGTAAGTGAAATACATGTATTGTAGAAAGAAGTGGGTGAATACACAACAACAGAAAACATCACATGTGACGTCACCATTTCCAACCTCTTCTTTAAGTGACGTCATGTCCAGAGAACGTCATATGTGACGTCACCATGTACTGACAGTAAGCAATATTGGCCCCATATGAAAATATGAAAACAAAGTGACCATATGGAGTAAATATTGTTTCCTGTTTGCAAATAGTGACATCACTTTTTCTTGAAATGACGTCGATTACAGAAGAA
This sequence comes from Mactromeris polynyma, assembly GCA_032209605.1. Classification (NCBI taxonomy): domain Eukaryota; kingdom Metazoa; phylum Mollusca; class Bivalvia; order Venerida; family Mactridae; genus Mactromeris; species Mactromeris polynyma. The sequence goes on from JASFXZ010000041.1 coordinate 2,661,620, forward strand.
GTTGTAAATCCCATAGCAGCGCTCATTTGGTGTTTTTGTTGTTTTGACATTATAGATCAAAACGACTTATTTCTTATATCATTCATCGGAAATTCATTTTATTCATTTTTATTCCTAAAATTGATCGTCTACTCGAGACTCCTTCGCCAGCCAAACAGACCACGATCTATGGAATTCACTAAAGTCAAATCAATAAAAACAATAATTTATACTCAAGGCATTATGCAAGACAGTGTCTGAGACAGGTCTGTCTGTGATGATTACATATAATCACCACGCTATGTACAGTCATACTTCGTTTATTCGACAACCTTATATCTCAATACTCGGTATCATTCGAAATAAATAGCAGGTCCCGATGTATCTTCTTATACAATAAAAAAATATATATACGTGGATTTGAATAGGCTATTCGAAACCTTGTATTCTTCGAAATTGAATTTCGGACCCTTTGGAATTGAATGATCGAGGTCCGACTGTATTTATAAAGATAACTATAATCACCCACAAGCACCGTGTGTCTGTGTCAATGTACTGTCAACAGATCACTACCAGCCATGTCTTTATTCGCGGACTATACAGAATTTATTTACGGAAATCATATTACGGAAAGTCGCTTCTAGAATTCATCAGAGACATTGATTCAAAGCCGAGGCTATAGATTGGTGTAAACTTTATAAGAGAAGTTGTCAGGAAAGCATATTCCCATAGGTTAAGATTTAAAGTTTTTGTATAAAATGTATTAGACGCCTCGGGTCAAGTGACATAGACAAAACTATGTCATTAGGACACGTATTTTTATATTTGTTCGGGTATTTGACAAACTTGGTATCGCTAAATGAACGTAGTACATTTAACTCCGCAATAAACTGACATCTTCCACACATTAATCAGTATTAAGAAGTGGAGAATAAATGACTTTGGATACATTATGTTCAGGCAAATTGTCACAGAAGAGCAAAGCCCTGTCCGGAGATCGAACCAACGACATTTAAGTCAGCATTTGAGCACTCTAACCGACTGAGTAAACCGGGCGTTCTCGGCTGTCATTAAATCATCATTACGTTTATTGACACCGGCGCATCGTGTTGAATTCTCAGAATAATTTCAATTTGATCAATGTCGTTTATACCTCGTGCCTTGGAACAATGCTGATGAAAGGGCCGGTTTAGAATTTGCTTTAATCCCATTCTTGCAACGATAAGCAAAGCAATCAACTAATGCACTTCCTCACTGGGTCAACCTATGTCTCAGGGTTGTCGATAAGAGCCGGTAAAATTAGCCAGAAAGTAAAGCATCATCATCCGGCAACATTTCTTGTATAAGTGATCATAATTATGAGGAGCACCCCAAAGATCCCCGCCTACTTTCGATGATTTCCCTGCTAATTAAAAAATAAGTGACAACCCTGATGCCTATTGCCGAAACGTTTCAATCTAATGTTAAAAAACACAAGCACGTCCTCCGTTCAGCTTTAATCAAATATATTTCAGTATGGTGAATGTCAGGATATCTCAATAACGATGTTATTGCAATCTTGTATTATATTGGCTTCCATTGCCTCTGCATGTTTGGAGGATCAATGACATATAAAGCTCAAATATATTATGGACCGACTGAATTTATGAAGATAGATAGGTATTTATGTGTTATTAATGATATGGGTTGTTGGCAGGGTATATGGGGTTATATGAATCACAGGCAGGTTATATCACCCATATACCCTGCCAACAACCAGTGTAACCAATTTATAATACTGCTATTATTTCATTCAAATAATGTTTCTTTAAGGCATTGTCTTGTAAATGTGGCGCTCCCGGTAACAGAATTAAGACACATTGGTGAGGCCATCATTAAAATATTGTTCGTTTGCGGTGACGCGAACCGAAAGTTTACCAGTGGGTAGGTATGTAAGTTTTCCTAGTTTAATACTGTAATGGCTTCGCCAACAGTCTACTTGTGCCTATATGTATTGATGCACTGTATGTATTGATGCACTGTATGTATTGCTGCACTGTATGTATTGATGCACTGTATGTATTGATGCACTGTATGTATTGATGCACTGTATGTATTGATGCACTGTATGTATTCTTGATGTGGCTTATCCACTCATGTTCATATTAAAGGAATAAAAGGTGTATATTCAATGTTTTCTGATCGTCAAGAAACATTCTATGATTTTTCTACGCGCAAGGAAAGAAAGACCGAAACAATCGAAGAACCAGAAAAAATAAATTGAGTCGCGGCATTTTTCATGAGACGGTCGCGTAACTGCAAACAAACAATGTTTCAACGAATGGCCTCATGATGGTGGAACGTTTATGTGAATTATATTCCACAAAGACGACCTATGTTGCTTGCTGGAAACCCCGACATGAACCATTATCTTTTATCGTAGAGACATTCATTTATCTCCATTAATGTATTATGTAAACTAATTTAGGTCTTCTCGAATAACTACTCTAGTATCTCTCAAATAAAGCGGATACACAGGTTGATCAAATACGATTAAATTATATAACCGAATTGATCCCGTCTAGGATATAATGTTTTATTGTCATATTGATTCATTTTGCATCTTTATGATAACACGGTATACTTTTTATACAATGTTTCTTATACAGTAATTCTGCCAATGCAATATTACGTAGCTACTTCAAATTTCTTTAACAAATGGCAATAGAAGCAATCAAGACTTTTCAATCATTAATAATTTAATTAATAATGTTTACGAGTCAAGTCAAAACTGTTGAAGCCATGTTCAAAAAATTCTAAACGTATTAAAATATATAATTTGGTTAATGCGACCCCAAATTCACAAAGAACCTCGATTTAGATTTGTCTTAAACTGATATTTTAGAACTGACTACAGTTAAAGATACAGAAATCCAGTCCAACTTGCATTAAGCGACCACTCACAAAAATAGCCTTTTTTTTATTCTACCTGAAAAATATTTGATGGGTCACAACCCTCAAATTTGCTCTCATGCTTTTCTGTTGCTTATTTTAAAAACAGATGTTTGAGATGGAACATATTCCTTAGTGACTCGTTTTATTCAAAATGTATCAATTAAAGCACTCAACCCAGCCTAATAGCATGAAAGGTTCGACTATCCGAATGTACTGATATGTCCGAATGCCATACAACTTTTAGGAAATTGCCGTTGATAACAATACATGATAATTTACTATAATGTAGTATTTTTCAATGTGTTTCCAAAATGATACATTGGCAATTAATGAATTCCCTCACATAAAAGTAATTTTAACTATCGTTTTATGCAAACGTTATGCCTATCAAAGAAATACTTGAGGTATTCCGTGAGGTTCGGTTTTTCTTCCCACCTTAGAAGACGATGATTAGAAATGTTATGACACCAATTTCTATACATCGTGGGTTCTAATTGGATTAGCTTTACCCTGAGGTCAGGGACAATTACCGACAACGTCAAATGATGCAGGTTTGGCAATTATACACAGGTGTTAACACATTGTTTCATTAACATCATTAGACAATGGCGGTCTCTAAAGACAAATAATTGAATCATTTTTGCATAAAGTCATGGTCGCTGGTCGCGTAAGACATAAGTCGCGGTTAATGAGTATCGGGTGAGTCGAAGGTCGCTTGCTTGTCATTTGTACAAGTTGGACTGTAATCAAAACACGCAGATGTAGACATTATTGTTTTATTGTCAAAAGCGAGCATTTTTGTGAAACAGGGTCAATGTCCAATCATAGAGGAATGATAACGCTGGTACAGGAAACGCCACAATCACATAAGTTGCTACAGGGAACATCACGTACATTGAACAATGCTTCTCCACACAGACCTCCTGGAAAACAACAGTCCGTAAAACTTCAGGTATTTAAGGAGTAGCAAGGGTAAATACGTAATGGAACATGAGAGCAGGGAATGGCCTGGCCGACCCTAAAGGATAACTAAGGAGAAATAATGTGAACAAGGTCTCCCCTTACAGATCCTTTAAAACATCAGGTATTTGAGGAGGTGCAAGGGAAACACGCACGGGAACACGCGCGAAAGGAATGACTCACCATAAGGGACAACTAAGGAGAATTAATAAGGAAACTCAAGTCCCATGGAAACATAAGCACACAAAACGCAGCGAGTAAGGTACGGCTTCGATTAGTACACTTGTATATCAAACAGTTTTCAACGATACAAATGTATTCATCTTGTGTAGACATTATATCCTCTAGTGATATATGGGTATACGAGAATGTAAAAATAACTACAGCGAAATTTCGCGTGTAGTAGACGTTCTAATACATCTTGACATTATAATTATTTCGGAAGATCAAAGAGATATGCTTTCCAGAAAATGAGAATTTATGTAGCAATTTATACTTAATTACGGTGCTAAATACTATTCATCTTAGTGTAGATCATGTGACACCCTCGTACTTCATTACCGCAAACGACCATCTTGTTATACTAAATGTCTGAGAAAACATAAAACATGAGTACTCACTTATGACAATTGTTCATTACTAAGCAACCACTTCACAGCCGGACTCACACATTTAGTGAAATGTAATATAAAAGAATGTATCTACTCAACACATCCACAACGACGGACGGTGTCAAGCATGCCATTCCCTAGTGGAATATTTTAAAATTGGTGAATACTTCGATGTTTAATATACGGGTCTGACTAAGGATTTCAGAGTGATACAATCATGAGACGTGGTTTACCGATTGACTATGACAGCCAGAAATAACCCTCGTAGACTCGATCTTTATTCAACATTCTACCAACGGTCTATTACCCCGATGCATCTCCTTTGAGAGTGATATATTTAAAATGTAATAAGCACATTCTGAAGTATCGGAAATACTTCAGTTGAACAATTACATTGTGTGAGTACATCTATAGTTAATGTTTCAGCATCTTAATTAGATAGAACATAAGCACTTGTCAATACTTGTGTCAAGAAACCACAATGCTTTTAGGGTAGTGACGTAGCAACGATGTTGGGAATGCGTTTAGAGATTCTAATTTTCAATTTTTTCAAGACAACCAATTTGTTTCGATGCTCCGAATCGGTATGAATTGTCTGAAACATCTCGATTGTGTCCGTCATAGGTAAGCACTATAAAGCCCGAAGAGATCCGATTGAAAGAATTGAAAGATTGTGGCTTGAAATAGCTACACTTCATGCACATCTAAAGACCGGCATTATTTTAGGAATTCAATAGCAACCGTGGAATAGAACAGTATTTATCGCTCAGATAGCGTGTGACATTTGCAGGAAGAGCAAAACGCCAAAGCATAAGACATGCAACATTAAGTATATGCTTACATTTGGATAAAAACATACCTAGGTTGCAATGTCTTGTAGCTGGTATATCGCAGTGGATTGTCCCTCTTGTAAATGACTCGAAAATCGATATCCAGTTTCCTGCTCTACAAGTTTTGATCAACATATTATACAGGGAAACTTTTTCCAAACGTTTTTCTTATTACTATAATATTCTAATATTTATGACAATATTCTACACTTTCCTTTCACCTCTTCTTGCTTCCAATTTAGTTTTAAAAGTTTCACCTTTTATCATATAGAACATATAGCAGAATATCTAAAATTGCCAATTTGCAAACGTTTAGGGGCTAATAAATCAGATTATTTTCAAAAAGGTAAAAACATATTTTTGATACGTGGTACCATTTTGCTTGTATTTCATTACTTTGTTTGTATGAATGTGTGTTTGTTTGTATGTATGCACTGACTGTCTTTGTGCTGTTTAGTGTTATTACTTAACCGGAGGAACGTACGTGCCGAGTACGTTAATAAAGATATATAAAAAATTATACATTTTGTAATAGTATCATCAATTCACAATATATTTCCATCGCAGTTTTAAATAGAAGTGAGCGCACAATAATAACAGTGGTATCCATCTTAAAGTGATTCTGCTACGAAATTCAATAACAATCGTAAATATATAAATCAACTATGATTTTTTTGCTTAAGTAAGCGTTATAATCGACACTTGCACCGAAGCAAATTCATAGGTCGTTGCGGGGGAAAATCGTTTTTAGATATCACTTCAACAGTGATTTACCAGTATGTTTGTAAAGCGAAAGATGAATACCAAGCCAAACAATTCATTTGCACACAACAGAATGACAAGATAATGGATAATGCTAAATAGTTGTCTGTGAGACAGACATCTTTTTCAGCATAAGTATAAACAGCATCTTCGTAACTTAGCAATGCACGGATCTATAGAGAAAGAAGACGTTGGAATCTAGACATTTTCTGAGACGATTCAGCTCGTATGAATGAAGTATGAGACGTATATCAAATAGATTACTGGCATAAGTACTTCATTCTGTTCTGCGGGTCTTTTCTCACCAAGTGATGCGTGAAATCAGACAAGTTTTCTCACATAATGGTAAAAAACGCGTCATCAATTTGCAATCAGGCTGACATTGGTACGGATTAGACAATATGTCACACTGATAAAGGGTATCAACATTGCAGGGCTGGTGATTTTGAATAAATATTATAAAGGTAGATGGATAGTCTTATTTTCTGACAAAATATCGTCGCAATATTTCCAGAACCCCATAACTTGTTTTTCGTCTTTTTAAGAAAAACAACTTTAAAGTGGTACCCTCATGTAGAGAATAGTTACATACGGGGTTATGGAATTGCGTTTTATTCAAGTTATGAAAATATGTTTTTTTACCATATTACAAACAGACACAACTTGTAAACTAGCCTGATTGTTAAAAAACTGGATTTTTATTTTTAGTTTATGATGTACAAACATCTTTCTTCAACAAATACGGATCAATACCATATGAGTACATTCTTTGTTAATGCATGTTTATGGATGCTTTAACTATAGGAAATAATAAAAATGAGTATAATGTTACTTTAAACTATTTGTAATTTAGTAAGCTTACCTCTAAATCAGGTGATTGACCTTTTCTGCGTTTACACTTTCTGTTCGGTGACTGTTTCACGGATACCGAGGTTGACGCATTCATTTCTGCTGGTCGTTACTTCCTCATATAGAATATAATATACACACTATATATAATCCTTTGTTATTCACTGAAACATGAACTCCGATACAGCCTCAATACAGACGTATTGTACAAACGCACTTGAAATCAAAAGAAAACTTCCTGAAGTTTCACTGAACTAACATGCAATTCACATTCAGTTGAAATTTACACAACGACTTTGTCCGATCGAGTTTTCTTTTAGAAGAAATTATGAATGATTGCTTCCTTTTTTTTAAATCCAGTTTGTTTTACACAATTTTTTTCAGGCCTTTTATCAAATTGCACAATTTCATTTAATGATACACAGAAAAACGATCGGTGCGTACTGAAAACACCGCAAGTTGAGTTATTCTAAAACATTTTCCATCTGGCGCACGACTTTTTCTGCCATAAAATTGATATCCCAGATAATATAAAGTCCACAGCCGTCAAATCTACAATTTATATCAATAAATCAGACACAATTTGTCACGAAACGGTACGCGGTGCTCGTGTCCTACTTTCTCATCTAATTCCCGAATTCCCCGTGCAATTCAAAATCCGCGAATGCACACAACAAGCGGATATTCCACAAACCACACTGGAGATAAACATGCCAAATATGGGCTTTATAGACAAATTCCACCACTTGGTACGTTTCAATTTTTTGTAGAATTTTAAGTTTGCAGACGTCTATATGGTCCCCTGAAAATATAGAAGTAGACACACAGCTTATATTTTAAAATTCTCTGATTCATAAGTCGCCTTGAATTATTTGAATTCAGAGATTTGCTCTGCACAAAACAAAGACACTACCAGAACCAACATAGACTCAGTTTACGATTTTCACCTGTATCTTTTGTTTCTTCTTGTATAAGGAATCCTGCGAATGTTTTTTTATGTACTATAACACATTGCATCACATCGTATTGTACTTTTGCCTATTACTTTACGATCAGTTTCGCAATTGTAACTCACTACAAAAACCAGAGATGATTGATTCCCATTCCCCAGACTCTACGAAAGGTGAGAGTCGTTGAGTTGTCACTGGAAGACCAATACAATGCGGAGCAGGAAAAGTGCACCGTTTTCAATTATCGATATTAAATTTGAAACCAACGACAATAATGGTGATGCCCTGTAGTATGGGTACTGTTTATCTATAGACGCCAGTATCAACAGTTGTATATAGACAACGGGACTTGATGATAGGGAAAGTATGGATGGTGTCACAACAGCTCGGCAATGGTGTTACAGTTATGGCGGTCAATTAAGGATTTCATTCATCTATAATCCTGAAATAGGGTTAGCTATAACTTTCCCAAAGTGTCGGGATAAACTTCAATAAATACGAGGAATATGGTTTGTTAGATCAATTAGGGCGTTCATTGCGCTGGTATTATAAAAGCTATTTATTGACTTTGTGATGAATAACATAGCAAATGTGTCATTTACGAGTCTTCTAAAAGAACAGGCAACAACTAAATACCAACAATGTCATTACTAACATATGGACTAGTTCTAATATTTCAGTGCATCTACTGTAGATGTTCTTACTTGTATCACGCTAAATTCCCCCCAGATAATATCGTCTCGTACTTATAACTATGATAGTTAACTTTGATGATTAATGTACGCACATATAATCAATGACATATAGACCACTTAATATGAGATATATACGAATTATATAAAGCAGAGATGGAATTCTTGATTATGCAATTATTTTAAAAATTATTTACTCATGTTACGGTTCATATACGAATATTCGGCATTCATTTGTTTTGTTAGCATACAAGTACGTGTTGTCGTTAATTGGTTCATGCTTATAAAGACGCACTAGACGATGATGTAAGGAAGAGTAAAAACAAATATTGAAACCTATGGTACCATTATATGAATCTCAGAGATATAACTTTAGCAAAGCAATTGTGTTTTAAAGCGAAATGAATTTTAATGTTTGTTTTTGAAAGTTTACGATCATTTTGAACATTAGGTAGAAAAACTTTTTACCTTGTCAACCACTGCAGAAAAGAAATTCAAAATTGTACAAAACCATAGTTTAATTTCTTTCTGAAGAATGATTTACTGAGTTATAACAATACAACTTTCTTTTTACACTTGGAACAAAATGAAGGCTAAAGTGATATAATTGTGCTTTTAATGGCGTAGATTTAACAGACAAATATATATTTCAATATCATTTTAAAACAGAGAGAATACGTAACTACAGGGATCGCCACATACACAAGACAGTGCCTCCCCACGCAGACCTCCGGAAAAACAACAATCCACAAAACATAAGGCACTATAAAACAAAATACTATAAAATGATATTAATCCATTTTCGATTTGTAACTTCACATAACAATTCGAATTTCTTTTCTGCAATTATTCTTTAAAGTATATTTCATAATACAGATAAAGAATGGATCAATAACTTTTACTAGCGTTATTATGCTTACAATATTGCAGCAAACTTTTACCAATTTCTTTGTTTATTTATTTATGATTTACCTGCATAAAATAACATTCCAACATTTCAGGCAATCCATTACCACTTAAATGATTTTATAACAAAACGTGGAGAGGCACTGTCTTGTGTATGTGGCGTTCTCTGTAGTTACGTATTCTCTCTCTTTTATAACAGTTTCCACTTACACTGATTTTTAACAAAATGACAAAACTGGGCACTTATTCACAGACATACGGAGACTGAAACTAAGACTTAAACTCCAATATTGCAAACTTTATATTAACCAGCCTTTCGTTTTCATTACATCTAAACGAACATAATGTTGTCTGAATAGGTGTTATATTACCCAATCTTCACTTTTACCATATGTTGTTTTTAAAAACTACACTATACTAACGACGTAAGTGCAAAAGTCTAAGTCTGAGTTTCTGTCTTAAAATGTTTGTGAATAAGGCCCCTGATCAACTTTAGTTCACACTAGTTGGCAATTAACTACATACGTAAAGGGTTTTACCTGGTAAATCATTGCATGAAAGAAATTCGATTTTTTATGTGTTTTAAGTTCCATAATGAAGAACGGAGTAATATCGTTTTTTAGTGTTATGCTTTTAAAATAATTTTGAAATATCCATTTGTCTGCTATAAATGTACAGCCACGTGATAAGTAAAATGTCGTTATTAAAATTGGTTCTGTTTATCGTTTTAATTAATTAAGTAAGTCAGATCGCACCTGTTTTTTTTCAAAGGAAACACCACGGGTACCAAGTAAGCAGGGAAAGAATTCCAATCACAAACTCATTACAAACGTCTCACAATGTTTTATTTGACAAAACAATATTGCACATACACCCTCCACAAAGATATCACTTGGGTGGTTTTAGGGTCGATAGTCTGCATGGAAAAACTAAGAGGTCAACTTTAAACCCAGCGTACATGATAGTCGCTTTAAATCAAACATCAACAGCAATATTTACGTTGATACTAGTAACTTCCATCTATAAACCCAGCGTACATGATAGTCGCTTTAAATCAAACATCAACAGCAATATTTACGTTGATACTAGTAACTTCCATCTATAAACCCAGCGTACGTGATAGTCGCTTTAAATCAAATATCAACAGCAATATTTACGTTGATACTAGTAACTTCCATCTATAAACCCAGCGTTCATGATTGTCGCTTTAAATCAAACATCAACAGCAATATTTACGTTGATACTAGTAACTTCCATCTATAAACCCAGCGTACATGATAGTCGCTTTAAATCAAATATCAACAGCAATATTTAATGACACACTATTACGTTGCTACTAGTAACTTCCATCTATAAATGTATTAATCATATATTAACAGCTTAGCGATCCATTAAACATTCATTTAGCCATCATGATTAATGTCTTTATACTGAAATGTTGTTGTTTATTTGCTTTTTATTCCCACATCAATAATAATGCTAAACAATGCGTTGCAAATATAAATATTTAATTCCAATAAACAGCATCTAGATTCGCTACTACTAGATCTGTTTTGGTAATAGTCCCAAAAATAAGATCATTATCGTAAAATATCGCATCTCTGTCACATGAACACAAGTGCGTAAGTGTTACTGTAATGATATGTTTTTCGTTGATTGCGTTGAGATAATAGCCAACTTTTACATGTATTAATGAATGATGTCGTTATAGTGCTGGCCTTAAAGGTAGATTTTCTATCAAAATATGTTATGTGATAATTTGGAGAAAATGGCATGTTGATGCCTTCACACGGTTATACTCTAAAACGCTGCATCGTAACTTTTCTGAATATAATGTCCTGGAACTTTAAAACATGAGTCCGATACAGGTATTTCCTGTGCTATAGCGCTAACTCGGCGCGTAGGTCTGGATACCGGTATCAGACGCTTGAATATGTGTTTTTTGGTAAAAATGTAAGAAAAAGTAATAAATGCAGTTTCGTAGAGTACATCTGTTAGAAGTAAATTACCGCCAATTTTCTCTTATTCACCACTAAGGATATTTTGTCAAAAATAAGACTATGAACCTTTAAATATTAATACATATATACGAAAAAAATACGAAAACATTCAAACGTACATAACACACTGTTTGAAGAAACTGTCTTCATGTCTTCATTATAAACAAATCAATCTCTATTACAGCAAACATATACCAAATCGTTTATATGATTAATATGCTTTTAGCAGTACACCCATAACATACATACAAGTCACACATAAGGCAATCCATTACCTACTAATTGATCCTGTAACAGTTTCCAATTACAGATATCATCAACAAAATGACAAAACTGATCAACTTTGATAAATAAATGTTAGCACTTAATTCCATGCCAAAATGTTACAAATTCCGACGCAGACAATTGTTTAAAACATATTAATTTGAGTTCCGAATATTTTACAATTTTAGAGTATATTTTCAATAGCAACAGTTTTAATTAATTCATCCAAACGTTCTATGCGCAATATTTCACTCGATCGACCTCACGTATATGCATTGAAACACTAGCCCAAGCATATGTTGTGCTTGCAATATCCGCGGTAAATTAATAACAATCCGTCAGGCAGTAAAATCATCTGATTATGAAACTAATAAAGTTATTGTTTAAACTTATTTGTACCAAATGTTTCGAATTGCATAATAACGTTCCATAGAAGATAAACGTGTGCCAAGTCTCACTATCTTATAAAACAAAAAACATTTTGAGAGCAAGTACATATCTGTTATAGATGACAAAACCACCTAGTAATATTCCAACTCTAAATTATATTATAAAAACCTATTAAAAAATATTCTGAGAACTTACGAATTATTGAAATAGTCCACTAGTGAAAGGCCTATACTACACTGTACGTATCTTTGTTCCAGTCTAGAATCACAATACGAGACACGCTGCTGAATAAATCCGACGGAATATTCTACACAACGTATCCTTATTCGTGAACAAACTTTCCCCTGTGGCTATTGTTCCGTTACTTAGTGCTTCAACAACCATCGGGGGATCATACGGTTAGTATTTGTAATAAAAGTCACAAAGGTATTATTATCATCATTGATAGTGAAAGTGGTTTATTGATTTCTAGATAAAATAACCATACCACTAGTAGTGGTTATGTATGGTAAAACACTATTGCATGTTAGAAGAGGTTGAGTCAATTTAATTCTTTTCTAATGGAAGTCTTAGCATACTAGTTTGAGACAAGACATAACACTTGATATTTATGACTTCTCACTTAGAACTTTTACTTTTGGACTTTTACCATGCGACTTTTTAATGGGAGGGAGTAATAGCTGTTCAGTACCATCGTTCCGTAGCAAAACGTAAATGAAGAATCATACAATGTTAACAATCTAAAACCGAATTTATCAAAGCGACATGTCGAATAAAATGATTACTTTTAATTTTCAAACTATTAACGTCATGGTAGTTCCGGCAAACATTTCCAGATAAAATGAGTGCTTAGAAATTAATAAAGAAAGTGGAACAGAATATGTAGGAACAAAACACCTGTCGTATCCGAAGGTCATGTGTTTGAGCCCCGCGATGAGCGGGGTTTGATCACGCACTTCACAATCCCTCAAATTGGCGCGAGTATTAGTTGGTAAACAGGAAGCAGTCATCGAGAGTAACTATTAGAAGTTGTACGAATTTGTTTCACAATCGATGTAAAATAATTAAATTTAAACTGAAGTTCGCACCCAGACCAATGCAAGAGTTCACGTACACCGACTTTGGCACGGTCGATGGAAAAACACCACTCGAGTTGTAAACCTGATTTCGGGTTTAAAACATCATAATTACGCTTGGTGCGATTTTTTAATGTGACTGCTAAAATTGTGCTTGCCTTTATGCACACACCGGTATTCGGGGATTAATTGGCACTAAATTTGATAGGCATATGCTTCCATCTTTCCATATTTAATGTGATAAGTTAGTGCCTTGGACTAATGCAACAGACATTTGATACACACTGATCGCTTTTGAACACATGAATTTACTTTAAGTGAACAAAACACCAAATGAAATGGATGCATAACGTCCCAAAACCTATACAATTACAATTATGGTCCTTGGCCAAAACATCTGTCTCGAAAGGAAGACGATATGCTAATTTCGTTTCTGCGTCATAGTCTGTATTTTTGTTTATTTGTGTGTTTAGTAACGTTTTCCTGGAACTACGTGCTGCACCAAAATAACATTTTAACTTATAATAAAAGGAAGGAATACATTGCTATCAATATCAAATATATACAATATGTAGTGACAGTGAAGGCCTTCAGATTTAATGGAACATTGAGATTTCCATCGAGACCAAAGGATAGGTTGCGTGTAATCTTACATGGTTCAATGTTACTGTAACTAAAATAGATCATTCTATTGCCATTCAGTATCTACATTAATGAGAAGATTATCTGCATCAAACTTCGAACATAAAAGTACTTTTCTGTTCATCCCGAAGAGCATGGATTTTATCACGATTAGAAATAAAATGAATGAAGAGGTCGAGCAGGAACGCCACATATTAAGTACACATCAAAACTGTAATTATAGAGATATTAAAATGTTTCAGGGACGCCACATACCAAGGACAAACGCCTCCCTACACAAAACCCGGGAAAGCAACAGTCTACAAAGCATAAGGCACTGAGGAGGTACAATGGTAAACATGCATGGAACTCGGAACTCGGGGTGGGGGGGGGGCAAGGCATGGTCCGCCCGACCACAAAATAACAACACAAGGACATTTTAGTACGACAACAAGAGAATATTTTAAAGGATGGAATACATCACGGAACAGGCAAAGAATTGAATTACAAAAGTGGTTCAAAATTCACTATGTGTGTTAGATTTGTGCCTGTATCCATGCAGAAACCGAAGCATGTAATGTCCATGTTTTAAAGGTGAAATTGGCATTTCTAAGTAGGAGTCTGTAGACAATCCCTTTTTAAATTGGACATCATTGTATATGCATAAAAGCCAAATATGCTACGTAACAGACGATTGTCTGCATCTGTGTAGGTCATGGTCATTATTCTATTATAAGTTCAATCAAAATAACAAGCCAATTGCCATTCCAAGATAATCACAAATATGGAAATGATATATGAAAAAATCGAACTCAATATTATTACTATCATTTGAAAGAGGTAAAACTGTCTTTCTAGGAATATTGTTAAGTATTAATAATGAAGAGGATTTGTATAATCGATAGCGTTATATATTATGCTCATTAAAAATAATGATTTATACTAGATTTTGTAGCAAAGTACCGGAACTAATAATTTAAATGGAACACACTTGACATCAAAGTATCATGAAATATCCCTGTAGAGAAACAAATTGAATAATTAATGGGACACAAACAGTCTATGAGCGAACAGGTCATAGTAGAATGCGTTCATGACCCGTTTATGGGTAACTGATATACAATATGATCTTTTATTTATGAATCAACAGGCATTCGATGTTCAATCTAGCTAAACAAAAGATTAACTATAGTTCTAAAATGTGCTACAACGTTCGACATATTCAGTTGGTTTCAACAATTCTTCAACGAATAACAGTCAACTGCAACTTATTGTGTAAAAGTGTAAACTGTTTTATTTCTCAATTTTTGAAAAAGGTTATTAGCCAATGTATTGCAACAAAGTGACCATTTGATTGAATGTTTTAAAGTAACGATCTCCGTTGAAAAGTATTACCATTGTGTATTCTAAAAGAGAGAGAATAAATTGCTACAGGGAACGCCACATACTTTGGACAATGCCTCTCCACACAGACCTCCGGGAAAACAACAGTCAATTAAACATATTAAACATAATGCACTTTAAGGCACAAGGGTAAATACAGGGGCGCAAAGAATGACATGGCCGTCCATAATGGATAACTAAGGAGAATCACAGACGACACACAGGGGGAGAGGTTAATGGATGAAATACATCACAGGTCAAGTTTCTTTCTGATTTTGTTTGTAAGCAACCAATGCATGACATTTAAGATTATGTCGAAATGTTAAACAATGAATTACAAAGATAGAGCCGAAAGTTGATGCTTTGAATTTGTGTTCAGAGTGCCCGACACAATAGAATAACTTAACCGTATTCACATTATTGAGGTACCCTGTCGACTTTTGAAGTTGAAAAAACTTTATATAATAGCAAGTATGACGTAAGTATCGCTGAAGAAAGGTACTGGATTAATCTAGCGAAACGGTCAACATTTATAAGTTTTTGCTAAATAAACGCGAATAACTGTGTGATTACCAATTTGGGTATCGTCTTTGTCCCACAGATAAAAAAAGAGATACACACTATTTATGAGATAAGATATGTTGACAATACTGCTGTTACTGGACTGAAAATGCTTCTATCGACCCACACACCCACCAATCGTTGATGACAATACTTATTGAAATAACGAGTAAGGCAGATATGATTATTGCGCTTCAATAATGTTCTACATGCCGATTTGAGCATTGATGCATACAATATATGATGAGCCAGAAAAAGAAAGTGTGCGTGGTACAATATGGATATTTTTCGATATCACAGGAGATACACTAGGACATATTTGGTACCAACTGAAGGATAATTTTAATTTCTGTCCAGTGGTATATTTTTGTTATCTGTATTGCATCAACCGTAAAAAAATGACAAATGTAATTTAATTGGTTACCATGCAACAGCGAAAAGCGCTCTGTACACTTTCTTTTGACCCGAGTTTAGGTACTAAACGCGGGTTAATAATTTATACACAGATCAAGATAAAAAACAGATATTACTGTTTCCGCAACAACACTTTGGTAATTAATTTGTTACATTGCGATTACCCCTGATTTTACCATTAACTCAATTACATAATTATAAAATCATAAACGAACTCTAGAACCTTATACAAATCACTTAGCCCAATGTTTGACCCAAGAATGAGGGCATAAGACATATTGCCTTGAGTGACTCAAGTTCTTCTTAGAATCGAAACTTAATTGCATTTGTACGTCTAGATATTAAAAATGCAGTAACCTTCCTGTCGCTCAATACTTGTTTGACAAGTGTGTCATTAGATGGCGAGGAACAACTACGTAAGTACGTCTGAGTTTTAAATAATTATGAGATATCGTGAGTTAAAGAGGTATTCAGGTCTGGTTTATACACGAGTTTAATTTAGTGCATCGACGATAAAAGTAATTACGTTTGCGAACCTGCTATAAAGTTCTCTACAAAGAGGTTCAGTTGCTGAGTGAAATATTTTATGGTATTTTTGTTTTCATTTATGAGAAGTAACTGGATATATAAAATATTCAATTGCTTTAAGAAAATTAAAAATAATTTTGGGATTAACTTGATCTCGATCAGTTGATATTTTGTGAACATGTGACCAGATATTATAAATGTTTACAAATGGCTTTACTTGACACTGACCTTGACGATTAGAACACGCGACCAAAGTTTGATTTAATCAAACTTTAAAGGCACTGCATATAAAGAAACACAAATAAAAGTCTTAACGGCTTCTCGAAGCATTGTACATTTCAGAATACAGCATTGTAAGTGTTCAACTTCTATACTAACTATGTACATGACTACATCCAATCACAAAACAGGCTAATATTTCAGCGCTGAAATTGAATTTGTTCCGGATAATTCTTCCTAAGGATTATGTATGTTTTATAATCACATAAAGTTAAGTGGTATGCGATGCAAAATAATTCAATCAGATTATTTATACCATAATTCCTCTATCAGGAGAACGTCTGGAGTATGTCTTCAGATGCCACTTTGACGAATAAATTGTTGACTTCAAACTCATTTAGCGTACACTGTTCTGCACAAGTTATCAATTATGTGGTCCGCCTGTACAATTACACCGAATTGGCAGAGGAATTAAACATGTTTGAGATAGGATGACAGTCTTACAAAACTTCCTGTTGGTTTTAATTAAATTGTTTACCAATATTTGCAAAGCTAGCCTTGAATTGACAAGATGTCGAGAGCGGTAAAACACGAGGGAAGACGGTCATGTTGGTTATCTCTGTTTCCCGATACAGTAAAACCTCACTTAAAGACCAACTCATGATTAAGAACACAATGCTAAAGACCATTTTTACCTTTTTGCTGTTTATTTAACCCCATTAGAAAGACCACATCAATATCAAGACCTGTTTTCACGGGTACCAAGGACGGTCTTATTATCGAGGTTTTATTGTATTTTCATAAAAACTCACGCGGCACTAGATTACAGTACTAACAAGCGGCAAAACATCTTTGTCTCTACGTATACGGCTATATGGTAGTTTCATGTTACATAAGGACCTTCAGTTACAATGATAATGACACATTTCTAAACCGAAAGTAGCTGATTAGGGTCACCAAAACTTAAGTAGGGATTTAGACAGATCGGGGAGGATTTTCTAATTTATCGTTTTGATAACGAACATTGGAATAATATTAGATTTCATTATATCAAAAGCGTTTTTCTACGTGTTCTCGTGTCAGAAATGATCACATTCAACAGTTGATACTTACCGATCTAGATGACTGGGAAATTTCTTAGCAGAGAGATAGGACTTAAATGTTTTATTTATTACACATTATGTCAAATTCATTGAAATAAAAAATATTTTCGACGACAAGAAAGTCATTGCTCTCCCAGTCATTTAAAGATAACCGACGACATCAATTGCATACATTATGGTTTAAATTTATTAAATAATGTTTGTTTTGACATGTCCTGCATGCAAACTTCATGACACAGTGTGACCAAAGTATGTTACATTGATAACCCATCGTTTATGTTTGTCTTGTGTTAACCATTTGCTTTACATAAATGTACACAT
The DNA here is from genome assembly GCA_032209605.1 of Mactromeris polynyma. Lineage (NCBI taxonomy): Eukaryota > Metazoa > Mollusca > Bivalvia > Venerida > Mactridae > Mactromeris > Mactromeris polynyma. Next base: position 2,679,973 of record JASFXZ010000041.1, read on the forward strand.
GAATGTACCATTTGCTTATGACATTTCCGGATTGTCCTCGTCATTCATTTATTAGTAAGTGTTAAGTTATGGGTTAACAACATTATCGAAATTCAATAGCAAGACCTCCTCCATGCCGAAAATGAAGCCTGTAGTGCACTTGTAAATGCATTATTTTATTTAATATAAACTCTGTCACAGAATTTTCACTACGTTTGTTCAGCAAGAACTTCACTTGCAAACTACGCGTACATTACATGTAAATATTCTAGCTGCACAACACAGACCTGATAAGAATACCAGTTAAAACAACAAGGCACTGCACTATGACCTACTAATATTTATATTGATAATAATCCGCCTTTTGCACTACTTGACTTGTGGTCACTCGCATTTATTGTACAGCGAGCGTACTATATGACTCTCTACGAATTGATAACAAACGACATTTAGTGTTACGAATAATGTTGTAAGACAATAAAGAGGGCGTACGGAATATGTTCGTGGTAGTAGACAGATAGATGACCTGCGCATCGATCAGCAATGCAACTCCAGTCACTGGCTTCAATAATTATTATTGATAGCCAGTCGAGAAAATTTCGTCAGGCTGAAATTCGGAATCAATTTAAAGAATGAATTCGGAATAAAAAAACATTTTATTTCGGAATGCCATCACAACGATGTCTGGATTAACATCGAGTTTGTTTAAATCTCAACCACCATTGCTACAATATATTTCTCCAGAAGTTCACGGGCAATGGATGAAGTATAACAAAACAGATTAGTTGCAGCATCTATTTCCCAAATGATTTTGCTGTTCAGCGGCTGCTTCCTTTTATTCATAATACGTCTTGAGGCAAACTTCGAGTAATGGATTGAATCATTATTAATTTCAACATTGAAACTTTATGCATGAAATAAACAGTCATAAGGGACAGTGCTGTTAACAGCATTGCTATATTACACATTATAATGCTTGGTTTGAAGTATTATCGTCGTTCATGGTTACAATCTTCAGTTCTCAGCTCTCAATTATTGCAACTATTTGAAATCGACAATACCAAAACGTGTCTCACATTTTGCAAGTCATTCATTAAAGCTACGATCATGGCTGTTGTTTTCCCGTAGGTCTGTGTGGAAAAGCATTGTCGTATGTACTAGGAGTTCTCTGGAGCAACTTATTCTAATTTTAGACAGTATATATGAACTGCTAAAACAGAACTGCCTTAAGAACGCTTTTGCTATATGCCATTGGTAAATCCTTGTTATTATCATCATTGATGTTTGTGCTGACAGTTCCAAGGCTGTAACTCGCTATATGGTTGTTGTTTCTGTTTGTGTTTTGAATGTGTTTTGTATTTCCCTTTCCCCTGTACAATTCTGTCACTTTGTATAGTGTTCAGGTTGTTTCCCGCCCAGTTTCGGCCTGATGCGGCCAGTTGTCTTGACAGTCCTGTGATCTTTTCCGTCCATTAATCCAATAATGTGTGTTGCTGTATACATACATTGTATGCAACATTTCCTGTTCGACTTTATTAATCATTTTTGAATAAATTTAGAAAAAATATTTGTGATAAAATCATATCCGCAACTCAAAACGTGTTTGCTACCTATCAAATAATCCTATGTTACAATGTTATGCTAAGAAATTCGGTAGCTGATGCTAAAAGACACTTCTACTTAAGTTGAAAGTGAATGTTGCATTAATTCCAGTAGACATTTTGATTATGACCGTTGTATTGATTCCACGTACTATTCTCAAGCGTATGTTATCGAACTGCATCAGTTTAATAACAAGAAGGGCATAATTATCTTAACGATGCAGCGGAACACAATTATAGTGCTGCTCATGAAAAGAATAAAGGTACACTAGACAGCAGATCAATCATCTAGATATTGCATCGAAACAATTATATAGTATATAAAATAATGCACAATACATAATGTAAAAACCAATAATGATCAAATACCGCAACAGAGCCAACTTGTTTAGAAACAAAGTGTAATTTATGAGTGTGTCGTGATCAATCAGTTGCTATTTTGGTGATTTTATCATGTGTTTTATGAGGCACTCAATGCAATGGCATTGATGGCTTATGAATGAATGTCCATATACGTATTTGTATGATAGATATATATCTCGTATATGAGAGAAAATAAGTTGCTACAGGGAACGCCACATACGTAAGACAACACGCAAGGGAACATGGGCGCAAGGAATGGCCTGGCCGACCATAAAGGACAATTAAGGATAATTAATGAGGACAAACAGGGGGGGGGGGGGGTTTGCAAAGGTCTGATTTTCCTTCAAAACAATGGTATTGAAAATATGCAATGCCATTATTAAGCCGCCCTCTAGAATTGGAGACAAGAATTGTAATGTATTTGTTTGTTCATTATCAAATTATGTTGAGTCCCGAACAATCTTCTTCGTAATCATTAAAGTTTCATAAAAGTGGGCACCTATCTTCGCAGATTGTGTGAATGCCAGTCTTGGGATTTGTAATTTTTATAAATCACCAAAATAAGTCCGTACTAAGATTATCTAATTTTTACTTAAAAAATCTCTAAAATGAGATTATGAGAAGAGGGGTTCTTGCAATAATGGCAAAATACAGATCAAATGCTCGGATAAGTTGAAGCTGTTGACTGTAATAAGTACATTACAACAGTGTAGACACTAATGTCGATGCGGTGAAAGAAAATATCTTTTTTATTGGAAGAGAGATAAAGTTGTTACAGGGAAAGCCTCCAAACATAGAACCCAGGAAAGCAACAGCCTACGAAACATTAGGAACTTTGGAGGTACAAAGCGAAAACATGTATGGGAATGTTGGAGCAAGGAAAGGTATGACCGACTATATAACAAACAAGTTTAGGGGGTCAACACTATAATGTATAACCCATTAGAGGAACATTTGTGTAATGTTAAAAGCAAAAATATGTTGTTTATTGTATAACACTAATATTAATGACGAGAAACAGACGAATAAAAAACTAACGCAATAATTGCCGTTACTAAACTCTTAAATAAAAATGAAATAAATAATTTGATCTAGAAAATAGACGATATTCTATTTGTCATAATCATATATTGATACGTTTCTTTTACCCGATGGAACAGACCTGTTAACGTTGATTTAAGTTTTTATACGTCTAGATAAACTTACTTTATCGTGATTCATTCAGAAACATGGCTCCAATTGTACAACAAGATAGACATATGATATTATCATTATTTCATCTCCAATATTTCTAGATTCCCCTATATGTATCATACTATTTGAAACATTAACTCATAAAAGAATAGGTAATAAATAATTATTCAATGAATCCAGAAATGATTCACATACGTGTAGTCCTACATCGTCTGAAACAAATAATATTTCATATCTAAAATTCGTAAATATTCTTTGTAATTTCCGTACAGTTTCTTCAGTGTTATGTTGTAAATCCTTTTTCCAGCCATTACTTAAAACACGAACGTCATAAAGAAAAGGAAATTGCAAATATTGTGTCTCATATGGCATACTTTAAATTGTATATTAGAAATTCTAGTAGTGAATCGCACTGAAAAATGTGTCTAATCTACTGCTGATGGATGATGATAAATGCCCAAGTTCCTCTAAATAGCATTTGATTTAGCATATTTCAGAAATTGAAACGTATATGTTGTTTTGCTTTCTGTAATGGCGTCATGAATGAAGACACAGATACTTTTGTTTTTCTTGCTTTTATTTTCTTCGTTCTATGAACTAAGTACACCATGATCTCGCAAATGTTCGAATCTAGAAATGTCAAGATAAAAAAGTGTAAACGCTTCATATATAAGGAGGTTACATTAATGTTATGAAGGATTTGAACACGGTCGGACGATCACCCGAAAGTAATCAGGAAATATAAGGCATAGAACAGAGCATAACCATGACACACGATTGAAGAATATTTAAGTATTATAACATACTGTTCAAATAACCACTAGTTAATGTAATTTACAAAGTCCAAGTCAAATTTATTTAGTAGATAAAGGCCACCGGACCAAAATACATGCCAATACAGTACAATGGTCTAAATGAATTAAATAGTTGTGTCACTTATTCTAGTAAACATACTATGATAGTCTACAGTGAATAATAATTCTACCAAATTGAATTCAAAAGGTTTTCAATGAACAATGCTAAAATGAATATTGCTTCGTGTACGAAGAAAGAAACAATACTGAGAGTCCGTCAATGCCTTCAACATTTCTGTTTTCTTCTCGAGATTCCCTTAACAATAATCACACATTCTCGCCCTCTCAAGTGGCCTCAAGAAATATTAATGCAAAACATTCGCTGTGGTTGTCTAACAATTCAAATTCGTTTTGAATATCAATTTCAGCATCAATTCAATACACAACATGCAAATTCATTCTGGGTGAGCATCAAGTTCTATAAAACCAAATGCATAGTTTGACATTTTAAGTGGAACGTTTTTTAATCCCTTCAATGTATTACCCAGAGTAGTCATACACAAATGGATCTGCATCACAATCATTGTTTAGTAATGGAAGTATCAACAAATTCAGTGTAAAACTCTTTTAAATATTGAACAACCGACCCAGTGGAATTAAGTTGATGATATTTAAACCGAGAGCGCTGGTATGTAATCCATGGAAACCGATCATTGCCATCGCTTTACACAGATAAATAAACTTAACCAAACTTATAAGTGTGCAGGTATAACTTTGACCGTATCTTGGTAAAAAATAGTCTGATCTTGCTGAAATTTTCAACAAATATAGCGTAGATACCTGGCATATCTTTTTTTATTGTAAGTCATAAATCAAAGGACCGAAAAATTACAATCAATTAATGTGATGATGCGAGATAAGTCAATACTGCAGCTCCCACTTAAAGATTATCGGGTTGATTGGAAAAAGTATAATAGCGTATTTAAATCAAACATTTCAACCTAGGTATCATGACATTCATGTAGCCATTAGCCAATATTCAAACGTTCGTGTAGAAATGTTAATCAATTAAAAAGTAATTAGACATTAAAAAAGTGCTCATACATCTGTACATAAAATCATAGACAATATTGGAGAGTGCTGACAAGTGCACTAATCTAAGTGTCAGCAAATTATCTGTGTTTCTCTTATGGATATTAGAGAAACTTGTCAGAAGAATTAAAACGATGACAATCGAACCGAGAGTGTTATAATGAAATCATGATATTAAATTTCTACCATGTGAGACTGCTATGTTTAAATGGCATTTACAAGCGACAGTTACGTGTCGTTCTTGTATGCTTGTATGATCATATTCGTATTTAAATAGAAATGTAAACCTTTTTCCCAAATGTCCCGTTTACTTTGCGTATCGACTTTGAAACTTCATTTCCCGAGTAAAGATATACAATGTTAAGATGTCGCTTCATATTATGTCTCGAGTCATACAATAGCAATTTGTTCAATACCATGATATGTAATGGACTACATGAAGACTACAGAATATTATTCTTCCGGATTTTAAATTCGCGTGTAAAACAATGATATTCAGCTAAATGTGACGAAACGATACAGACAAAAACTGTGTTATATTATGAAAGTAATGTACTGGTACCCACAACTGTGTACAACTTGACAGAAATAGTGCAAGAACTAGTTACGTAGCTTGCGTGATTGAAGAACTATATACGTGTGTACTTGTAATTAGACAAAGGTGCAATTAATAGAACGGAAAGCTACACACTACCGCTGTTGCCACGAGTGTTGTTGTACGCATCGTGTTAAATGATAATCATGCATTTCTTTATTTTTATGCCACATAGTGCACTGTCTTTTAAGTTTCCAAATATTAGCACTGAGTAATTCTGTTTTTACATCAGTGAACTATCACTGTTTAGTGAATAAATGATTCATCAGGTAACCAAGATGTAGCTACTACTGATTTGCCATAAAATCAATTGAATAAAATACTATGACAAACTTCAAAGCTGAATTTGGGTTATTGTGATTCAAATTGTCCTCCTTCCGTCGGCAAGCCTTTTTCAAAAGATTTCTCATAAACATGCGGTTGATGAACACCCACTTTCTTGGTATTCAGTATCCTAATACTTATAGTCATCTGTCACAATTGTTCAGAAATTCCGAAGTAACGAGAGCTAAAGTAGAACAACTATAAGTTTATTAAAAGTCATTATGATGGTAACAGCCAGGATTGTTCCAAACACTCCTTACTAGTGCCTTTGCAAGTTGTTTCTAGCGAAAAGAAGGAATAAGTTGCTACATGAAACGCCACATACATAAGACATAAGTGCCTCCCCACACAGACCTCCGGGAAAACAACAATTCATAAAACATAAGGGACTTAATGAGGTTTAAGGGTACATAAAGTCGAAAAAAGGGATCAGAGAAAGGGTGTAACATAAAACATTAATATGAGAGGAATGACTGCGAACAACCAAAAAGCAAAGGAATAAGGTGAAAGTAAAATATAAGAACGTATAGAGGGATAACACAACCCTAGATTAAGGGGCTACGGTACTACTCAAAAAGTGTATATGAGCGCCGCTGTACGATTTCCAACCTCTTGTGTTAGTGACGTCATTTCTAGAAAACGCAACATGTGATGTCACTATTTGCAAACAGAAAACAAAATTTACTTACATGGTCAACTCGTTTTCATGTTGCCATATGGGGCAAATATTGCTTACTGTCAGCACATGGTGACGTCACATGTGACGTTTTCTGGAAATGACGTCACTTGAAGAAGAGGTTGGAAATCGTACAGCAGCGTTCATATATTAATCGTTTACACCCTGGTATTAACTATTTTAACTTGACAAAATTGTGTAAAATGACCAAGTTCTGCATGATTATATTTTACCTATATCCTTATGTTTTTTGAGTGACTGCGTCATTTGTGTGTGGTATTTTCTGACAGACTTCTCCATTTACATATATCTAGTTTCCAAAGCACTCAAAATCCCTGGAGTATAAATTCAATTTATTCTGCCCAATACGTCACAAAGACTGTATTTCATAAACACAAATTTAAGTGGCATCCCATGCAAAATTATTCAATGAGATTATTGATGCCATAATTTGTCAATCAGACAAAACGTCTGGAGTATTTCTAAAACCGTTTAGTGCACCATTATCTGTACTAGTTATCGATAATGCATTTCGCCTGCCTAATTACACCGAACTCGCAGACAAATTAAAATTGTTTAGATATGATGGCAGTCATACAAAACTTCCTGTTGGTTTTATAAAAATATTTACAATGTTGGCATAGCTAGCCTCGAATTGACAAGACGTCGAACGCGGAACAGGATAAAATATGCCGCTAATTACTAGTACATATTTTGATCCAATTTTCGTTCCCAATATTTTAACAAAACAAATGAAAGATTATTCAAATGCGATTTTAGATTAAAGATATAATATGCTCATTTTTGTTCATTTGTTCATTTAAACAATCATGAAAAATATACTTAATCTAGTTAAAACTTCAATAAATATGCTTTATCACAGAAAACAATTATAATGTATTTATCTGTATTTGACTAAAAAGATATTCGTATTATCATAAAATTAAAAAAACTTTTTAACAACCGGGTGTTTTTTACTAGTTTTGTCTCTTAGTAATATGATTAAACAACATTGTTTTAAACGGTTATATATATCAATGGTTCTGACTGATGATGCTTTAGACTAAGTAACAACAATACTAGATGAAGCCCATTAAAAAATAGATTCAGATTAGCCAGATAAATCTTTAATGTACTGAATGTTCATGTTTAAATACGGTACAACTGAGTAAATCTTCCACAAAAATGTCTATATTGATACGTCCTGCATGCAGAACAGGAATGTCATAGACAGGGCCAGATGTAACATTAGCATTGTTGCCGCTAAATGTTCAAAGACAGCAATTCTATCTCCACTTATCATGTTTGTCTCAGGTCCATTTTGCTTTGATAGTAATTAACATATTTGCTTATTTTGTCATGTGCCCTTGTTGATTTGGATGTGCCTTTTTAGTATATTTCCGGCTTGTCTCCAGCAGTCATTCATAAGTGCGTCCTAATATACGTTTCAATGTAACCTTATCGAAATTATTCGAAATTATTAAGAATTCTTAAGTCTAATAATCACTCCTGCATTACAATTGCGAATACATTATTTTATTACATATAAAATTGTTGTCACATAAATTTCACAACTGTTGTTTTGCAAGGAATTCTAAAACTGCTAAAACAGTGAATGACTGCGTTATGGCACATTTTTGTTTATATTCAATTAAATAAGAATCAGCCTTTATCTTATTTCGCATTTGGGCTTTTTACAATCATTTGTACAGAGTGACTTTACGATGTGCTTCATTACCAAATAATAATAAACAGCATTATTGTTTTTGCAAGACAATGTGGACGTACCAAACTTGTGCGTAGACGTAGACAGAAAATGGATATGTGTATAAGCCAGCTATGCCCGATTCAGTGTCTATGTTTCATGAATCAAAAAGAATAGCCAAGCGAGATATTTTTTCAGATTAAAAAATTGTGAATATCTGTTTTAAAGAAAGAATTCAGACTAAAGTAGAAATAAGTTTTTTAACATATTTTCAGCAATACAATCACAGTGGTACATGTATCCTTATGTAGGTAGATCATAGACAAATGTTTTGCTGAAGTATTCTTGCAACATTCATTTTCCAATTAATCTGCTTTCCAGCCGCTGCCGTGTCCTATCATCCGTTATGCATCATGAGGCAAACTTGGTTTAACGGATTGAATGATAATTAAGTTCAACATCGATACGTAATTCATTCAACATCGAAACGTTATTCATTCAACATCGAAACGTTATGAATAAAATAAAAAATATAAAATGGGCAGAGTGGCAAATACCATTGTTATATTACACTGGCATATTATAGTTTCGTAATTACAGTTTTAGTAATATTTACGTGTGCAAACAGACATTTTTGCATTGAGTAGAGAAATAATATATCTGTGTTTACTTGCAATTGTTGGAGCTTTTTGAAATCGTTCGTACAAAAAAACGTATATCACGTTTCGGAATTTATTTACTCAAGTGACAATCGTGTCCAAAAATAAACTGGAAAGTATGGCTACGTCAAACACGTAATTATTTACAATTTGCGATGCTAAATCATTCGTTACAATTTCGAATAATGTCCATGCCAACGACGTTCCTTTAATTTGTATTCATCATTTTATGTTGATGTGTTGCCCATGTTGCCATATTTGTTAACTTCCTTGTATTTCTATGTAATTTTATGGGTACTTGTATTTTCGGGTGGCTGTGCACATTGTATGTGTCATTTTCTACCCGACTTCATAAAAAGGTAGACAATGTAAACTCACTCAAGCAAATCAGCAACAAAAAACATGTTTGCTGTGTCAAAGAATCCGTTGTTACTCCGATGAGTTATGAAGTTCGTAAGTTGTGGCTCAAAGGCAAAAATAAATAGGCAAGTAGACATGTTTCGCACTGATTAGAGATTAAATATTTTATTTCTGTGTTTGCTCGCATTTACTGGAACTATTTGAAATCGTTTATAAATAAAAGTATCTCGCATTTCGAAAGTTATTTACTATGAACTTTGCTTGGTATTTTTTGTATGTGATATTCTTTCCCCGGCGTTATCATACTTTCGCGAACTTCCGGTAAATCGTTTTTATGACCATTATACAGATTCAACTTATCCGTAATGTATTCATCCATTAAACCCCCCCCGCTTATCCTCCTTAATTCTCCTTAGTTGTATTAACCCTTGCACCTCATCAATGTCTGATAATTTGTGGACTGTTGTTTTCCCGGAGGTCTGTGTGGGGAGGCATTGTCTTGTTATGTGGCGTTCGCTGTAGCAACTTATTCTCTCTTAGACTATTATCAAGCACCTGTTATCAAACTGCATCAGTTGAATTACAAAAACTACTTATCTATCTATGCAACGCAATCATTAAGCTACTTACGAGGAGAATACAAATGCAATAGACAACAGGTCCATCATCCAGATACTGTATCGAGATAAATATAGTATATGAAACAAATTGAATGTAGAATGTACAACGGAAATTCAATAATAATAAAATACTGCAACAGAGTCAACTTGTCTAGAAACAAAGTACATGTATAATAATATGAAGGTTTCCTGAACAATCGATTCACAATGTACATGAATTACCCTGTACTACACTTATACGTTTTAAACAAATAACATCAATATACATTACTTAATCGAGATAACACAACTTGCACAGTCACACCAAAAGCACAATGAAACATAAACAGAAGATGTACGTATGGACAAACAAAAGCAAATTGGACACACGTGAGAATAAATTGCCACAGGGAACGCAACACACACAAGACAATGCCTCTCCATTACAGATCTCCGGATAAAACAGCAGTGCACAAAGCATGAGGCACTGAGGAGGTGTAAGGGTAAATACGCATAGACATTGGGGCGTAAGGAATGGCCTGGCCGATCATAAAGGACATCTAAGGATAATTAAGGATGACACACAGGGGGGTAAATGGGTGGAATACATTACAGAGCTAGCAACAATAGGCACACAGAATAAGGGATGAGTGAGGATGGTATTACCGCAGTGGAATGGTCAGTGGAAAAACGTCACAGGAATTTGAACATGGTTTAATGTATAAAATTATAACCCAAAATATAAAACGATATTAAAAGCCCAAACAAAGAAATCAATGAAGGATTAAGTAATAAATAACTGAAACATCCAAAGAAGCATTCAATGTAATTAAGAAGTCGGGCAGAAAATGCAACATAAAATGCACAGCCTCATACGTGAACACGTAAGTCTATATTGTATAACTTGTAAAACGTGTGTTTCAATAAGTAGATATTAAGATAATAGTGATGGTTTATTCGAGAGTAGTATGTATAATGCACCGTAGTATTAAGCCAAAAACAGATGGGATACATAATATGTGTTTTATAATTAACAAAAAGTATTCAATTTGTACAATTAAACCGTATTAAACTGAGTAGGAAAACGACATAGGTGCGTGGCAGTTCTCAAAGCACCGGTGGACAAACCAGCTACTCGACATGACTATCATTGTGTACATTTGTATGCGAGGGGTCACGTGCTAGCGATACGAATTTCTTGGTCCCTTAACACTATTGGTTGGAATTGTTTTTCGCAATATGGTGATGAAGTGATTTGCCTTTGTCGTGTAAAGAATTCTTGACTATGTAACCACTAATTAATTAAATGTCAAATAGTATATATATTGGTGCGTTGGAAGTTTTGTTTATTATACATTAATATACACAGACATACACGCACATACACACACAAACAAATACATACATGACAGAATTTCAAGTTCGGTGGTAAAAGAGAGAGAATAAGTTGCTATAGGGAACGCCACATAAGACAGTGCCTCCCCAAACAGGCGTCCGGGAAAACAACAATCCATAAAACATAAGGCATTTGAGGAGATTAAAGGGTACATACGTTAGGGAACAGAGCCCTAAGGAATTGCCTGGTAGACCATAAGGAATAATTAGGAGAATCAAAGAGGACAAACAGTGAGTGGGGATTAATTGATGAAAAGATCACAGGACAAATCATAACCAGACACAGACATGAACTCTTTCTACTGTGTCGTAACAATCACTGCAATAATTGTCAAAGACACAGTCAATCGAATGTGATGTAACCGTACTAGAAAAAACATAACACAGCTACACAGCTAAGTGGGTTCCCATGAGGACATAGGCACCATTAAGTCCTAAAATATTAAGTTCAGTATGTGTACACAATGAATGAATAAATTACTTAATACAGCCTTGTTTTTATGGTTTCCACAGTCGAATTATTAAACAATTGTCACCAGGTATGACTGTTTTGTCAATTTAGAGAAAATAAGTTTCCATTTTTGTCCTATTTATCGACAAAACAAGACGGTGTAAATTGTTTATGAAACCACTGGGGAATATATGTATTTGTGTCTATTTATGAGTTTATTGTCTCTGTGTATTCAATGTTTTAATAAATCATGAAATTGCTTTATGAAAGAATAGGTCGAAATAGTATTAAAACAATATTCGAAAAAGTATGGCATGGACAAAACAATTACCGATGTTGTGGATGATTTGTTGTGTGCTGTGTAAATTATAACGACATTACGCGGCAGTATTTCAGTTCCATGCGGCGGACAGTTGACCTAACACATCATAGATTTCCTGGCAGTAATATTTTTTTCCTCTGCAAACAACTGACAATATTCCCCACGTGAATAACACGAGGCGAAGAAATTGTCGTAAATATTTTATCTCTTCGGATAAATTGTCGAGGAAAAAGTTACGAATGCCCGAAATTCGTAATCATTTATAGAAGAAACATGCTTAATTAGGAAAACGCTTGATTTTCATTTAAAACATAGGGAAGGAAAATATGCAGTGATCGATACTCATTTGTTTAGTTTAATAATAAATGAAATCAGATATAAGAACAATCTTTTAATTCCGCAATTACTTACTTACTAGATAGATATGCTTTAAATTGAGAGATAAATCATCCAATTATGTCGCTTTTATATATTCAATCAACGTAAACGTCCAGATAGTATGAGACATGTATAGAATACAACACTATTCCGAGGCAAATTTTAGAATCGCAGTTGGTTGGCATTAAATTAATGTCCTAAAATGAGGCAGAATCTTACCTTGCCTCAAATGTCATTCTGTTGACTAGACTACACGCGATGTCAAAACACAATATGCATTGTATTTCAATATTTGTCTGGTATATGTATATCTGATAATCGTAGTGGGTTTCACAATAAGACAAATATATTGTACAATAAAATAATCCTGCAGAGAAACAAATTAGCAACACTGTAGGAACGCACGATATATTTGCTGACTGACAAAAAGTGAATTCAGGCTTTAGAATAATGTCAGTATTGCAATTTATCCTCTTGGGTTATAAGGACACCTGAGGCCTGCCGTTGAAAGTTTTTAGACCATGTAATAGCTTTTTAGTTTACCACTCAATCATTGTTTTGCTTCGGACGTATGTTTTAAATGATTTTAGATACCCAAGATAAGAAATTTTAACACGTCTGTAAATATTGATGAGACCATCCTTTCGACATTTCTGTATGCTAAACGCCAATCATACACACAACATATTATTAGGGATCTCCCGGACGCAGGACTCGGATTTACAACTGACCATACATTCCCAGGTCCCTCAAAACAATTGCGCCATCCTCATTTCAGATATATGCTTATGTTCTTATCGGTATATCAATTCATCAGTATTATATTTGCGTGAAAGCCGCCCTCTAGAATGAATTGGAAACAGGAATAATAAAGTAATATAGTTTTTTATTAATTATCCAATTATGTTTGAGTCCCGAAAATTGTCTTCATAATAGTTCACATTTCACAAAAGTGGTCACCTAATTCCACAGATTGTGCGAATAATTGTTTTGTAATTGATATGAATCACCAAAATTACACCAATTTAAGATTGTCTAATTTTAACTAACGTAAGTCACTGAAATACGATGATAAGAAGGGGGATAATTGCAATAAAAGTAAAAATATAAAGTTATTCTCGAACAATTTGAAGCTGTTGACTGAAACATATGCATGACTTGTAAACCACATTCGACAGATATTTCAAGGTGGTGATTCTATTGGACGTCCTTTCTTTGCAAAGTAAAATATCATTCTTCTTATATGTCTTATTGATGTTTTTTAATTAAGATGATTGTGAAAAGTAAGTTTGCCAATGATATAACTATAGTAACTACGTGTACGTTACATCACGATAGTACTTATGTATCACGGACTGTGTAGGGAGTAATCATACAAAATGCTGTCAAAACATTTACTGATATATTAATGTTTGGCCAGAAGAGAATACTTTGCACGTTATGTCTCTGTGTCTTTGTGTTTGAGTATTACGCACGTTCATAGTTTTATGGTTTTTGACTGCGCGTTTTAAAGATCTTCCTTGGATATAAAATAAAATTACCAAAGATGTAAAATAAAGTTTACATGTATATTCGACTAAAATGAAATAATAATCAAATATGTGAGACAATAACACGTTAATGGAATATAAATAACATCGAACCTAAACGTTTTTTCAATTTAAGGTATAAACAGCAGTAATAGACAATAGTTTGTTACGATACAAAAGTCAAAATGTATTCAAAATGAATAAAGAGCCAGCACAAAAGCACAATGTTCATGATGAAGCAGTTGTATACCATACGGGCAATTGTTTTCCAAAAGAATTTACAAAATTAATACTGTACTCTATATTTAAAATTTGCACATTATTATTGTAAAATGATCGCTTTGTTTCTAAGGTTACCCCATTGCATAGGAATGTATTTTTGGTGAACACCAATGACACCGTCGGTATTGTATTATATTTACTGACGACGAGAATTAGAAGAATAAAAACACTAATGTACCAATAACTGCCGCGACTAGACTTTGGAATAATGGAAATGTGCTTGACATTTTATTTTAACACGCCGTCAATAAATGTCGAAACCTATGTCTACGTAAATGATGTATATTGGTATACTGACATAAATTTATTTAATTCAAGTGGTAGAAGACAGAAAAAAAGACTTGCAATGACAAAAACACAAACAGAAAAGAAAGGCAGTATACGCCTAGACAAAAAAGAACGCTACGTAAGTGCTTCAGCTAATTAAGTCTTCAAATATTTCAATGAAACTCGGGTTTTTAACTTATTTCATTATCCTTCACAAGCCTATTCTTCTTTCAATTATACTTTGTTAGCAATAGTCTATATAGTTCACATAAATGTATAATACGATTTGAAGTCAAAATGAATTAATCTGAACCAGAAAAAAAGAAGGAGTTATGTCTGTCTTATTCTTCTACTGGAAGTTCATTGCCCCCATTGGGAAGATTCTGTTTACGTTGATTTGAATTGCTTTGTCTGCAGCATCTTCATTTATCGTCAAAGCACTTATTTCGGGTTTTTTCAACAGAACAATATTTTTACTTGTTTACAAAATGAAATCTGAAACTTGCTTCCTGAGACCGATAACGTATATTAAAGTTAAGTTGTTGCTAAATATTTCATCTCGATGCATGCCATAAAAAGTTGCTAAATAAAATATGTAAAGGATAACTTGAAGGATTGTCAGTTATTTTTGACGACGTGTACGTGTGTAAAATAATATTAAACCTTAATATGATGGAATGAAATAAAAAAACTGAATTCCATTATGAAAGTTATGTCTTTTATATTCACCGATGTTAGTAACTCAGTCGAACTTGTGTAAGAATGTAATGTATATTTGGCGCGTATAATGGGTGTATATTGATTAGACAGAAGTGCACATACTAACACTGAAACATTAATACTAGTATTGTTTACTGCCACCAGTTTTATTATATACATCGTTTTAAAGTTATAATTCATAAATTTCCTAATACCACACAATTATGCCTCATAATTAACATTTAATTGAGCCAATCTTTGACATTTTCCCAATTTTGAATTTCTGCATAAGAATGATATTTGTGACCACTTCATGCTATATTCAACCTATGTACTATTATGAGTAATCTGTACCACCATCTATTTTCGCCACCAAGATTATTTATGAAAATATACTTTGTTTCATAACTTTGACTTCAAACAACCGAACGTAAAACCATACACATGTTTTTTCCATAAACAAAATTGCACGCGATGTCAGAAAATGTTAAACATTAATTCATCGTACTGCTCTGCATTTAGAACTTAATTTCTTCAAACAATAGGACAATAGTTAAACAATGGATGCAAACGACATTATTGATCTTAATCTACAAGTGAGTAAATATCCTCGGAGACTTGTCCAAGTACAAGGAAGCAGAGGAGGCGTTGTCCAAACACCTGGTGTCACTAAGGCAATGTCGATGTATTCAACAGAGAGACGACATTTCACGCCAGAGTTGTCACTTTACATGCTATTAAAGAAAGAAACGAGTATAAGTTGCTAGACAATGCCACAATGCCTCTCCACACAGAGCTCCGCGAAAACAACAATGCATAAGACATAAGACATTTGATGAGGCTCAGAGGTAACTATGAAAGATAACAGGGGCGCAACGAATGGCATGGCCGACCATAAGGGATAACAAAGAAAAATCAAAGAGGACAAACAGGAGTAGAGATTTAATGGATGGAATACATGACAGGACAACTCAAGACAGTTGGCAACAATTGGCCAAAAGTGAGGAGAAAATAACATGAACACTATACTAAGTGAAAGAACCGCACATGGAAGCCCGTATGTTCTACTCATCGTAACAAATCTGCGAGTCTTTGATTTTCACACGGCTGTTCAGCGCGCACAGAAACAATATTTTCCGTCTGGTATCCAGAATACACTACATTTAGTAACCCTACACTACATTGATCACCAAACAATTTGCTTGGAGTCGTCATAACACATTGGGATATACTGCTAGCCAAAGGACTATTTTCTCTGTGCATACGTCAACTTGTGCAGAGTATGAAGTTCAATGTTAGGTATATTGTAACAATGCCTTTACTTAACCATTATATTTTTTGCGAAAGATAGCATATCTTTTAAAAACATAGTTCGACTGGATGAACAAAATACATAATTGATACTTGAAAACACTTGCATGCTATCCACATGCATGTATTAGTACTTATAACTTATTTCTGGTCCGTCTAAAAGACGTGTGATAATGTTGCTTTGTGCACTAGCTTTGGTCTGTCTGCTACTCATTATAAGTTTTAACAGAATCACAATGTAGCAGAATTAAATTTATGTCAACTGACATGATTCGATAATAAAGGTTTATCAATATCATTCACATCAAAACAAGTACTCATATGCATACCACATGCATTCATAATTAAGTATGTATCGGTTTTTATTAACTGTTTTTTTACGCCGGAACACATGCGACAGACATGATATATTTTACTGTTAACATTAATTATTGTGTAATTAGACGGTATTACGAACAGAAAATACGTATGGAAGGACTGAAATAGCTACACAAAAAGGGAAACAGTTATTGGGTAAAAACTTAATTTTGAAACCTTACTGATTGCGTACTTAAACTGCCAGTAACATCCTAAGAGTTAATCGGTTAACTGTTTGGGTGATTTCTAATTCAGTTCGACAGTTTTGCACGAATAAACGTGATTTTCATTTAAAGCTTTTGTAATGAAAGCATCCAATGATTCGCCTTCATTCTTTATACCAAAGGTATTGAAGACGAAACGAAATCTGAAAGGAGAGTTATCTTTTAATTTGGTACTCATTTCCGGCTTGCTGACAGGTCGGTAATTTGCGTAAGAGAGATAAATCAGTCACTTATGTGGTTTCTTTGAATTCAATAACGTGTAAATATCGGTCATTTCGGCAGTGTATAGACAACAAAAGTGTACTTTATTGCTTTTCCATGACAATTTATAGACTCTCAGTTTTTATTATGTGTATGTATGAAAGTAAGAGAGATTACGTTGCTACAGGGAACACCACATACACAAGACTATGTCTTCCCACACAGAAAACAACCGTTCACAATACATCTCGCATTGAGGAGGGGCAAGAGTGACTACATATAGCCACCCTAGACTGAAATAAAATACAATGCCGCTTAAAGGCATATATCAGTCAGATACAGAATAGTTGTCATGTCTCTGCATTGTCGCTCTAAAATGTCATATGTACTTTTATTTTTTATGTTTTCGTTGTTAAATTTTCCTTGCGCAATTATTTCACTTCATAAAGAATTCATGTTGCTTTCTCTCACCTTTCAGTCTAATGTTGCCAGCTGTCTGGTCTTGTCCTGTGTGCATTCAATTATTATATCGCCACCCCCTGTTTGTCCATATTAATTCTCCTTAGTTGTATTTTATGGTCGGCCATGCCATTCCTTGCGCCCTGTTCCCTTGCGTATTTACCCTTGTCCCTCCTCAATGTTTTATGAACTGTTGTTTTGCTGGAGGTCTGTGTGGGGTAGTATTGCCTTATGTATGTTACGTTCCCTATATCAACTTATTCTCTCTTTTAAGGGATTATGAACACTGAACGGTAACCAAATAAACTCGAAATTTTGAACGTGTACTGCTTGTTTAAGAAAGTGCTACGTTTAAGCCAGCCCACAATCTGAGAGTATTGCTAGACATTTTTTGTTAACAATACAATTACGTTTCAGAAACGGACATTTTTCTTCGAAATCATTAACGTTTAATCAAAGTGGACATCCAATTTCACAGATCGTGTGAACGCCAGTCTTTGGTTTCATAATTGAAAATTAAGCACTAGAATTAGATCGAGTTAAAACATTATATAATTTTCTTTCGAGGATGTTTCTAAAATAACCCAATCAGACGCTCCCCTGTTTTCCCTTACGTATTTACCCTTGCGCCTCATCAAATTCCTGATGTTGTATAGACTGTTGTTTCCCCGGAGGTCTGTGTGGAGAGGTCCTATGTATATGGAATTCCCTGAAGCAACTTATTCTCTCTCTTGTAGTCAAGGTGCAGGTCAACTGAGGAACGTTATTTATAGGCGGTGAATCAAAGTAGTTTTTGTATTGGACTAACCTTCCTGGCAAAATAAAATACCATTCTTCCTAAATGCCACATTAAGCTTAAAGTTTTTATTCATCACGATGATTGTGAAAAGTAACTGTCACATTTAAGCAACTTTTGCAGATACTGGAACTATTATAACTACTTGCGTGTTAAGTATTTATTAGATACCATATCACGCATATCAGACATATACAAATGTATAGGAAGTTATATTGTCAAAACTAGTTACAGTATCGATACAGCGATAGTTTTGTCACAATGTTTTATGCATACCACACGTCTATATGTATAATAGGTTACGACCATAACGGTTGCTTTATATAAGGGGTTTTCACAATTGTGTCTAAATTCATCATCGAGCATTGAAATAGCAAACACCTTCCACATAACAATAGGTTTGATATTTTCGGAACTCCATTGTCAACGTCACTTATTTTTAGTTGATAAAATTACCGGACAGTGATGTTTCACCAGGGTACCATTAAATGAGAAATAATTATGATGCATAAGCCACAAGAGGGACAGCTTTCTAATGATAAAAGCAAAAATCTACCGTTGATTGTATTATACTGATTTATTAATGGTGAAAATCGACCGAAAAAAAAACTGATGCACCAATAACTGCCGCGACTAGACGTTAGAATAATGACTTGCGAAGAACTTAAAGCTGTCTCTTAGCAACATACGTAGTACAATGATCGACATGCTTGTCTACGTAAATGATGGGTTTTGGTGTACTGACATACATTATTTAGAAATACTGCTAAGTTTAATGATATAAAATCGACTCGCACAGTCTATTACAGAAACAGAAGGTAAAAGATAAACAGTATTTTCTGCAAAAAGAATGCTATTGAAGTAAAGTAAAAGTAACGTGTTTATGTATCATAATGTCACTCTTATTTAAAGAAACAGCCATTTCTGACTTATAAAACTTCTTTCTGAGCACATTTACTTTCCGACTCATATCCTTTAATGCCATGCACCAGGCAGGTAGGCGCACGGTAACACATATTTGAATGATTGACATTAATCAAAGGACCTTTAAGGTAGAAAACCCCTAATGCATTCCTTTTGTTATATTTATAAGTATCGTGTTTCAAGTATAGAGTACGTATTTTAATTCGACAGAAGTACGCTCGTATGTTCGATTGCACAATAAGTCTTATATAAGTCTATATATATTTACAAATGCCAGTTGTGTAGCGTGTTAAAATCATGATTCCGATATTTCTTGATACATTATACCACATAACTCAAGTCTAATAAGAGTTATCCATTACGAATTTCTCAAAACAAAATCCGAAAAGGAAACATTTTGTAGTCATTAAGTATAATGTTTCCTGAAAATTGTCAGGTTTGCATTGCATAATAGGTTCCAAGATGTCTTCTATCGACATGAATTTGCCATAGATACTGATACAGACGTCGATAAATAATAAACAAAGAAAGTGATACCTCTGCAAGATTTCCATTACTTTCTAAGTGCTATTGCAATGTAATAGGTGGAAAATATATGTGTTTTGGTACAGACGTCATACGGCTGTCACAAATCAAGTACATTTCAATCAGTACGCGCATGTGTCTAATTACAACTAATTGTTCTATACTCAAAGTCATGTAGAATGTTACGTGACCAGACGAAAGCTTTATCCATTCAAATGTTGTATTTGTATACATGATATGAGTTTTATTAGTTCAGAAAATGGGGTCGTATTATGTAGTTGCCTAGTCTGCCTGTCCCGCCTGTTAGAATATGTATTGGCGGTTGTATATGAAACCCGGGATACTTTCCTTAAAAAGATAGAAGGGAAGTGAGAAGTTGACAAAATAAAAGAGTGTTAGCATTTAACCAATGTTTGTGATATTTACTGCATGACACTCTTTATAGTTAAGTTCTCTGAAAATACAAAGCCTTGTATGTTTGTCGTTTTTCACTGAAAATGTCCATTGTACAGTATTTGTTTAAGATGTATGTTAAATTTCCTTTCTCCATGTGCAATTATTTTACTTGATAAAGTATTGATGTTATCCCCCCCCCCCCCGTTGGGGCCTATTGTTGCTAGCTGTATTGACTTTTCCTGTGAAATATTCCATCCATTATTCCCCACTGTTCGTCTTCATGAATTCTCCTTATTTGACCTTTATAGTCCCCTGTTCCCTTGCGTATTTGCCCTTGCACCTGCTCGATTGTTGATGTTTTATGGACTGTTGGTTTCCGGGAGGTTTGTGCGGAGAGGCATTGCTTATGTATGTGGCGTTCTCTGTATCAACTTATACTTTCTTTGATGTGTATCACTGTTATATGCGCATCGTTTGTGCTTCATTGACGTAAGAGAAGGATCCTAACGAAGGTTTCTAATCGTGTTTTAAAAAACATCGTAATTAAAAAAACAGAGAGCGAAACGGGTAATACGATTGATTAATAAAACACGATAAAGTAAATATGGGAAGTTTCAAGTTTCACATTCAATTAAAACGCATGATTGAAATTTAAATAATCAAACATAACACTGGAAACGGCTCTTAGTAGATCAAACAGACTGGTGTGTTTTACATCAAAGTTGCCCAGTTACCCAAGCATAAAGCCGTGGATCGTATTGCCATAACAAGTCACGGTCATCAATATGGCTATTCATTTATCACAAATTGATAAGTCGCTTGGTTTCACATACAAACCATCTAACAATACGGCTCGATATGGAAATGATGTTACATACCTAAATCAGTTAACAAAATTGAATTAACGTTATTGATCAAGTGTCAACTTTACCAAATGATATGGTCACAATTGTAATCACGTTGTTTATATTAAAATACAAATGAATAGAAAAAAGAGAGAAAATATGTTGCTACAGGGAACGCTACCTATATAAATCAATGCCTCATAACACAGACATCCAGGACAACAACAAGGAAGACATGTCATATACAAACTACTCAACCATCACACAATCATAAGAAGGTATGCAAAAATGTATATACAAGTAAACGAATACAAAGTCAAAAGGGACACCACGCAAAATAAACATAAATATGTTGAGTATATAAAGTAAAAAGATGCAGATAAGCAATGTCACATACAAGAGAGAGAATAAGTTGCTACAGGGAACGCCACATACATAAGACAGTACCTCCCCACATAGACCTCCAGGAAAACAACAATGCATAAAACACAAGGCACTTGAGGAGATTTAAGGGTACATACGTAAGGGAACAGAGGCGCAAGGAAAGGCCAAGTCAACCATAATGAATAACTAAAGCTCACATCAATCACAAAAACACAAACAGACAAATATGATATTCACAAAATTTACATTCACATATTTATCTTCCATGTTTGTCATCATACACATAATTATCAGCGTTTCAAAGAGATAATAGTGTATTTAAACTGGTTATTATGTATACTAGCGTCGTTTCAAAACGGAATCTAAACATAATTATGGAACGCTCTTTTGTAGCCTCAACACGTGTTGGCTTTATTGCGTTATGGACCAAGTTCTTGACGCGTTAAATCATCTCGAAATATAAGTAGAAAGGTTCAACAGATAACGAAATACGGACATAACGTAAATATGTTTTGCACAAAAGGTAAAAAACGTGGTACGTAATGTGATAAAAATATTTCATGACCACAAAAAACAGTGCCGGCGTTCCATACATAATTATTACGTAGAGAAGTACCTGGTTTTACTGATTTCAAGATCCGAGTACATTCAACCAATAGATGTACGCAATTGTTATGAACCGTTCAAAATATTACGTGAGTACCATATTTTCGAGACTTGAAAATGTGAATATCCTTTGTTGCATAACCTTGGGAAAAAACGTCCGACCATCAAGGACGCATAGTATTGAATAGCATTTGCCATGAATAGAAATGCATGCGATGTCAGAAAACGTTACATATCAATTGATCATGCTGCACAGGGTTTATATTCTAATCGGTTTTTGGAAACCTTCATCAGTAAAGAAGAAAATTAAGACAAAATACTTATACAAACAGTTATTCGATACGGGAACAAACGAGAATAATGCAAATGCTGGTTATATAGTTGGTTTATAAAATGCACTTATTACGTGCATGTATCACTAAATTCCCATCGAGTAAAGTTTAAGAACGAGAATGTCCCTAGTTCTTGTCACATTCAATGCATCTAAATGCAAAAACAAATACCGTGCCGAAAATTGCTTTAAGAAATTCGATCATGTTTAGATGAAAATTAATGCTTTATGTTAATAAATTGAATTTATTTTATGATTACGATTTCATATTTGGAGTCCGGATCGAAGTTTTGATCCGAAGGGATTAATGTTATGCATTTTCCATACAAAAACTTGTTCACTTTGCCGCCAGTAACAATTTGTTTAAGACGCAGCATTTATAGAACATTCAACACAAATTCAAATGTATGCTTATTGAACTCACACAATGTCTATATAAATACAGTGGGACACGCTTATAACGAAAATTCTGATAGAACGTAGCAATCTTTATTCCAAGACCAAGCTATTCTATATTTCAGTGTATAACTACACGCTTATAATGAATTTGGATATAGCATAATTCATATTGGATATAGCTTAGTACGTTGTGGGTCCCAAAAGGCGTGTTTTAACGCTAGCGTTCTCGATTATAACGTAATTCACAATTTCGATTGGATTGTGTGTGAAAACCGGTGTTATTGCATTATGGGTCATTTTGGTTACCTCAGACTAATACAGGTTTTTAGTTTTCAACCATAAACAAATGATAAAGCGATATCATTATTAGCTGAGGCCTTTAGGAATTTGCAAAAACCCGAAAGACTAAATAATTTGCAACAATCTTTTTTTTCATCGCTACTTAAACGATGATGAATAGAAAGAAACGGATTTCCTGTAAATCCCACAAGCCGACAATTCGACACTGCCAAATCCACAAAGTAACAAAAACATGGAACACCCGAAGTGCCACTAGACAAACTGAAAACACAAACCAATTCATAAGTACAAAAGACAACACTGCCATAAGTGTTTGTCTTTGAACGGTATGTAGCCAATCGTCAAGGGATTTTCGTCAATTTGACGAGTAACCAATCGCACATTTGCTCCCTGGGGAAAGTTGTAAACACTCAAACTTTACTAATATGAACAAGTTTATTCCTCCAGGAATGTCTGGCACGTTCGATCATCAGTAACATGGAAGTTTAATGGATTTACTATTTCGCAATTAGATTAACTCGAATGGTCATAAAACAGAAGAGGCTTCACGCACCTAGCAACCAGAACACAATCAAACGAGATATAACAAAATTACTAGAACCAACAAAACAAAAGGCTAGGGAGACGATATCACACTACCCAAGGAGAGATTAAGTTGCTACAGAGAACGCAACATACACAATACAATGTCTCCCCACACAGACCTCCGTGAAAACAATAGTCCAAAAAACATAAGGCTTGGGGAGCTGCAAGGGTTACTACGCAAGGGATCATATTGCGCAAGGAATGACCTGGCCGACCGTAACCATGGAGAATTAAGGAGGACGACAAGGTGAAGGTTATAAGTACACAGTACGGAAAAGGCCACGAAAGGCAGTAATAATAGGCCGAACGTGGGGAGAAAATAATGTGAATATTATATCAAACAAAAGAACTGCACATGAGGAAAGGGGAACTTAACATACTTACATCTATAAACATCAATAGAAATAATAACCAGACAAGAGGGCAAACAGGGGCAATGTAAAAGAGAAGGAATAAGTTGCTTCATGGAACGCCACATGCTTAAGACAATGCCTACCCGCACAGACCTCTGGGAAAACAACACTCCATAAAATATAAGGCACTTGATTAAGTTGAAGGTTTTTTAGAGAAACTTTTAATTGAGACTATGTATCTTTCTGCAAGATAACATTCTAACATCTAGTACATGATGTGTATTTAAGCAAATATTGCACGCATCCCATTTCGAGAATAGCTGGTCCCAAAAGGCATTTGCTCATACATCTAAAACTAACTTAACCTTAATAAACACTTAAAATTAATTGTTTTTGAATATTCATTATTGATAATCTACCTTAACCCTTAAATCAATTATCGCTTGACATTTTTATCCTTTTTGACATGAGTCATGTCATTATTTCAGCCGAATATTTCTTCAAAGGGAAACGTTTGTGCAATTCGGTTTTAACACAAATTTGCGAAAGGATTTAAAATTAATTTGCCAAGGAAAAGCTCGCTCGCTAATTTGATGTAAATAACAAAACAACTCGCGATTTTAATCCAATTATTTTGTAATATTTCTAGATCACATCTAACAATAGGAAAAAAGTATCAAAAAGGATACAAGCGACATTATTGATCTGAATGTATAAGACATTAAGAATAATTGTCCAAGGAGATTTGCCTAAGTATAAGGAAGCAACGATAGCGTCTGGCAAACACGTCGTGCCATTAAGAGAATGTCTATTTATTCAACAGAGAGACGACATTTCACGCATATCTACGTCAATTTACATGAAATGACACTGGTGTGATATAAGAGGAGACTGCATGTTTTATTCAATCTAATAAATCTCTAAGTCTGCGATTGTCTTTATGTTACTCGGCGGACGAAGACACAAAGCGCAAAACACTCAGACAGCTTATGTTTATCCTATAAATTATGTGGCTTTTTCACTGCCATAAATCTAAATTTGGTAACTCGACGAATATATTTATTCTCTACGCTATCGGTAACCAAAATAATTTGATGTGAGGCGCTGTAACAAATTTTTGTTAAATTTAGAACTGTACGAGGTGAGTTAGTCAGTTGCATGTCGTGGAATAACATTGAATAATAGATGTTTTGTAGATGAAATACAAAGACAGTACTGAGTTAGCCGCTCAACCTAATATAACTAAATTACTGGCATTAATATTCTTTTCGTAAGAATCTGGGTTCGATGACTCTTTGTTTTGCATACATATTTGAATATTAGAAAAAAGAGAGAATAAGTTGCTACAGGGAACGTCACATACATAAGACAATGGCTCCCCACACAGACCTCCATGAAAACAGCAGTCCATAAAACATCAGGTATTTGAGGAGGCGCAATGAAACAGGAGCGCAAGGCAAGGCCTGATCGACCATAAAGGACAACTAAGGAGACAAACGGGGGGATTAAATGGATGAAATACAAATTAATGAGATGGAGTATGGAACACCAGTGCAAAATAAAACATCCATTCGTCTTACATCAGGTTATACGGATGACTAAGAATAAAATGCTTCAAGGAAATATTGACGGTGCAATTTGCCGATCAATCCACTAAATGCATAATCAAAACGAACGATGCAAGATTATAGAGATATTTCAATTATAATCGTATAATGCAACACAGTTTAATTAAAAGCAACACGCAACAAGTCTGTTCAGTCATTATTTCAAATTGCTGAACAACTGAAAAAAAACCCATTAAACAATTAGCATTCATTGATTAAAAAATACAGACTTAAGATGTTACTAAAACGGGAAAGACTCTTGGTGAAATTGTCACGAATAGCAAATGTTAGAGCGTGTTACGCAACAACATTTTACAGCAAAATTGTCAACGTCTGGTTCAATAGTGATTGAGGCTTATGGCAATTTTTACGAACACGCAAACGAAAATACCATCGGCCTTTCGAGACATAGCTTGACATGTTGATTGCATGTGGGTTTTTGAAGAATCCTATTGATTCTGGGTTCACTGGGTCAATGTCCTGGGTCCAACTAACCATTAGGCGGAAATCACTGTCTGCACGATAACTGAAGTATCCTTTGGCCTCTTAGGTCCTAACTTAGTAGGATGATTGCCAGCGAGTTGTAGCTGAAACCTGTTTATTTTGGGGTCGCTGGGTCAATGTCCTATGTAAAACTGACCATTAGATTAAAATCCTTGTCTGCACGATAACCTAAGTGGCATCTCGGGTATCAAGTATGTAGGATGAATACCAGCGTGTTCTAAATGATATAAGTCAAGTTTGGGATCACAGGATCAAAGGTCTATGTCAAACTGACCATTAGGCGGAAATTTTTGTCCACCTTATAACTCAAGTACCGTTTAGCCTCACGTATCTTGACTCGGTAGGATGAATGCATGCAAATTGTAAATGCTCCATATCGATTTTTGAGTCACGAGTCAAGGTCAAGGTCAATGTCTAACTGATCATTAGGTGGATATCCTTGTTCGCGCGATAACCCAAGTTCCCTTTGGATTCCCAGGTCCTAGCTTGGTAGAATGATTGCCTGTGGATTGTAGATGAGCCTTATTAAATTTGGGGGTCACTGGGTCAATGTTCAAGGTTAAATTAACCATTAGGTGGAACATTTTCTTCGTCTTATAACTTTAGAATCTAAGAGCTTTTTAGACCATCAATAGTTTTAAGGCATAACATTCCATGCAGCCGTATGTCCCACGATCAATTGCATGATTTAATTTCCTCCTTACCCGATACGCATCTGGTTCTCGGAAAGCTTGGTCGGATATGGACACAACGAAATGTTTCATTAATATTTTATAATAAATGACAACCGGTTAATAGAGCATGCAATTTTTCTTTAAAATTTATGGCTAAACGGGGGCAAACTATGGTGGCGTTTTAGTGCCAGATTGTATAAATACTTCGAACACTTTTTTTCCTTTATAGAAAATTATTACGTATGTATGCATAATATTTCCAATTGATTATCCCCTACGTTGTTTAGTTGGAATCAAACACCAACACGATGTAGCAATATGATCAATTATTTTTATCGCCGTTTCCAAGAAAAACAAGTATTATACAAATTATTTCCTACGCAGAAATTAGTATACGTCTCGCAGCTTGCACTAATACGCTTTCATGCAAAATGAAATGAATAACCGGAAAGCATCCCTAACTTTGGATAACAAATCTCGAAAAGTTAAAGTCGATTGTAAGCTATTATCGATATTGCGATTGTGTCCCTTTACGGTAGAAGTCAAACGTTCATTAATACGAGCAAACATGTGAACTAAACAGGTGCTTTAATGCCTTGATTTTATACAAATACACAATAAGTGTATATTCGATGAATTCAAAGCCAGTAGAGAGCAATGTAATGAAAACTTTTGATTTCTCGCAAGAGTTGGTTGTCAATTTCCAGGGTCATTGATGATGTTCTTTGAATTAGTGTAATTGGAAATATTTGTTATTAATATTTATAGAAGTGTTTATTCAAAAGATCATTTCAAAATAGCATTAATTGTTGTATGTTTCATGGACTTTCCCATGTGCAATTCTTTCACTTGATATTGTGTGCATGCCTAAAGAATAAGATGATACATCGATACCTTTATTTCGGATAATACCAAGTAATCGGATAAAAGGTTGTCGAACAAACGAGGTCCGACTGTATTATGTAACATTAAAGTAATAAGTATATTGTGTGTACTTACAGCGTTTAGTGTCTACAAATCATGTAATAGTTCAGATATATGCAGCAATAATCCTCTTTTTCCCGAACAAGAACACCCACTAAATAAGAGACGGATCAATGAGAGGCGAGGAAAAGACAACTTATCCACACAAATTATGTAAACATCTACAACTCAATAAACATATTTTTCGTCTCTCGATTCTCAGACAACGTAACTAAAGGGCAAAATGTAAGTCAGACCGTGTCCTTATCCACATTTTGAGAAGGTTTGAGGCTCCCCTCGTATACGTTCCCCGGGGGCCATTCCATGCGCCCCTGTTCCCTTGCGTAGTTACCCTTGTACCCCCTCAAATGTCTGTTGTTTTCCCGGAAGCCTGTGTGGAGAGGCATTGTCTTATGTATGTGGTGTGCCCTGTAGCAACTAATTATCTCTTTCATATGTACCTTACATGCGATTGAAGCTCGCCGGAGAGTGCCACACGGTATAACAACGCCTCATGTGCGTTTTTGAGAGTTAGGGGAAGTAAGCGACAAAGGTTAGCTACTGTCGAATAGTTACGAGTCTAAAAACGCTGGGACGGTTTCCTAGCGACAATATGGTGTCCACCAGACCAGACGACCTTGTTCTGCATGGACGCCATTTTGTTAAGCAAAGCTAGCACTGTCGCATCACGCTACCTATATAAAGATAGGGACTACTTTCCCTACGTTTAAAAACGTCACCGCTACTTTTCCCTACATTGCGCTATGAAGCATACTATTTTTTCTACCTCTAAAAACCGCCCGTGGTTGACAAATTGTTGAAGTCTGCAGATACAAACTCTACACAGAAGGTTTGAGTAAGAATTATGTCATTCGTGAAATTCTATGACAGTTTTAATATGAGTGACTGGATAAACTCAATGAAATACTAAAAATATTCTAGTAATCTGAATAATTCTTTTCATTCTAAATGAAACATGCTGTATGAATAAAACTGTAAAAATAGTTTTTTCCTGTCGCAATAAAATTTCGAATTTAATCCATTTTAAATCTCTTTGTTTTTCATTAAAATGTTCAAATATTTGTGCAACTTGTAAGATATTTAATCAGTATCGCGAGTGTTAAATGAATCACTAACATAAATTCAATATTGCATGACTTAAATTTGATTATAATGAAATTAAGACCACATCATGATTAAACCTTAAATTTCCCAAGAGCAGAACCGGCGATACAAATTTGTCCGTGTGATTTTTCATCGAAAATTATTCAACTTTGGGTCATGAAGAACATTTCTCCTTTTTGGGACCAAGCAGGCCTTTTATTAGCAATAAGATCATGTACAATAATAGGTTGTGGTAAATTGGTAACAATGCACGGCATTATCAGAGTGTAACTATATGGAGAAAGTATATAATGAAACTTACAGAAAAAGGAGAGAAAAATACAAATGTATTAAGCTCGTATGTTAAGAGCAACTTAACTCATCAAGAATATTAGTAAGCTGATTAATCACCACTTGTATTGTCTCAGAATACGAATATGATGTAACCTTTTCGTCCCTGAGACAAACAAACGTAAAGAGAAGATATCCGATTAAAGCCCGGACATGGATACTGTTGAAATACCCGATAAAACAAACTTTAGAAGTCAGATGTATGCATTAACGGTGACTGTCACGTTAAGCGTTACATGTTCAGCAATTTATCTTGATTTATAGGGAGGTAAATACTAAAAGATAAATTCATGCTATACGGATGGTTCACGGCTGACCAGATAACCTGAGATTGACTTAAATCATATTAATTCGAAATGATGTTACAACATGAATCTCAGAACAAAAGATGTATCATCATTGTATCTTACATAAGATACATTAAACTTATTACAGTATTTATGATAGTCTTGTTATGCACTTTGAATGTGGCATTCCCTGCTCAACAGCCACATTACTTGTTTATTGCGCTGATTAAAAATACAATTAAATTTCAATTAGCAATAATTATTATTTTGATGTTGAGTGAGCTTTTCGTACGGAACAAAATGGGACGTCTACAACGTATTATCTTACTGCAACTTGCATTGTTGACTTTAAATATTGTAAAATCAGTAACTGTACAAGAGAACATACAATTTGGAAGAACGGACAAAGAGATGAATGCTATCAAAGAACGTATGTTTAAAGACGATATGAATAAGGCTGAGAGCGAATATGGTGAACTTTTTAAAATGCAACATCGTGGTGAAGAGAGAAATGCCATAAAACTGGGAAAAAAGTTTGGTTTTATTTATAAAGAGAAGGTAGGTAAAATTACTTTCGATTTAAAAAAATTATATACAAGAAAGAAGAAAGACTTACATGGGCAAACAATTCTGAATGCGTTGGTACTCATGAATAATAAATATAACAACCGCTCATGACGAATCATAGATAATTTAAGTTGTTTCGGGATCAAGCAGATTTTTCTAACAGCAGAAGAAGCCGATTGACTTTCCTCAACATACTATTTTATATTTTGTATCTATTTGTCTTTATGTTAAATTCCCTCTCCCTGTCACCAGTGCTTAAGATTATATCTAATCAATGACTAACAATTAATGATTAATGATTAGTTACTGTCTTCTTAGACAATTTATGTGTATACATGTATGTTAGATATCAATGATCATATAGCGGTTTAATTAGCTGTTAAATCGATCCCCCAGTACTTTTACTGACAGTAAATCGCTGTGTTTTTTTTTCTATTTATATTTTAGTTGTATGTTCAGTTCCCATCTCCCCTTGTTCCAACCCCCCTAAAGTTTCCATAGTTGTGTTTTTATGGTCGGTCAGATCATTCCTTGCTCCCCCTATTGTCCCATAAATGTCCAAGTGTTTTGTAGACTGTTGTTTTTACTTAAATGGGTCTGTGGGGGGAGGCATGATCTTATGTATGTGGCGTTCCAGTAACAACCTAATATTTCTTTGACAATATGCTTTTTTTAAATTTTAATCATGTCTTTCATTTTTGTTTTATTGGGGGGGGGGGATCCAACATAATTTCTTCGAAATTCGGCCTGGGATTTAAACTATTTGGCACGTGGTCGCAGCTGTTTTGGTGCAAGCTTTGTTTAGTATGCGTCTGTATCGCTAAAGGCTCGTTTTTTATAGTTTACACACACAAAATCTTCAATAAAGACGGTAATTTATCACCACCTTTTCAACATTTTCCTCTTAAGACTTTAACAAAACGTACTCACGGAAAATATTTTAAGAATTGATAACCAAATGTATATTTTTATATCGTTACAAAAACAGATTAGTACAAATAATGCTGTACCTTAGGCCATTAAAAACGAATCCTTAAATTCTTTATTTTGCTTTCAGTAATACAAATAGTTTGTAATAAAATTCTGTACAACTCAAAGACTTGTAGAACAATGAATTCACTTATTTACATTCGTTTTATCTTGAGAATGGTCTGATTATCGAGTAAAGAAATGGAAGCAATTTTTGTAATGGTCCATCAAAATACAACCTGATTAATAAGATGGTCATAATTTCGAGGTTGTATTTAATAAAGATAAAATTGTCTTGTAATGTAAATTCTGCAAGCTGGTAGAAATATGGAGAATGATTTCAGATACATTCAAATGTAATTATAGGAAATCATTAATGCTGAAACAATAGTATTTTATTCTTGCATACATGTGTCATAAATTTCACAACAGATGTAAAAGGCAATCATTTTTGCATTCCGCGTTACTTAATTAAAAACAGATGTTAAGAGACTTTATTTTGCAAGACGCCGAATATTATTCAATCAGTGAAGCATCATTGTGTTTATAAGTTCACATTATGTCCTGTTTTGAAACATTTATATACGGAGGTTGTTTGTCATAACTGTGTTTTGTTATGTTTATTTTTGCTATACATGTTTTGTTGTAAATAAGTTATAATCTTCAACCATGGATAATAATAAATTATCTATCTATATATCTATATCATCGTAACTCTTTTAGCTTTTGATGATCTCATGTATGAACATGTGTAGATGTGCAGATATTTGTTGATTTCTTACATTGTTGTTGTTTAAAGACCACGTTGTAAAAAAGTTACACCTATAGCTTATTGTGATATCTTCATGAAATAAAGATATTATTATTATAGTCGATGAGTCGGCTAATAGGCGTAACCAAAAACTGCTGACGTTAAACTAAATCGTATCAATTTCTGACCACACTGTTGCAACGCCGATGGGCGCTGAGAAGTAAATAAAGCACAGTCATTTGCAACTTCATTGAAAAAACTACCTTTTTTGTTATTCGTTAATTGTTTAATATATCTAATTGGACTATGTAATTAGTAATTCGTGATATCTAGGCATTACGATTGTTGTTAACCCAAGAGTGATAATTTATTGACAATTAACATTAACTTGATATGACTTGAAAACACGCGAGGCTAATTAGGGGATGATTTATTACGGTTTAAATTATCATTTTTTCTGTAATTAAATATTGATTGCATATAATAAGTATACACTGATAAAGCATAACTTGTACATTGTACGCTGGGTGAGGGGTTAACTGGTTATGTGACAAATATGCACACGAAGCATCTAAGTTTATTTAAGCACATGTACTTATTCTGATTAGTATCGTAAATTAACCCTTCAACGTACGCGATTTACGAGGTTTGTCTGGAAGTTGGTGGAATTTTATTCAATTATATATATCCCTTTATATTTAATTAAAACTTATAAAAAGTTTTTTAATCTTAATCTTTGTTTTCGTCTCATCTATATACATGTACATACATTTTACAATAACATAAACACAGAGCCAACTATTAGTATATAGCCACTCTTATTAAGAGTTATAAGAGACTAGACAGTACAATAAAACATCAAAATATCACATTATACGTTAATATATACAGAATAGTGTGAATCTCTAAATATTTAGCAATGTTTTATGAAACGACTATTTCGACGCACACAGCAGTCGAGTACACAGAGAGGGTGGGGAAAGAACGCTGGCGTTCCTAAGCCAAGTGTGTATAAAACACTGGACATTAGTCAATTGACATCAGTAATCGAAAGAAACAATAACAGTAATAATAATTTACCTTTAATCTTGAAAATATCTGAACCAGTTCCTATAAATCGTCTTTAAATGTGCGTTTCGTCTGATTCCAGCGTCTCAGTCACGCAAAGCACGTGAGGTTTGAGGTTTATCCAGTTGAGTGACGCAAGATGTGTCAAATGAAATTGACACAAATTTCTAAAAATAAAATGTGTCACTTTGTAGATATTTAAATAAAATCGCATTCATTTCAAGATGGTCGCTTAGTTAAGAAAAAAGGTAAAATAATGTTTACTTTTCTTTCAAATACTGGACGGCTGCCTCTTAAATATAGTTACTTTTATTTAGACAAGTTTATAGATATGTTTATAGGTGTTTTAGTAAAAATTACATTGATGCAGATATTTCGTAAATTCGCGACAAAAATGTCGTTCCATTTAACCACTCTTAGCTGTAAATATGACATACATCTTAAATTAAATGGCGATCACATTTGCTATATAAAAGGTCAGCATCCATCATAACTCAATAGTGGCTCATACAACTAAATTAAATAAATTGCAAATTTACCGATGAACGCGTTAGGCTGCCAGTACAGTTGTGCATTCTTCCAATGCTTGTAGTGTACGCGATACATTTAATTACAATTACTGAGCACAGTGTCTACGATAATTATATAGGAGCAATGATTTTCGTAAGTCGATCATAAATTCGTTCTATACATACTACTTTGACATACATACATATGCTCAGATGGATAGCGAAGGTACAGTAAAACCTCACTTAAAGACCGCTTCTTTAATAAGACCACATCAAAATTAAGAACACAATTTTTGAGGCATTTTCACTGATTTGCTCTTTAATACAACCTCGATATTAAGACCACTTCAATATTAAGATCGATTTTCAAGGGTGCCAAGGGTGGTCGTATTATTGAGGGTTTATTGTACGTCTTAATAATTATGTTGAATAATGTCAAAAATGGCGTCTTTGCTTTTATAATTTGTTAGTGTATGGTCCGTGTATACACTTTCCGGTGATTTACACTTTGTATCCTTTCAGATGTACGAAGATTTCTACATATTCTATAAGGATGGTGTCTCGCCAAGATCAAAGAACAAGCACAAATTTCCAGTGGCAACCATGCACAATCAAGACAAAAAGGTAGAAATCTACCGTTACACTTTTAAGTTCTTCTTTACTAGTTCTAATTATAAACAATTTTATTACCATGAGACTTTCATATAATAATTATTCTCCAATGGGGGATATTAGTGTCGATTTTTTTACACCAGTGTCTACTGCGTCAGAGTTTTGAAAGTATTCTCATGAGTTCTGAACACAAGTATAACCTTATATAATTTACTGTCATCTTCAGTTAGTAAGCATGACTCAGATGCAGAATGAACGATTGGGTTTACACTTGGAAACTTCCACACGTGAGGAAAGGGACGCTGGAACAATAACAAACGAGGAGCTGGAAGATGAATGGTACTTTGTACGTATTTTGGTATCAATTCTGTAACCGTTGGATTATTATCAGTAACTAACTTCGACATACAGTAAAACCTCAATAGCACGCCCACCCTTGCGACCCTTGATTGGTAAGCAGTGTACCAGTCACGTGTATTATATACCCTTGCCACCTCCGACTTGGACATATTTTCTCATCCCTGCGATTAATTTATTATCGGGAGTGACCTTTTTCCATGGTCAGAAATGAATAAACTCCACACCGTGAAATTATACAGTTAAACATCAATAATGCGACCACTCTCGGACCCATTGAAGTCTGGTTTTCTTATTGAGGTTGTCTTAATATTTAGGTTGAATAAAAAGCAAAACAATGAAAATAGACTTAATTTCGAAATGGTCTTATTGTAGAGCTGGTCTTTAATAGAGGTTTTACTGTACTTATTACCTATACTTATAACCTCGGTATTTACGAATGTCACGTGTTGAAGAACACTTATTTCCAGAACCTCGTAACTCAATTTTTGGCGCTTTTGATTATTTGGTATCGTTGAAACAACCGTCTTTATAAGCTGTTTCTATCTGTACTACCTATATTGTTGTGGAATGCACATAACTTAAATAAAAAGTTGTTTTTCACATAAAGACGAAAAAAAGTTAATGGGTTCTGGAAATAATGCGACACATTGTCGGACGGTCTGCGGGTCCTGTAAACTACTTGTTTTGGATGTTCATAATTGGAAAATCAAGTACTTTACAAGACTGACCAATAATGGACCGTTTTTTTTCAGAGAGAGAACGCTAGTATGGGAGTGTATGAAGCGTGGCAGAGGGGATACACTGGTAAGGGCATTGTTATGTCACTGTCAGCTGATGGTGTACAAAAGGATCACCCAGATTTAGTGAAAAACTTTGTGAGTTTTCTTAATTATACGTGATTTGTTTTGAGGCGCTTTAGATAGTATCTGGTCCCGGTATATAAACTGGTCCCGGGGGATAAACTGGTCCCGGGATATAAACTGGTCCCAGGATAATACCTGGACCCGGGATAATAACTGGTCCCAGGATAATAACTGGTCCCATGATAATAACTGGTCCTGTGATAATAACTGGTCCCGGGATAATACCTGGTCCCGTGATAAATCAGTACTCAGCACATCGTCTGAACGCTGATTTACTTAATGTGAAAAGTAGATAACTTCGCTTTTTTAAATATTTTATATGCATGTTCCACTTTCTAAGAGATTTGTATGTGAATGTCTGAGATTTAGGTACACATTTAGTATTGAGTATTTCAAGTGACCTATGTATATGTGTACTGATGTCTAGATAGTAGAAAAGTTATATATTAACTATATTTCAGAATATATCTCTAAGCTATGACTACATACTAGATGTTCCAGGCGGTTTTAATGTTGAGCCAACAGATATGTAAGTAAATAATTCTCATACCTAAATCCAAATCATTCAAAATGACCTTGACCTTAGAGTTATGTTAAGGTCATCGTTGTGTTGTCGCCAAGGATGCACAGCGACACGATATGATGCGCAATGCAATGATGCGATGGTACGCTGTTCAAAACGCACAACAGTGCGATACGTTGCGATATTCGCGATTGGAACATCGTAAAATATCGCACATTGATTTGTAGCAATGCATCGATACTTCGCGTATCGCTGGTGGTTACTACGATGGCGCTTACACGATTCCGTTCTTAGCAATACTTGACAATGCCAATATATTTGTCTGAAGTCACATGAAAGTCAATAGTGCTTATTAACAAATTTATTTTCACGATTATACGTCTGGTAAAACTTCTTCAGATTTTACCTACTTGTTGGTTTTAGAACCACCACTGCTCATTGGAGCAAGCACTTGCTTTTTGGAACCATAACCGGCAAAAATAGAATATAGTGCATCCTTACGTGAACAACTCTTTCTAAAATTTGTTTACAGACAACCTTTTGTCAATATAAAGCTATACATGTGCCATTGACGTGATAAATACAGAGATCGATACCACTTTTCATAAAAAAACAAGATTTCGCCGATGTCAACAATAAGATTTGGAAAGTTATGCAAGTTCTAGACGTTCGGATTTTGGTAACTTTACATCTAACATAAGGCATAAGAAATCCTATGTGGAAATTCATTCCCCGATTTTTTAATTTAACATGTATAAACATCTAAGCCGCTCACGCTCATTTTGGAATCATTGGCATGACAACCATTGGAACATTTTCAACGCATAACGCAATGTTATTGTTCCAATGAGACGTGCAAGGCGTGTACTTACTATTGTACACATTTGTACGGAATATTATTTGTACTATGTACACCTGTGACTTTGCATTTTATTATCTGTATTATATATGTGAGTCATGGGCCAAAGGCCTACACTCTTGTAAATTCAAAGACTGATGTTTTTTCTGTTTTGTCATTTTTTCAGTTCTGGAACAATGGTGGCAGGTTTTATGGCAGCTGAACGCAATGATATATGTGTTACAGGAGTAGCTTATGATGCTACCTTCGCAAGTATGAGTTTGAATCTAAATATAGGTCACAGTTCAAAAATGGCTAAATTGGCGGATATTACAAAAAACTTACACACGTATATACATTGACATACACTTTAAAGAAGGAATACATTTAAAGTTGTATTATTGTGCAGGATATTGTTAAAGTCTCAAATTTCAGAAAACTACATCAATGTCTAGTAACGTTATAAACAGTCGGATCTCTTTTATACAACAACCTTCTATCCGAACACTTGGTATCATCCGGAATGAATATCAAAATAATACATGGTTTCGAATAGCCCTTAATGCAATTGGTTGCTGTCAGTCACATGACAACTAACTTTGTGATGATTGGCTCTTTACATCTGACTTCCAAACATTATTTCCAAAATACAGTCGGACCTTGTTCATTCGAATTCACCGGGTCCGAAATTTTATTTCGCATAAAACATGGTTTCGAAAAGCCCATTTAAATTCGACGTGCCTAAGAAGATACGTCGGGACCTGATATTTATTTCGGATGATACAAAGTATTCGGACAAAAGATTGTCGAAAAAAGAGGTCCGACTGTTCATTTCTTTCCACAGGTCTTCGTTTTACAAGCGACAATACTTATATATCGGACTACGCAATTGCACACACATTGACACATAGATTAGACGTAATGGATATTCATTCTAAAGCTTGGTCCTATATCAGGGGTGGAACGCTGTATAAAACGTTTACAGCACTGGAGAAATCAGCCATTGAAAAAGGGATCAGAGAGGTTTGTGTTATTACGTTGCCTCCCCAATCATGCTCCTGCTTGCAATGTTTTGTTGGAAATATTGTTACAGGTCTGTCCTATTAAGATTCTGCCAATCGCATACATTGTTGTATTTGTCTATAGTGATCAAAATTGCATCGCTAAGCGAAATTTTATTGCAACTAATTTTTTTGGAAAATAAATGTTTACTTTATTATTACTGAAAGTTTGGTACTAATTATGTAAACATTAAATAATAGTGTATAACGTTTGTTTTCGTGTAGCCCCTATGCAAGTGTCAGAAGTTAGAAACAAATTACATCGTGACTTTTTATTGATGTAGTCAGCGTATATGATACCTTATATCACAAGGGGAACAACTCTGCACAAAGGCCTCTGAAATAAAACATAGTAGCCTCCCTTTGATTGTATTTGCCTTCGGAAAGTTATTTGAACTTCAGAACTTTGATAATCTCACATCGGGATTAGAATAAGTGTACGTGTAATTACCTCACTTAAATTCCATCCAAATAAAAAAAACACCTCAAAATTAAAAACACATTTTTCAAGTCCATTTTCCCTATTTTGCTCTTTATTCAACCTAAATATTAAGAACATCTCAATAATAAGACCATTTTTCAAGGTCCCAAGGGTGGTCATATTATTGAGGTTTTAATGTATAATTGCACAGTTTATTCATTTCGGACCATGGTAGAAAGACTATCGATGATAAAACAATTGCAATATATTGAGATAGAGTGATTTATTTCAACATTAAATGTTCAATTTACATGTCAATATAAAATTAAGACATATATTAGTACCAACTATGTAAGAATTAATAAAGCCATATCAATTATTATTATATGTTCAGGATAACACAAAAAAAGATATTTCCATTTCGGTCCTTAATAATTATATAGTATTGTGTGACATAGGAAAACATTTAAGCTATATATTAAGTTATCGCAGTCAGTTTATCAAAGAAAGACATTGTGTTACATAAATTATAAACAAATACATAAAACGATGAAACAATGAAATATTAAGTTATCCGTGACAGGAATAATGGTTGAAAAAGCTCTACAATGTATTAGGTTACAAATTATATAACTGTTAGAAAGGAATGGCAATTAATGATTTAAGACGAGCTTAAAAGGTGTTTTAATAATGAGAAAATATTTTCAGGGTCGAGATGGAAAGGGTTTAATATACGTGACTGGTACACTACTTACCAATTATGAGGAAGACTGCAACACTGAGCCTTTTTCTAGCAGCATACATACCATAACCGTGACTGGCGTACGAGCCGATGGTTCGATCCTGTCATCGGCGGAACAATGTACATGTGTCATGGTATCAGCCCTTGCAGGGTCCTACGGCACCGGAAAGGAACACATGGTATTTATTTTGTTTCCTTAACAATGATCATGAACTTGTAATTTGCTGAGTAACCAGCAAAAGTAACATCTCGGCATTTTTTTATGTTGCACAACAAATCTTAACATTCCAATTTCGCCAACCATCTTTTTTCAGGATATTTCTTGTTTAAATTTATCGGTTGTTAAACTGATCCCTTATTGTCTACCTACAATTTAAGGAGAACAGTTAATATTTTAGAAGCCCGTTTGTATAAAGCCACTTTGCCATGTGTGTTAACTAAAGTGATAAAGAATTCGTTTATATATATGCAAAGTGCACAAGCTCCAATTCATATCAATTCATTAAATTTCCTGGCAATTTACCTCTTTTCATTTTGTTGCTAATTCTTGTTTGTGATACAAGACAAATATGAATGGAAACACAGTGGCATCCTTTCAAATTCCATGTCATTAGAGTAGATAGCTGATTAATAGAATAAATGTTACGATGAAATATTGAAGTACAGTCGGGTCTCGTTTATTCGATAACCTTCTATTCGAACACTCGGTATCATCCGAAACAAATAACAGGTCCCGATTTATATTCTTATGCACGTGGAATTGAAATGGGCTATCCGAATCTATGTGTTATCAGAAAAAGATTCGGACCCGATGATTTCGAATGAATGAAGTTTGACTGTACAGTGTAAACTCTTGAGAAACAACCATTCTTTAACAAAATCATCAAAGTTAAAACTAAGTTGTTGTTGTTCTTATTGCTATTTATAGAAGCTATGGTCTCGTCGTGCACGACTACGAAATAATCGTTGTCATCTCTCTATATATATATACATCTCACTCTGTGCTTCCAATACTACCGAATTAACCTCACTAAACCAACAAACTACCAACAACAGGCGAAATTAGGTGATGCTATAGAGGGGGTACAATGTAGTGTTTGTTTGTTTGTTTGTTCAGAAATCCACAATTATTGGCGATGGTTGTAACTATGGCGTAGGACCTGCCATAGCTAGTGTGATTGTATCATCCGCCATTGCTCTTGCCTTAGAAGCTAAGTAAGTTTAATTATAGAAGTTACGCACAGTGTTCTGCCATTTTTGTTTTATATATAGGATATTAAAGCAGCATGTCATTTATACGCAATATTGTGATTCCCTTGTGTTTTATGTACGGGATATTAAAGCAGCATGACTTTTTCTCTCTTCTCGAATGGCTATT
This sequence comes from Mactromeris polynyma, assembly GCA_032209605.1. Classification (NCBI taxonomy): domain Eukaryota; kingdom Metazoa; phylum Mollusca; class Bivalvia; order Venerida; family Mactridae; genus Mactromeris; species Mactromeris polynyma. The sequence goes on from JASFXZ010000041.1 coordinate 2,720,385, forward strand.
TGGTAGTAACAAGCCATCCAAATTGCATTTCAGTTTACAAAAATACTTTCTTATAGTAACCGATTTTAGATATCAAAACGAAAGTAGTGATGTTAACGTTGAATAACATAAGGATAACAATATTTGAGCATCTTACCGACGTATCCAACAATTTGAGTGAAAGAAAACGGAACCGAGTTGAGTTATAGGCATCGTATATTTGGCTATTTTGGTGGAATTCTATAACATATGTACCGAACATGACATATTCTAAATTCCTGGCACTGAACTTCGCAAGTTCTAGTGCCACCAAGGAATCATTTCACAAACTGAGACTGGGATTTGCATCAAGAACAAATATTTAAAAAAGGTACTACATTGCCCAATTTTTGAAAAACAATTACTGCTTTTAGAACAAAGACAAAATATACGACAACACTTACATTTTAGGCCTTTCAGACTGAAATATCGACTTTGATTTATAATTGATTGTCATTTTGGTTAAAACATTTTGCACCAAGTTAATGTTATATAATTATGTTACAGTTATGAACTGACATACAGAGACGTACAACATCTTCTTGTGGAAACGGCTTCCCCTGACGTCATTTCCGGAATTAACTTTACCATCAACGGAGCTGGCAAAAAAGGTAAATAAAATATACAGTAGGACCTCGTTTATTCCACAACCTACTATCCGAATACTTTATATCATCCGAAATAAAAGTCGGTCCCGATGTAGTGTCTTACGCATGTCGAATTGAAATGGGCTATTCGAAACCATGTATTATTCGAAATAGACTATCGGACCCGATTAATTCGAATGAACAATATTCGATTGTATTTATGTTACATTAATTGTGAAACAAATTATTACAACTTATATTAATCACTCTCCATGACAGTTTCCTGCGTTACAAACCAGGGACCTTATTCACAAACATTTTAATACTGAAACTCAGACTTAGACTTTTAATTTGCGAAAGTTAAATTTACCAGTCTTAAATTTTCAATATACTTATATGCATGCATTTTAGTCAGAAGAATTCTTGTAACACATTATTCAAATTTATTATATTTTATATGTTTATGACCCCAACAGTTAGTCCTGCTGTGGGGTTTGGACTGGTTAACGTCAGTGCCCTGGTAGAGGCTGCTGAGACATGGAAGACTGTACCGGATATAATATCATGTGACGGACCTCTACAAACTGTCGAGACGTGAGTACGGTAGACTTGGCAATATTGAATGTCATGATATTTTCTAAGAAAACAAATATTGATACATATATTGTATTCGAAATAAATTTTCGGTCCCGATGAATTCGAATGAACGAGGTCCGACTGAACTGTGTCAACTCTTGAGAAACACAAAACATTCTTGAACAACAGCATCAAAGTTAATACTACCGATTTGTCGACACTTTGACATGACGCTCCAACATTCCTGTTCGAATAAAAACACGCTTTTCGCTTCAGATGTCATCCATATTTAATAATGATTAATAATTAGTGATAACTTCTTAGCCCTTACCTGTGTGACTTCATTTACTTCCGGTTTGCCTTACAGCTGCTGTGAGAATGAGTTGATGGCCAATTTCACGGTGGATGCCTGTCATATTAACTACGTGGAGCACGTGGAAGTCTATGTATATTTCAAGACCCTGTGGCGGGAATTCACCGAAATACACTTAATATCCCCACAGGGAACTGATAACCGGATAATGCGTCAGCGACCAGTGGACCATGTGGTCCGGGCTAAGGAGATTACTCTCACATCACTACAGAACTGGGGCGAAAACCCGCGCGGGAACTGGACGATTATGTTAAAAAATTTATACTTGTGTGACAATGGTTAGATGTTTTATATCAACGTTTTTGTAAACTTTCTTGTCTTTTAAGTATTGTTTGTGAAATTACAAAAAAATGTCACCTTTTACCCATTTCAAAACTTTCATAAATTCAGTCGAGTTTTTGCCTTGATTTCTCTGCAAAACTTAGAACGAGTTAAATCTTTCGCAAAAAAACCCATAGAGTCTCGAAACGCGAAAGTTGTTTGCTATTTTCAGAAAAAAATATACTGGGGTAATCTTGATATATTACAGCATTTAAACCTGGATAAGCCACTAAGGTGTTTTCAACCGTTTTGCTTTCATATTATCGTTCATTTCAACATAAAACGGAAATATCAAACCACACTTTATGTTTAACAGTAGCGTTATAAACATTCCACCACTGAGCTTGTTTACCAAGCTATCTTGCTGTAGTTGTACAGAGTTGACTGAGCAAGTCTTGTTTATGTAATATGTTCTATATTTGCAAAGTGATGTATCTGTATTCCTGGTCACTGAAGATCTTTGGCACAGTTACAGACCCACTTCTTGGAATACCAGAAAGTAGGTTTGAGTGTTTGTTTTCATCAGCTTTTGGGTCATTTGTTAATATTTGTTCAGCCATATACGGCTGCCAGTTGACCTTACCCGTTTTCCTGGAATTAATTATCAACCAGTACTAACTTGCTCTTCCACAAACAACTGACAACTTCCCAACAAATGGAGGACATAACCGTAGCCAATATCTTGGAATATCTTGGAAGAACATAACCTGCCCAACTCGGGAATCACACCCGGATCTGCCGGATGACAGTCTAGCACTGAGCCCAACTGAGGTAGCCGGGCGGTCAATTGTGGTTTTGAAATGGCTTTTCGATTCCTATGTTGCCAAGCCTTTTCGATTTCAACAGGGTGTTAAAAAAGTTTGAAATTCGATAAAATGAAAATAATGCTGCGTTATTAAATTTTGTAACACTGGTTTAATTTCGCATAATGAAAACTGCAGATTTTTTCATGAATATGTGTTTTATATTGAACTCTCACGAAGAAGTTAACTATTGGTATATAGCGACACAGATGGAACGAGCAATTAAAAAATACCAAAATTCAAACTTCGTGAACGAACATTTTTAACACCCTGTATATTCGCTTGTTAGGAAAACTCTGAATTTGGAAAAAAATGATTGTGTGGATTCATCGGTCAATATATTTCAGACGGTGCACTGGGAGGACATTATAACGACTACACTCCTTGTCAGAATGGGACGTATCTACTTAAAGGATCAAATATATGTATATATTGTAACCTTGCTGGGTACAGGATTGTTGATGGTGTATGTGCAAAAGGTGACTATGATAAAAAAAATCGGTGCCACCGTACTAACATGACTTTACTGTTTGACTGACAGCGATGTGTAAACCAATCAAATCTTACGTTAACTGGTAAACCAAATTCTCTTTAACCGAACAACGTTTATAACATTGCCGTGGATTGGTTAAATTTCGTTAAGGCATATACATGTGTTTATCAAAAACTAAAAGAATTGACATGTATATGGTTTTGCAATTTCTTCTTCCGAAGCAAAATAAGGAACACCATTATTTCAACGGTGTTTGTTTGTAAGTTTTGACTTTATTTTATAGCAAAACACAACCCTGTTATCTAAAATGTATACCAATAGTGTTCTTATTTGATCAAGTTAATTTTGTACATTATGTTTACGCAGATGGAGAAGCCGGTGGATATTGTGACACCAACATAGAATGTTCAGACGCATATTGGTGTAATAATTCAAAATGCAACGAATGTCCAGACGGTTTTCATGGTTACTCAGGGACTTGCGTCGAAGGTAGTTTTTTTTCTGTTCTGTAAATTTTATGTCGTATAGTTAGATGGTTCGGTTTAGTATGGCATGTAGCCATTTTAGTTGCGTAACCAATTTACATATAGGGTTTTGAAATACCTTAAGCCCATTTAAATATACATTTATTTTGCTCAACGGTTTAGTTATACGGCTTAACCTTTCGTTAAAGGGTATGTTACCTTACCGAAATCCACTGAATTTCGGTGAAATTATCGAAATCCATTTTGGATCTGGAGTGACAAGCAATCGTAACATCTCGGCAATTGTTTATGTTGCACAACAAATCACATTCAAATTGCGCCGACCATCTTTTTCAATATATTTATTGTTTGTTTTGATTTATGGACGACTGTCTAATGTTTTCAGTTCAAATAGAATATAACGAGGAAGGAGTGTAAAGAAAACACGCGATATTTGTAGATTTGGAACCCATGCGGAGCACCCGAGAGCATATCCACTATTCTATCGCTTCCGTTTGTTGTGCCCCAACCAAGTAGGGTCACTTAGCTTGGCGTTTGTACATATGTCAGTCCGTTCGTCCGACTTAAGTTTGTTGGACTCATATCTCAAAAAGTATTTGAACTAGAGTAATCAATTTTGATTGGGATATTCGTCATTGGATTGGATCTATTTATAAATTAGATCGAGTAAAGTGGTTACAACCATGTCCTTTTAACACATTTCTTATTTTTGTGTTAAACTTTAAGACATGATTGGGTCTGACTTGTATTACTGATTATAGGTTATATATGTTTTTTTTCAATTTCTAAACACATAATGTAGATGGTACATTGGGTGGTTACTGCGATGGGAACATACTGTGTGACCTTGACCCAGCAAACTTGGGATGTAACCAAACTTCTCTACGTTGTGTCAACTGTACAAATGGATGGCGTACAATAAATGGTCTTTGTCAACAAGGTATGGAAGAGCTTTTACCATATTCCGTCCTCGGTACCCAGGCTACTTAAAACATAAATGATACCCTTGGCAAACTGACTGTAAAAATCTCGTACTCATGAATAAATAATGAGGTGAAATTCAACCGCTTAATTGGCCGCATGACTAACACCTTCGGAATTTTGTGAAATCGATTTTATCTATATTTTTGATGTGTTATCAAAATAAAATAATTCAGTTGATTCATTGCTTAAGTTGTTTCGTGAGTTCGGGGCCTGTATTACCCTTCTGAAATACATTTTCAAGACCATGTTAATGATTAGTTTGTAATCAAGCACTATTTGGCTATGCTCTGCCGCTATTCCTTGCTCCCCAGTTCCCTAACACATACGTGTATGTATCCTTGAACCTCCTGAAATGCCTTTTGTATTATAGATTGTTGTTTTCCCGGAGGTCAGTGTGGAGAGGCGTTGTCTTATGTATGTGGCGTTCCCTGTAGCAACTTATTCTCTCTCTTTTACCAAATTGGAAACATAGAACTTTCCTTATTTGTATTTTGTTACAGATGGAAAGATTCACGGTTATTGCGATGATGAAATAACTTGTGATGAAGTGATTGTCATTAACTATGTGGTACAGAACTTTGGATGTGTGACTGCGGTCAATCGATGCGATGTTTGTGACATTTACACACATCACAGTCTTGTAGATGCTGTCTGTATAAAAGGTACGTATATTGATATAGACAAAAATTTAAACAGTAAGGTGTCGAATGCAAAAGGTCACGCCGATTTCTGGAGTTTTTAAATAAAATATTTTTGGAGCTCTAAAATACATGACCTGTTTCGTTGAAATCCGATGCAGAAAGAAAGACTCACGTGCTTTCCTGATGACGTATATATGTAGATGACGTCAAACCAGCGTGGTCGGCAAAACCAGTATGAGTTGCATCCCCTCTAAGTCTCCGGACATAGACATCTATTTAAAGACACGCTTCAAACAGCCGAACTTGTGCGCCGCAGATTTCTCTTTGTCCATGTATTGTATGCTCACAGATTACCACCACCATTTGGCTGTCAGCAAATCACCTCCATCCGCTACACGATAAATGTACATGAACACAACCAATAAATACCAAATTAGAAGGAAAGGTTATTTGTCTTCAATCTTGATCTCATGTATGTGGCGTTCCCTGTTGCTACTCATTATCTCTCTTTTATTTTTCTCCGGGAAATTTGCTAAAAAAGCAGAGACAACAATCGGAAAATGGTTACTGGTTAGATTGTAAATATCTTGTAAGTCGTGCATGAAATACCCGACGCCTACAAATGCCTGCGTCTATCTGTTAATATTGGAAATATTTTATTTTCCGAATTGTTGAAACAAAATGTTTTACTCTATTTACGGGACATTGACCACTGTTCTTTCTTTTTTGTACATTTGCAACTGTATCATTCTTTTAGTTCTAAACCTTCACTTTTAACACATCGATCAAATGGATTTTGGAGTTTGTCCTTTATAGTCGGCCATACCAGTCCTTGCGCCCATGGTACCTTGCATATGAACCCTTGCACCTCCTCAAATGCCTGATGTGCTATGGACTGTTGTTTTCCAGCAGGACTGTGTGGGAGGCTTTGTCTGATCTATGTGGCGTTCCCTGTAGCAACTTATTCTCTCTTTTAAAAAGTGAGGTTTAAGTTAGGAGGTAAAAGTAATTGTAATAAACCTAATATTTTATTTTTGGAAATATTACAATAAAGACTTTGGGTGTTTTATCTACGAAACGAAGTTTTTTAAAAATTTTCTAGATGGTATCATAGGCGGAATATGTAATCCATTTATACGTTGTACTGTGGCGGGTTCTGGCTGTAATATTTCTACAAGTCTTTGTGTGGACTGCAACATGGAAGGATTTCGCCCATGGAACGGTTACTGTACAAAAGGTTTAAAGCATTTTCATTTTCTATATTTAACTGGACAAAATCCAATCTTCCATATATTTATATTTGATTAGACTAAAGTACATCTACATTATTATACCTCAATGTTTCATATTTGATTAGACTAAAGTACATCTTCATTATCACACTCAAAGGTTTATATTTGATTAGACTAAAGTACATCTACATTATTATACCTCAATGTTTCATATTTGATTAGACTGAAGTACATCTTCATTATCACACTCAAAGGTTTATATTTGATTAGACTAAAGTACATCTTCATTATTATACCTCAATGTTTCATATTTGATTAGACTAAAGTACATCTTCATTATCACACTCAAAGGTTTATATTTGATTCGACTAAAGTACATCTTCATTATTATACCTCACTGTTTTATATTTTATTAGACTAAAGTACATCTTCATTATTATACCTCAATGTTTTATATTTGATAAGACTAAAGTACATCTTTATTATTATACCTCAATGTTTTATATTTGATTAGACTAAAGTACATCTTCATTATTATAACTCAATGTTTTATATTTGATTAGACTAAAGTACATCTTCATTATTATACCTCACTGTTTTATATTTGATTAGACTAAAGTACATCTTCATTATTATACCTCACTGTTTTATATTTTATTAGACTAAAGTACATCTTCATTATCACACTCAAAGGTTTATATTTGATAAGGCTAAAGTACATCTTCATTATCACACTCAAAGGTTTATATTTGATAAGACTAAAGTACATCTTCATTATCACACTCAAAGGTTTATATTTGATAAGACTAAAGTACATCTTCATTATCACACTCAAAGGTTTATATTTGATAAGACTAAAGTACATCTTCATTATCACACTCAAAGGTTTATATTTGATAAGGCTAAAGTACATCTTCATTATCACACTCAAAGGTTTATATTTGATTAGACTAAAGTACATCTTCATTATCACACTCAATGTTTTATATTTTATTAGACTAAAGTACATCTTCATTATCACACTCAAAGGTTTATATTTGATTAGACTAAAGTACATCTTCATTATCACAATCAATGTTTTATATTTGATTAGACTAAAGTATATCTTCATTATTATACCTCAATGTTTTATATTTTATTAGACTAAAGTACATCTTCATTATTATACCTCAATGTTTTATATTTGATTAGACTAAAGTACATCTTCATTATCACACTCAATGTTTTATATTTTATTAGACTAAAGTACATCTTCATTATTACACTCAATGTTTTATATTTGATTAGACTAAAGTACATCTTCATTATTATACCTCAATGTTTTATATTTGATTAGACTAAAGTACATCTTCATTATCACACTCAATGTTTTATATTTGATTAGACTAAAGTACATCTTCATTATCACACTCAATGTTTTATATTTGATTAGACTGAAGTACATCTTCATTATTATACCTCACTGTTTCATATTTGATTAGACTAAAGTATATCTACATTATTATACCTCACTGTTTCATATTTGATTAGACTGAAGTACATCTTCATTATTCTACCTCATACATGTAGTTTATGCATCTTGCCTGTTGCTTTTTTTGTTGTTGTTTTGAATGCCGTGTCTATATGTGTCATGTGTCCGTAATTTGACTGGAGATAATGCATCTAAAATCATCAACTCTCCACCTTTGAACTCTGATTTATGTTGGAGAAGTTGTCATTTGCTTGCGGAGGCTAGTACTGGTTGGTAACCCAGGAGCACTGATTGGTCAAACTGACCATCATATGGAACTGAAATACTGTTGCGAAATGGCGTGAAGTCTAAGAAGTCTCCGCTTGTGTTTTAAGGTGGTAGTGAACCTTAAGTCCTACTCGACCTCATATATGTAATATAATTGTTACAGATGCTGTTGTGGATGGATATTGTGATGAAGATTTACTGTGTACAGATGGAACAAACTGTAATCCTGTCACACATACTTGTGTGGCCTGTGATAAGTATGGTTATCGTGAACTTGATGGATTCTGTATGAAAGGTAACCAGCAATATCAAACCATAGTAGTGTTAACCTAAGTATAGTAAACCACACTTAAAGACCATCTAGGATTTAAGACATCCTCATAAATATCACCGTATTTCTATGGACCAGGGCTCAGCCTTTCTGCTTCATTTGAAATAAGTAAAAGTAATGTGTTTAATTATTATAGTGTCATCCCTATTTAAAGGTCCATCCATTTCTGATTTGTGATGCCACCTTTCTCATAACATTTACTTCCCCATTCCTACCATTTAATGCAAGGCACCAGGCAGGTAAGCAAATGGCAACCATTACGGAACAAGATACTGGTTTGTCAACTGAGAATCGAGCCGTACCGGGATTGGAAGCTTCGACCTACCGCTCTCAGGGCGGATGTATTAAGCCGACCGCCTCATTACTAAGACTAGCTTACTTCAGACCCAATGGATGTCTTATTATTGATGTTATAAGGTGACACTTCAATAGGCAATGCACCAGACAATGTATTCCTTATCAAGTTTTGTCTACAAATATTTTACTTCGAATTGTATACACAAAAGACACTGCAACAGAAGTAGCAGTGAAGAGAATAGGGATTCAAACCCCGCAGAAATGATGGACACAGCTTCTTATAAAAGAGAGAATACGTTGCTACAGGGAACGCCACATACATAAGCCAATGCTTCCCCAAACAGACCTCCGGGAAAACAACAGTCCATAAAACATCAGGAATTTGAGGAGGTTCAATGGTATACACGCAGGGGAACATAGGCGCAAGGAATGGCCTGGCCGACCATAAAGGATATCTGAGGATAATTAATGGGAACAGGGGTGGACTTTAAGCTGGCAATAATAGGACGAAAGGGGAGTCACCAGTCTTGTGTTCCACAGCATATCTCCTTTCAGAAAGCTGACAACGTCTCTGAATTAAGACAGGCAAATTAAATTAATAAATACATTGTAACTATATCGAAATAGATTTATATATTATGGAGATGGTAGATTCTGGCTCTAACTCCTCGATTTGATTTATACTTTTCAGATGGACATTTAAGTGGTTATTGCAGTGACCAGGTTCCATGTGTGACTGATAATGCTGCTTGTCTTCAGTCTACGAATGTTTGTGTAAACTGTCTAAAACCAAGTTACGTGAGAAATGGATTCTGTAATTTAGGTATTTTTTTTAGTTTGCATGATTTTTATTCTGGATTGTTTGTAATTGTTATGCCACATAAAGAAATTCACAGGAGTATTTGGAAATTTTGCAGATATTTGACTGGGTCGAGTAAAATAAGTCTAGGCAATTGTACATGTGTTAGTACCTTAAACATTGCATTAGGTGCGTGTTGTAACTATTTTGTTTGTTGTTGTTTGTAAGTTTTACGCCGTTACTAAACAGTATTTATGTTACATACGACCATCGGTGACCTAACCATTGCTTCTTGGTTACCAACTAATACAAGCCTACTCCTCCGCGAGCTACTGACAACTTATTTGCATAAATCGATGTTCAAAGGAGGAGGAGAAATGACTTTGGATGCATTATCTTTAGTCTGATTGAAGAACATACGCCTCGCTCGATGTACGAACACACGTGCATTCGATTATCAGTCGATTGATCTACTTATTCAGCAACAGAGGGGGTTGCAGCTCGCGAACAGAAGTGGACGCTTAACAAAAATAAAATAAAAAACAGTATGGCCTTTTAACTGTCGTGATTTTTAGAGATAGCAATACAAGTCTATTTTGTGTTTCTTTTTCACGCTATTTTAGTTGATGAAACGTCTGACAATGATGCAGTAGGTAGTGACGATGGTAAGCTTGTGGGTATCGGTACTGGCGCTGTTGCCCTCGGCGTCATGAGCACCATGGCTGGTTTCGTTTTCATCGTCAAGAAATTCATGATACCCAGAATACAGCCGGGTACCAGCAATGTAAATGTTTCAAAAAAAGAATGAAGTTGATTGTGGAGATTTGAACATTTACAGAAACAATTGTAAGAAAGACATTACACAACAGTGAGAAGACAAAGAAGAATGAGATTATCTTATTAGTTTTATGGTTTTTGTGAAACTGTAATATCTTTGCATTAAAAATACCAATATGGGTATTGTGCAACATTTTGAAAATTTGAATAGTTGTCAAAGTGTTTAGTATCACTAATAAACTGGCTTGTTTACGAAGATTGTGTTGCTGTAGAAATATGCTGTATGATTAAAATAATCTCCATGCGGATCTAGTTGTAGTCAGATGGTAGAAATATTGGTTTTAATGAAGTTAAAATAATTGTAATAATTTTTATAATTATGCCATGTCATTTATCCATATCATGTTTGGATTTTTTTGTATATTTTGATATTGTAGTGTATAAATGCTAAATCAACATTCGAAATTTGGTCGCGATTACATAAGATCTTTATTGAGGCATATCACTGTCAGCTTGTCACAAATATATACAGTAAAACAATCATGATAAGACCATTCTTGGGACACTTAAACTTGTCTTCTTATTGAGGTTGTCTTAATATTGAGTTTTAATTAAGAGCATAACAGTGAATTTGGACTTGAAAAGTGTGTATTTCAAGTTGGTCTTATTATTGTACAGTAACATCTAAATAATAAGACCACTCTCGGGACTTTTGGAAACTGATATCTTTATTGTATAGTAATATTTCGATAATAAGTCCACTCTTGGGACATTTGGAAACTGTTCTTCTTAATGTACAGTAACATTTCGATAATAAGTCCACTCTTGGGACCTTTGAAAACTGGTCGTCTTGTTGTACAGTAACATTTCAATGTAAATACCACCCTTGTGACCTTTGGAAACTGATCTTTTTAAAATGGTCTTAATATTGAGGTTGAATAAAGAGCAAAACAATGAAAATGGACTTGAAAAGTTAGTCTGTTTTAAATTGCGAGGTGGTCTTATATTGAAGTTGTCTTAGTGAGGTTTTACTGTATGTTTATATGACACGTAGTTTATCACCACTATCTTGGCATACGCTTTTGTCGCACATCGTTTTTTTTTATAATTTTTTATACCCGGGTTTGATCAAAGTTCGGAGATATGTGATGTGTTACCAGAAATAAGGGTTATATATCAAAACAATTGTCAACGTGGATTCATGTTAATTGTGAAGCCGATGACGTATGATGTTATATTGAAGAATGGTTTCTTTCAGATCATCATGTTTCGCCGTATCTCTCCTTCAATTGTGAACATCACTAGGGCATATTATATCGTTTCCGGTTGTCAATCATTATTAAAATTTCTGTTACTATAAATAGCACTGTTTCCGGCTGGCATCCATTATGTAAATTTCTGTTACTATAAATAGCACTATATTTCCAAATTTGACCAATGATTGATGATAATTCAGATAGATTGTTTGTACGACATCAAAATATCAGAGAGATATTGTCTGTTAAAATAACAAACTGACATTGATAAATCGTGTAAATTTGAACGACTTATGATCTGTGTATGTTGGGCAATTCTCGGTCAATAAATTGCGTTCCTTGCAGAAGATTGGTTGAGAAGATATTGTAATTGAAAATACACATTATCTCAACAAAACTGAAACTCTCTCCAAGAAAATTTACGAAATAATTTATTTTTAGAGTAATCATTTTTTTTATTTTTGCTTACGTGTGTCTTATTTTTGCAAATAGTTGAACTTTGATACTTTTTATCGTTCTTTGTAAATACCGTCTCATTTCTATGCCATTTTGGTACAATAATTAACCATGTGCGTTCACAAGTTTATTCTACTAATCATGTCTTATTTATTTGTGATCTTTGTATTTCTAACAAATTGTGTATTTTCAATACTGAACATTTACTACTGCTGTACGAAAGGCCGTTGATTACTTCGTTGTTCATAAATTCACACCAATCGAATCGTGAAAGACTTAACTTCGCAGTTTCACGATTGTACGGTTTATCGTTGAATCATGAAATCGTGTACCATAAAATCCTGGCGTTTGTGTTCTCTTAGTTCATGATTACACAATTAATCTATAAAATCGTTCATCATTGCACGATTGTTTTAATAAAATCGTTCACGATTACACGATTAATATATTAAATCGTTCACCATTGCACGATTGGTTTAATAAAATCGTTCACGATTGTACGATTAAATCTATAAAATTGCGCGATTCATGATGTCACATTTTAAGAAGAAACGAATTTATAATTACAGCAGAGTATTGGTATTTCATAGTTTTGCTTCATTTATGTATCTATGTATGTGTGTATGTATGCTTTATGTGATTAAATAATTAACAATCATTTAAAGTCTATGTTGTGTGAAACTTAACGATTTAAATAATTTGCGGAATTTCATCTGTAATAGCTTAAGAGTCCTGGCATTCATTTAGTGCAATACCTCTTGTGAATAATTAATGTTGATTGATCCGTAATTGCTTAGGTGATCATTCGTATTTACATTCATGAGTCACAAAACTGTTTGGTAACAAAAAGCTCGAATAATGTTTACGAAAAAAAACATTCTTTTCTTCTAACGCCTCCTTTAAATAGTGTCTTAAAATTCCTTTTTTCTATTTTTATTGTCCCAATAAAAAAATCTTTTCAACATGTACGTTCTTATGGTCAAACAAGACTTTTATAGTATTTTGACTCAGTTGTTAGACAGTGACATCGTAATGTTCCACTGTTGCGCAGGTAAATATATACACATTGGAAAGGGAACGGAACAGCGAAGGTTATCAGCACAGAAAAGCAAAGTTCATTGTGTAGAACAGCTAATTTCATTAGTTAAAAACAGTAAAGTTCATCGGTAAACGAAAGGCAAGATTCGCCAGTACAGTGCAGTACAGCGAAGGTCATCAGAAAACAACAGCAGGTCATCAGTAGACAACAGCAAAGGTCATCAGTAGACAACAACAAAGGTCATCAGTAGACAACAACAAAGGTCATCAATAGACAACAGCAAAGTTCATCAGTAGACAACAACAAAGGTCATCAGTAGACAACAGCCAATGTCATCAGTAGTCAACAACAAAGGTCATCAGTAGACAACAGCAAAGGTCATCAGTAGACAACAACAAAGGTCATCAGTAGACAACAACAAAGGTCATCAATAGACAACAGCAAAGGTCATCAGTTGACAACAACAAAGGTCATCAGTAGACAACAATAAAGGTCATCAGTAGACAACAGCCAATATCATCAGTAGACAACAGCAAAGGTCATCAGTAGGCAACAGCAAATGTCATCAGTATACAACAACAAAGGTGATCACTAGACAACAGCCAATGTCATCAGTAGACAACAGCAAAGGTCATCAGTAGGCAACAGCAAATGTCATCAGTAGACAACAACAAAGGTCATCAGTAGACAACAGCCAATGTCATCAGTAGACAACAGCAAAGGTCATCAGTAGGCAACAGCAGGTCATCAGTAGACAACAACAAAGGTGATCAGTAGACAACAACAAAGGTCATCAGTAGACAACAGCCAATGTCATCAGTAGACAACAGCAAAGGTCATCAGTAGACAACAGCAAATGTCATCAGTAGACAACATCAAAGGTCATCATTAGACAACAGCAAAGTTCATCAGTAGACAACAGTAAAGGTCATCAGTAGACAACAACAGAGGTCATCAGTAGACAACAGCAAAGGTCATCAGTAGACAACAGCAAATGTCATTAGTAGACAACAGCAAATGTCATTAGTACGAACTATACATAATTCTCATAACAACATCCAATAGATCATCTCCCAAATAAGGGCCGCTCTGGCAAGGTTGCACTGTAATTTTGCAAAGTTCGTGAGGGATTATTTTTATTCAATTCTGATGATGATGACGTTAGGTAATCCCCAGACTGTTAACGCAATATTACACAATGTCAGTGTTACAACGATCATACCAAACCGGATATGAAATATTGAACGATCCTAATTACAATAATTATGTCCACTAGACCATGTAGACACTGATCATGTTCACTGGACAGATTAATGAAAACGTTGGATCGAAATCTCCCCTGGTGAGGAATATCAGTTCATTGACAGCAACGTTTAGCTTACTTAGAAAAAATGGAGTTTGTCCATTTCCAGGAAATACACGTGTATGTGCAAAAAAACCCGAAGGAAAATAAGGCTTAAAGGTAGATCAAAATATGCTACGTAATCATTTTGAGAAATATGGAGTATTAATGCATTCACACAAACGTGCTCTAAAACATTGCATCGTAACTTGTCTTAAACATATTTATGTAACTGCACTACAGGTAGTTCCTATACTGGCGCTAAATCCGCTCGTAGGTCAAGATAGAAAATATCAGCATTGGACACTTGTCTTCTTTTTTTTCTTTTTTTTAAACTTATTTATTTACATCGATTGTGTTTGTCTTGGTGGTTTTGGTAAACATGTCAGTGGCAATGCAGTGCAGTAGTGTACAACTGTATGAAGTAAATGACCACCAATTTTCTCATATTCATCAATCAGCATATTTTGTCCAACAATATAAGACTATTAAATTTTACTTTTAAAGGTAGCTTTATTGAAACAACACCTTGGTTAATTACTTTTCCCAATCTCATGTATATCTAATTATAAATAGCGTTATATTTGAACGAAGTTGAAGCGACACTTCATAAGTTATTCTCCCTCTACGCCTGTAATGCACTGCTACCTGTCGGGTAATTCATGATGTAAATTGGTTAATAAGCTGATTCATAGAGCCTCGATATGTTTATGAAATTGATGAATATTGGATAAAAATCAATGATTAGCCATTGCAAAATGCACCCTTTGCTCCTATGCCTATTGCAAAACTGCTGACGTTGGAACTTGCATACGTATTTCATTACATTCAAGCTCGATTTAATTATGCCCAACAAAAGGTTATATTGGATAAAAAATTACACATAAAACGTTTGATGATATGTTTTGAATGGGCAATCATTTTATGCCTCTCAATATTCATATTGCTGCTGTCAGCTTAAATATATGTACAGTGAGACCTCAATAATAAGACCACCCTTGGGTCCTCTGAAGACCACCTCAATAATAGAACCGCATCAAACTTAAGAACACATGTTTCAAGTTCATTATCACTGATTTGCTCTTTATTCAACCTCAATATTAAGACCACCTCAATAAGAAGACCCGTTTTCAAGGGTCCTAATGTTGGGTCTTATTATTTGAGGTTAACGATATCAGTGCTGGCTCTGTATTCAACCTAGGTCGTTATTAAATGTTGATGTACGATTGGTGTGCCAACTTCCCTAACTACCTAAACTACCCTGGGAGACAATAAACAAACAAAAAAACGCGAGATTTGTTTGTTACATTCTCGCATCTTTTTTTCTTTAAATTTGTAGTACTTTGTATACAAAAACTACTGTACTTTCATTTGATATTCGATTTTTTTCTTGGTCAATTAAAAAGGCGAGGGGCATGATCGCTATGGCTGTAACACGATTCCGTATGATGGCAATGTTGGCTATGAATATAACGCTAGCTAATGTTTACTTAAGCATGTTCCATATGACGAGCCAAAGTCAGAAATAGGGGCTTCAAAATTATTTAGTCAACGATAAAAAAGGTGCATACAGCAGAACCTCATTTGAAGACCACCTTGAAATTAACACCAACTAACGAATAATATGGCCGTAACTGGATTCCGTAGCGTCGTAAGGAAGCATCCATCTTTTATCGGCGTTTCTGTGTCAAAAGATATTTACAACCAATGATCCACCTGCTTGGAAATAGCACGTGACATTCGCATGATCAAACACATGAAATATTGGAATTCAGTTTCTCTGTAGCGTCGTCCTGTAGTATGGAGAGGCGATTGCAATATTAGGCCAATTGAGTTTTATAACGCTATAGCAATTGAGAGCTCTTCAACTTCGGAGATAGATTACATTGCCTGAGCTCTTTAACTTTTGAGATATATTTCATTGTCTGAGCTCTTTAACTTCGGAGATAGATTTCATTGTCTGAGCTCTTCAACTTTGGAGATATCTTTCATTGTCTGAGCTCTTCAACTGTGGAGATAGATTTCATTGACTGTTCAGTTTCGGATGCTCTCGGACATTTTCCTAAGGTGGTTGAATGAGTAATGTCGGACTAGATAGATGTAGGTACACTTGTTCTCTTATTTTGTTATAGTTAATGAAAGCATTTTTAATATTTTATTTTTGTTTTTGTTGGATTGAGTAGACAAACATCTTGTTCTTTAAACTCAGTTAGCTTTTTTTTTAAATCACGCATCTGGTTCGACTTTTTTATATTTTATCAACAGTTATGACGGAAATATGAATAAAAAGAATCTTATGATAATAATTGACATGAATGATTTGAAAAACCATGGTGATTTAAGCTTTACCCTGTGATTAAATCAATTATTTATTTTTAAATACTGCGAATGACGCTTTAGACGTCTCAAGACAAACTGAGAATTGTCTACTTTCGGTTTCCAGCAATTTAAAACAGGATTTTTACAGTCTGAAAATGCAATAGACTGTTCATACAAAGACCAATACTGCAATTAGTATCTTAATCAATTATTTGCTGTTTCATCTTTTTAGATAATTTACTCTTATCGTAATTGAAATTTATATGAGTGACGATTATCGTATTTTGCAATAGTCTGTACAAAGATTGTAAAATTCAAAAGCGCTACTAATATTTTGTTTTTAGTAACTACATTATTTAGTGTTCGTGTTCATCATTTTCTTCCTAGTTTTCTTACAACAATATCTTGGTTTATTATTTTACGCAAAATGCAAGGGAACAATCGTTATCATTTTATAAGCGTAGGAACTCGAAATATTGTAAATATTCGCGAGTTAAATTGAATATTAAAATCAGTGTCGGATCGTGACAAAACGGTCAAACAGAGCAGTTACTGTCTATTTAAGTTAATTTGATTTAAACTTCCTGAATTCTTTAAAGAAATATTTTAGATAGCGAAGAGATAGGGACCGTTTTTACTATCTTCATGCTATATAAGGAATACTCAATATCCGTCTATATCTGTGTTATATCAAATTTTACCGGCAATCGACAGACGGGTACGATTTAACAATTAACATGTTTTTTTCCAGTTTTCACCTATATCGCATTGGTTTTGAGTGATATAAAACAACTTATACAGTCGGACCTCGTTCATTCGAATTCATCAGATCCGAACTTTCATTTTCGAATAACACATGGTTTAGAATAGCCCATTATAATTCGACATGCGTAAGAAAATGCAACGGAACCTGATATCTATTTCGGACGGTACCGAGTATTCGGGTAGAAGGTTGTCGAATAAACGAGGTCCGGGTGTATATATATAATTGTTGCTTTACAAAAGAACAGTTAATTGATCAATTACAGATATTTAATACTAAACCTATGATTCAAGGTTTAGTACAGATTTGAACGTGTATTACAACTAACTTTGTTTGTTGAAGTTAAACCTTGAACATTGGATTCAAAAGACGACGGATGACTTAATTATGCATTGCGTGTAATATTATATTTATCAATGCACACTACGGGTGGGAGTGAATGTATTTTCTATACTTGATATGATGTTAATTACGTTTTCAATGCTTCAAGGTAGATATAATTGATTTTGTCATAATATGTTTAGTTGTAAATATGAGAAAGTCGGTGGTAATTGCCTTCATATAAATGTACTCTGCAACACTGTATTGTCAATCTGCTTACATGTTTCCCAAAACCACAAATACATGAGTTCGATACGTGTTAGCGCTTGCATACACAACTACGGAATCATGTTCTAATATGGCCATCGCGATCTCGCCCCACGCATATTGAATTGATCAAGGAAAGAAACGCGAGATTCGTTTGTTACGCTCAAACCAAATAATCACTCCCATATTTCATAATCATTATATAGCTATTCACATTTGGTTGAAGGCCTTCATTTATAAATGTTTGTTTGACCTTACCCCTGCCCAGCAAGGTGGGTACGTAGGTTGGTAATTATAGTTTTTATTCATGATTTCATATGTTTTATTAATACACCGCTAGAATAATTCCTCTGAGGTCCCTTATTTATTTTATAAGGGACCAAACAAACGATATATTCCATACTTATCTTGTTTATTCTTTGTGTATCACCCCATATGTTATTAATGACTGAAAATAAACATTCGGGCTTTCATGGGCTATCCTAGACAATATATATACACACAAATAAAATCAATCATTTTAAAGTCTCTATACTTGTATTTGATACATGAAAATGATGAAATTATTACTTAAGCTACAGAGATATGGTCATTTATCAATGTGTAATTGTTTAATGAATGTAATATGGACATTTATCAATGTGTAATTGTTTTATGAATTTAATATGTGTTGATATGTAATGAACTCTAACATTTTTTAATGATGGCCTAATCAGGAAGAAATAAGACAGTATCAAGTCATGTTATTACTTGTAAAACTGTTCCTTAAACTTGTGATTTGAATTGATTTACAAACACACAAAATAGATCCGCGGTTAAATCCGTATTTATTGACACCGTTACGAGCAATTTTGTAATCGGATACAAACGAATCAGCCTTTCAGTACAAAAGTTATAAGCTTTAACAAAGAAATGCAATTTTGGAGTGTTTGTAAATCTCTGCTTAATGTTATCGTTATATGTCACTTAAAATATGACTTGTTGGGATTATAATTTCTTATTTTAAACCCCAATACATTGCTATGTAAATTAGAATCAGTTAAATGACAGTGCCGCACTGATTGACACAGCCATTTCAAATTCGGATATTTTGTTTTTCAAATATTTGTCACTCCGATAAAAGTAAGTTTTATTGCGTAATTTTCTTCTTAGTTACTTGTTTTGAAGATGTATCTGGCTCATCTGAACATAAAAGTGGCTTAATCCAGTGTTGTTGCTACGTTGGCTAAAATATCTCTAATAAGAACCATTGCAATGTATTTATAACCGATCGAAAATATCTTTTTTTACCATATTACTAGTATTACATATTTAGAATTCCAAAAACCGAGGTCCCGTGAACGATGCTTTACATCGGGCACCTAAAAGAACCAGGGGGCTTCTGGAACTGTGCATCTTCTGTATCATGCACTATCCTCCAAAAATGACTAACATTCTTCCGGAGACGTCGCCCAAACGGGAAACTGGTGGCGACGATAAATAAACGAAGACACACGCAGTTCTTCCAATAACATATTTGACATCGAAGTCACTGACCGACAAGGACTGAACTTCAAACGGTATTTTTCGTTGCTAGTTTACAAAAGGCCTGGTGTGACCAAATGGCAATGATTCATCATTCTGTTCCTAGCACACGTGTGATTTTCCCCATAAACAGTATTCAAGGACTTTGAAATGTCTTACGTGAGACACATCGCTCAACGGGCATCTATAGCTATTCAGTAGCAATTAAAATTCCAGCATTTATTTCACCCAATGTTTTATTCACGTTCTACGGGACAAAATCTGGACTCGATAAAGACCGTATGTACCGGACGAATGAGGCCTGGTTAAAAACAAGAATGACAGACGTGAATAAATAATGCGATGGGAATGATAGTAATAGTGTAAATTAAAACGACAATTTCATAGCATTGATTAAGACATTCTCAGTGTTTTACGAGTCACTTTCCCATACTAGAATCAATAATTTAGATTTTTAATTCAACAATCGATAAACTTCAACTAAATCAATGTGGCGGCCCATTTAAATGCATGTCAAGAAAAATATCACCGTGTGTCTTTGTCATTACTCTTTTCTTTATTGATTTCGCAAACCTCAGTCCATGTCAGAAAGCAAGAATAAAGTAAATATGCATAAAACGTATTTGGATAACATTAATAAAACTGAGAATCAAATTTCTAGGAAATAATAGATTACTGTATTAGTGGTAAAGTCTGCGAGGTGGAAAAATTTGTCAACACAGAAGTATATTTTTATCTACACACCATGTAGTCGATACATGTAGTCCGGTATCCTCATTGAGACATACCCAAAGCACTCCATGATTCTATTATAGCGATTGTTACGACGTATAGATATTGTAATTTCGGCGATATATCCGCATATATTTTCGCGATTTTCGACACGGGATAGTATCCACTTATACAGTATACGAGTCCCTGTCAGTCGTGTAGACATTTATGATAAAAAACATGATGTTTTTATTATTTATGCAATGATATTTATGAACACTTGGTTCGGTTTTAATTATAACACAAAGATACATGTATCTTTAAGAAGCAACTTCAAACACAAAACGAAATGTGTTCATCTTTGATTGCGATTCTAATTTATAACCTATGTACCTATCCAGATCGAACCTCCTTTAAGCAACAACATCTCATCATCAACATTAACATTTTTAACGTAGTAAAATGTCTACCAATTTATCATATCTATAGCAGCAGCGTTTTATAAAAGCCTAAATGTTCATATCTCAGAGGGCATTATGTTGTGCTTAATGTATTAGATACTACTGGTATAGCACCTCTGTGCGCCGTACTTCACACCAAATCACCATGAGTACAAGGTACCACCAGTACATCGTGATATACGAGACCATGGTACGCTACTCGGTACCAGATTATATCAGAAATCGTTTGAAACATTAAAGGCATTATAATCTCATTAATCGACCAAGCGTCGGGGGATAATTGTTTGTGCGTGTCAAGTATAAGAATGCTTTCCTGATGGCTTGTTCTACAATTGCTAAGATCATGCGTTTTAGATGTGCAACATGTGTTTTTGCTGACGTAGCAAATGTGATGCCGTCATGCAGACCGTGAGTGTACGTTTGTCAGTGTAATTGATTGACACAGTTTTAAGATATACAATGTATACAATCCCTTCATCCATGGGATTTTATGGAAATAAAAAAAGACGAATAAATAAATAGTTTACTTTTTATATGCTTGTACATGTATCTGACTGTGCAGGTTAAGTGTGTTTCTTATAATGAAGGATAATAAAGTGTATGTTAATATGCAATCCAATAAAGTCAGGTCAGTTGTTGATAATTTTACCAATCATTTTGAGCACGAATAGTATTTTATTAAGTGTTTATATACAGTAAAACCTCACTTACATACCACCTCAATAGTAAGACCCCCTCCATATTAAGAACACAGTTTTAAAGACAATTCCCCCTTGCTCTTTATTCAACATCAACAGTTAGACCCCCTCCATATTAAGAACACAGTTTTAAAGACAATTCCCCCTTGCTCTTTATTCAACATCAACAGTAAGACCCCCTCCATATTAAGAACACAGTTTTAAAGACAATTCCCCTTGCTCTTTATTCAACATCAACAGTATGACCCTCCATATTAAGAACACAGTTTTAAAGACAATTCCCCCTTGCTCTTTATTCAACATCAATAGTAAGACCCCCTCCATATTAAGAACACAGTTTTAAAGACAATTCCCCCTTGCTCTTTATTCAACATCAACAGTATGACCCCTCCATATTAAGAACACAGTTTTAAAGACAATTCCCCCTTGCTCTTTATTCAACATCAACAGTATGACCCCTCCATATTAAGAACACAGTTTTAAAGACAACTCCCCCTTGCTCTTTATTCAACATCAATAGTAAGACCCCCTCCATATTAAGAACACAGTTTTAAAGACAATTCCCCCTTGCTCTTTATTCAACATCAATAGTAAGACCCCTCCATATTAAGAACACAGTTTTAAAGACAATTCCCCCTTGCTCTTTATTCAACATCAATAGTAAGACCCCCTCCATATTAAGAACACAATTTTAAATTCAATTCCCCTTGCTCTTTATTCAACCTCAATAATAAGACCACCTCAATATTAAGACCGGTTTTCAAGGGTTCCAAGGGTGGTCTTATTATCGAGTTTTTACTGTAATTACATATACAGTAAAAGGATTGACCTTGCAACAAGAATGGTAAAATTACCTTTAAAACTACTTGGACTAAAAATTGCAACAATTATTCATACAAACTTACTGGGCTTAATTTGAAAACTCTATTTTCTCTCGATAATGTTCGTCTGCATTCTACATACTTCAAACGAAACAGGACAATAGATCTAGAACCATTACCTTAAAGCATTTGTTTGTCAATTCAAGCTGTAAAATTTGCATACACTTAATGCTTGTATTGTTAAATACAAATATAATCAATATGATTATTAAGCACTTGCATTTCTGGTTCATAAACTCATAAATATGCAAGATGCTGAAAAAGATTTCAACCTTAAATCAATACCTACGATTGAATCGTAAAATGTCATGTCGAACTATTTCCATTTTTTGCTCAAATCAATCAACGTGGGGTATTAACCATATAACTGGAATTGTTAAAAGCATTTAGCGCTGAATAAAGTACCCATTAATTTTACATTGGCTGATAGATGTACGTGTTTGATTCATTCAGATATTGCCTCGCACTAACTGTTATTACCCGGAAATTTAATAACATGAAAGTTTTGGGGACGGGCTGATATCGATTCGTTTTATAACATTGTTCAGCCGGATTGTTTTATATTATATCGAGCGTTTGTAAACAACTCGATTGCTTTAACAAGATTAACCGCATCTCCATCAAAGCATTCATGTTTATCCTCTGTTTACATATCAATTGATATTGGTCCGTATTGAGTATGTAGAAATACTGTGGAACTAATACACGGGCTTCACGCTGGTCCATCAACAAGGTATCTGAGCTAACACAAAGGTGTCCCAGGTTGCTAATCAGGCAGATTTAGGCTTACACTTATTTGCGGAATAAATGAGAATGTGATTAATTCAATTTTATATCGATCTTGGCCGCCTGCTTCCGGGACTATATCCAGAGATCTGACAGCTATTTAATTGCGCGGGAAATTATTTTAGCTTACAATAACATGGTGACAGGCCTTTTAGAAAAAAAGCTTCGAATATCACCGATTTTTAAAGGGATGAATTGATCAAATGAACAACGCCAACACCGCCGACATTCCATGGGCCATGTATCGTCAATAACATGCGATTGTCGTGAAATATAGCCTGCCTGGTTATCTCGATTGGTACAACGCTAGGCTGCCGACCGGGAGATCCGAGTTCGGTTGTTGGGCGGGGCAGGTCCTGACCATTGGCTAAGGTCATTTTCCTCCATCTTTGATTCATTAAGGAAAGTTGTCAGCCGTTTGCAAAATGACAATTTAGTTATGGTAGACAATTAATGCCACTATATCAGGTAAGGTCAGCAATTGATCGCCATTTATAACGCATACAATGTTGAAAATGTCATTAAACCTAATAAGAAGTGTCATGAAAGTATGTTGGTTATGATTGGAGTGTTGTTCTAAACAGATTCAAACATTACAGTTTCGATCTTGTTCGACAAGACGGAGCACTGGTGAAGCAAGTTTGAATAACAAAACTTTCAGCGCCAGACAATCCACCCGGCCGAGGTCAGACGTTATGGTACATTAGTATGATTCTGTCGAACACCAAACCGGCTGTCGAACAAACACCTGGGTCAGAGATTATGAACCTCAATGTCAGGCTCCTTGCTATTAGTGTTGGCCTTAACAACTACATATACTTGTGTACACCTTACCGCCGGTGTTGTCCCAGAAATGAACTCAAAGAACACATGCAATTAGGCGATGTTTCCAGCAATTGTCATTAATAATGGATACCATTTTTCTAGCAATTGTCATTAGCATGGTGGCATTAATACTATTCCGTCCGGTTGAAATATCGCAATTAAAGAGAGATTAAGTTGTAACAGTGAACGCCACATACGCAAGACATTGCCTCCCCATCAGATCTCTCGGGAAGCGACAATCCATAAAACATCAGGCACTGAGGAAGTACAAGAGAATAGAGGTGCAAGGTCGACCATGCAGAACAACTAAGGACAATCAACGGGGAAAGCAAAGGGTGAAAATTCTATTGAATGGAATACATCACGGACACGTCAAGAAATTCAATAATAATATACAAAAGAGGGATGGGGGAAAGGCACATGAATATTATATCAAGTGAACGAACAGCACATTGGGAAAGTCGTTGTACACATTTCGTGAGGATTACCATGAAACGTAGGAAAAAGTAGATTATGCTGCATTATCAATGAATTTACGAGAGTGTTAACATCATATTATCATTTCGATAGTAAATCTCTCAATTTCATTTTATTGCTTTGTTTAAGCAATCGCCTCGCGCGTGTTAATCAATCTCTTGAATCAAGTAAATATGCGATTTTCGTTAACTGATACCTTATTTGTTGAAATGGCTCGTATATTATCACCAATCCTTAATTCAGATCAAATCGAGATAATACAAATACCGCTTTAATCAACTCAATCATAGCATTGACTCATTTCTCATCTGATGAGTAAGCCATTGAAATATATCGACCCGAACGATTGACAATTCGCAACAAGGTATTTATACGATTCATCGATTATTTGGAGAAAATAATGAGGGAAGGCAATCAATATAATCACTAATTATCGCTTAATTAGTATTTCAACATAGTTTTTATGAAGCTGTCAGTTGTAACGATATCCGGTAAGATGATTTGAGTTGTCAATAACTACCTGTTGGGATGGACTGAATGAGTAGGCAGCATGTTAGGACTAAACCTTCCTGGACACGGCGGGTAGCGCGATTCTGCCGCCCGATCAATCCTTTTCACACATAAGATTGTATTTCTGTTATATCTGCCTCTAATAAACAACAAAACATTAAATAAAACTATTTTTAAAACTGTTTTTGCGTTTGCGACAGTGTCTCACTAAAACTTAGGCTTCACTTAATCCTTTTCGGCGCAGGATGTATTTCATTTTCCACGCGCGCAACTTGGGTCTATAGAAATATCTATAACAGTAATAAATCTATTGATTCCCCTGAAATATTGTTTGGTCCCGAAACCAATTGGTTGTGAAATGACAAATATATATACCATTTACATTCAAAGTTTCTAATCAATACAAATAAAACCCAAGGACAAAGGTGGTCAAAACAATATATACCAACTTCTCTTCAACCGAACAACGTTTGTAACATTGAAGCTAACTGGTTAATCGTACGATTAGGGGTACGTTACCTTACCGAAATCCACTGATATTTCGGTAAATTTACTGAAATCCATTTGCCATTACCGAAATCCACTTCTAATACAACATCTGCACTATAAATTGCTAATTTCTTGTTTAGAGTTATGTTAACTATAAACTTATGATTAGAAGTATGAGATTAAATAGGAATTAAGCAACATTATTTACCAAACCGTTTCTCAACGTTTTTACCTCCCTGTAGAAGATCTGATTTGTGAATGTGGACCACCCTGCTCCGATTTTATTCACTTTTTATTTTTTTTTCGCTGTAAGGATTTTATGTTTATGTAATTGTAGCTACTGAATGTCGTCAATAATTGTACAAATATGTGACAATAACTTAGCCGTGTTTTCAACGACATTTCTACGCCTTTCATATTTTTTATTTATTTATTTCAGATTGTTACGAAACTGTTGATACGACAGAGGTATTTATTTGAAGAAATCTGAGAGCAAGACTCCATGCCGCATTTTACTACAAAGGGCCATAATTACTGAACAAACAGTGCCGACAATTTTTAATTACAGAAGATCGATTTGAAAACCAATAACTGTTCGTTATAAACTTATTTACGAATGAAAGGCTCATCGGTAAACCTCTATCGGATATACTGGAGAATGACGCTTGTTTCGCTAAACAATTATTCATAATATTTCATTTGAGTGTATTTCAATTAACTTTCACGCTAAGTGAATATTTTTATACATAATTAATTGCTTTTCATTGAAATTCGACTAATGCATTGTTTGCCAACTAGTTTGCTAGTGATTACACATAACTAAAATATTGTGTTTCCTCAGCTTGTGAATAGAATACCTCACAACCTGCCTTAGGCTGTATTGTTTTTGAAGCTGACGCACACAGTTCATGTTTGGAACTTTCAAGGGTTCTTGACTTGCATCTCACTCAAAGTTCAGTTTGAGGTCACTGAGAGCGTCGTTTTGATTGTTTTCAAGTTCGGATCAAGTTGGACTAGCATCTAGTGAAAACATAGTAAAACAACTTTCGTGTTGGACTTACAACAAATTGCTAGTTTGAATTTAAAGGACGCTGAAGACACTTGGTAGCTGATTTTCTGGCATTAAACCATTGAATCTCATAAATTCTGACTGTAGAACATTAGTTCAAACTCGAAACTAAGAGGAAATGAATTAAACGCAACAGAAGCTGCAAACGTAAGAGAGATAAAAGTCTTCACTAAATATTTTGTAGCAAGAGTTATTGAATTGAAAGTGTTTAAAACATGTCTTACAAGAAGGATAACAGAAAGAAAGACATCCCGGAACCGAAGAAGTTCCGGTGGGCGGTGGAATTCTTGGCCGGACCAGGAGGCTTTTTAGAAATGGCCGCAATTGAAAGCGACTGGTTTACAAATCTAGATGATGCAAAAGACCACGCACAAGAGTACGCGCAAAGGCAGGTAGAAGAATTCCCATTTTCACATGGAAAGATTTCTAAACTAATTGTAGAGGACAAAGATGGTATTATTGAAGAACTTTTTAATGCAAAGGTGGTTCAGAGACGGTAAAACGTGGTTACTATGGAAACAATGTTTGTATTTACATCATAGTGGAGTACTGGTACTTTTTCAATATACAGTCCGACCTCGTTTATTCGAATTAATCGGATCCTAAAGTTTATTTCGAATAATACATGGTTTCGAAGAGCCAATTTCAGTTCGAGTTGCATCAGAAGATACATCGGGACCTGACATTTATTTCGGATGATATCAAGTATTCGGATAAAGCGATGTCGAATAAACGATGTCTGACAGTATACAAATAATGATGTTGGTTTTTTACAAAATATATTATGATGTGTATTCAAGGAATTGAGTCTTGAACGTTTGTCAAATGTCATAGATAGATTGATTACTTTTAATTTTAAACGTAGTAACCGTACATATGTCAAAAACATAGATGGATTTTGAGTAAAAGGTGACCATTAGCGCAGTCAGAGTTTATTTCGCATCATTTGCATCATGTGATAGCCATACTTTTTCCAGCTTTCGACTACAACAGTAGTCATATTGTTTGATAGTTTTTTAACTTGCAATACATTACACAAATAACGACGCTTCCGTTTCTCAACTATTCATTAACTGCGTGATTATTTTAAAAACAATCTGGCATCAAACGTTAAAGAGAAGCGCTCAAAAGCACATGTACGGTGGCATCGAGGGGACATGTGTGAACTTATTTTTATCTCGTTCCCATTTAGTATGTCGTGGGAACGAGTTAGTAAGTCGTGGCCACGAGATAACTATGTCGTGAGAACGTGATAGTTAAGTCGTGGCCACGACATACTAAGTCTTGGGAACGAGATAGTAGGTCGTGGCCAAGCGATAAAAATAATTTCACACATGTCACCTCTATGCCATCGTACTATGTGTCACAGTTTGGGCGAATGTTTCTGCGTCTTCGCCGTATCGGCGTGTTTGTTTCGGATTGCGTTTTTGTGTTAAATGTAAATTGTGTTAATCAGATCTAGATATTTGATCCGCTCAATATCGGAGGGTTTGATAATAAGTAGTTCACTATTATTTTATATCTCTTTATTTATGAATGTTGGCAAACTGAACATAGACGCTTGGCAACTTTATATTTGAACGCTTGGCAACTTTATATTTGAACGCTTGGCAACATGAAAACAAAGAAGCTTGACAACGTTACTATATGGATACTCGACGACTTAACATAATGGACGCTTGACAACTTAGACTGGTTCCCATGTTACTCATTTCATTCATATAAAACGACCGGTATGTGGCAATTTTGAAGAACAATCGGAAACCGGAAACGCCAGGTCCTTATGACGGAAGTGTGCTTGTTTGGTAATAAATCTTACAGTATTAAGTATTTTTACCTGTATAATTATAAAATTCAAATTTAGAGGACATAATTCAACTATCATCATCAAAATGTAACAACATTAACTTTGTTTACATTCTGCAACAAGATGTTTGGAACGCGGTCATTTTCTGATCCGTTGTATCACTGAATCGTCCAAGGAATTGGATAGAAAGCTTCTTCCGGTCATGTGAGAGTAAAATGGATATCAGTCGATAACCAGTCTTTTGATAACTTTTCGCCATAGACGCTTGGAAACTTTAGCAGACAACAACGGTACCGCTGAAATCCACTGCTTTATTTTAAAGTGTTATGGAATATTACCCGTCAACGTGAAAGCTTTATAACTTTACTGAAAACACTATTTTTTGTTTCTGCGTGTATTTGATATTTTAGATATTGTATGGTTAACTTGTATACAATATAGTTTGTTATTGCTAAACCTGTGTTTAACCGATGTAGTTGTCGTTTTTTTTACTAAATCAATAACTATGTTCAACCAATATGAATGTGTGAACTATAGTGTGTCCGTGTACATGATATTCGAATAAATGTATTATGAAATGTAGTATTAATAAAAGATTAGACGTATTAATAGATGTTTTAAGCGTTGATAATTACTGACCGTCGATGGCAGCTCGGTCACAACATAGATACGTTTGTTTTTGTTAGGTTTTGCGTCCTATCATCAATGCCAGTCATATGGAGACGGTATGCGCAGATAAAGTGTTGCCACACTATGACACCACGCCGTAGACACGTCTATGACACCACGCCGTAGACACGTGACCTGATACCACACCAAGTCGTGTTTACCCTACACCGGTGCCAACCAGTCGTAGCACAACACTAATTATGCCGAGCAAGAGAGCGAATGGTGCCTTTTCACGACCATGGTATGTTCGCGGCCTGGAATCGAATGTATTTAGTAATTACAAACACACATCTCATACATAAATGAAACTCGAGGCGACAGTACATCTTTTTTTGTAGTTGTTTTATATTTAGCTACAAGACTAACTATACAGACCGACAGATTCCGAACAATGGCTCAGAAATTGCTGTATATCGGATTTGCAATTAGGATGGCTCGATACGCTTCAAATTTCATTTCCGAACTGAAATTGCATGTTGGCAGTTGTAATTGATTGTTTCAATCAAAGTGCACGTGCATCTGTTTTGTTTTCATCGGGTTTTACGCCGTTTTCAACACTTTTTCTGTCATATACGACGGCAGTTGACATCAACAGTTTTCCTGGAATTAATTATAAATCAGTACTCACTTGCTCTTCAGACAGTGACTGACAACTTCTCCACATGTGGAGGACATGCCCGTAGCTAATATTACACAAGAATATAACCTACCCAACCCGGTAATCGAACCCGGATCTGCCGGGTGATAGTCTAGCGCTCTACCAACTGTGCTATAGCTAGGTGGGTTCAGACGAATATACACGGACAATTCATGAAGTTGAATTCGTAAATTCATGAAGTTAAACTCGTAAATTCATGAAGTTGGACTCGTAAATTCATGAAGTTGAACTCGTAAATTCATGAAGTAGAACTCGTAAATTCATGAAGTTGAACTCGTAAATTCATGAAGTTGAACTCGTAAATTCATGAAGTTGAACTCGTGAATTCATGAAGTTGAACTCGTAAATTCTTGAAATCAAAATGTCACTACCAGGGTTTCGTAAAAACCGCTAACAACTGACATTTCTTAATCTCTTAATAATAAGTCCACCTCGAAATTACGAACATAATTTTCAACTCCATTTCACTTTTTGCTCTAATCAACCTCAAATATTAAGACCACCTCAATAAGAAGACTAGTTGCCTAAGGGTGGTCATATTGTTTAGGTTTTTCTGTAAATAATACATACTTATTATAGTCCAGTGGCTTACCTCCCGAAATCACAGGTGCCACATGACACCAGGGGGCGCTGCAGAAGTGTTTCCATTTTATGCTATTATGTAACAAGACATATATGCTGCAAACAGAATGTAAAAATGTTACCTAGATCAAAAGTTATGGTCATTTATGTAAATATATAAGCAAAAAGCTCCCACCTCTGCCGCCAGGTGGCGCTGTCGAAGTGGTTCTACAGCAGAAAAAGTCTGTAATGGTCATATGTATATGTGTGCAAAATTTCATGCTTGTTTCCAAAAGTGCACAAACATTTTGCTAAGCCACTGGACTATAATACGTATATATGTGTGCTATATTCCAAAGTACAAATACATTTTTTTGTGCCACGAACAAATATTGAAATTTAAGTTTTGTTTAGCGTGAACTTAAATACAACTTACTTATGTTACTTTGATGAATTATTAATTTATTAGTTACTTATACATTACCTTGTACACTGTACTGTAGTTATTCTGGTCAATATTACTATGATTGCGTCTACTACTGAACAAGTTCGATTTTGTTTAAATGTATTGCCCGAGACGCGGGACTCGTCAATAGCCGCAACAAACACATGGCTACTAGGAACCGTAAAACTAATTTCTACGAACATACACTCAACAAAATTCCTAATCGGTCAGTTTATATTGTATCATTATTTTTCTAATAATGCATGTATTCACACAAAATTTCACATACCGATATTTGAACAGGTAATGCAGCGAATTATTGATTTTTTTAGCCAGCTCGTTATGAAATTAATCGTATTAGGCGTATTGACGTTTATAGCACGTTTTGCACGTGCGGGGCATGGACACATATTTGCACGTGTTCGTGTACACTTTAGTCATTGCTGATGAAAATTCTTTTTTGAAAAACACAAAACATGGTGAGAATGACTGAAGAAGAACGCGCCCGAGCCGTCGGAATGATACAGGCTGGAACTCATTTACGACAGGTGGGTTTTATTTTTTGAAATTTCATAAAATAAATCAATAATTCGCTGCATTACCTGTTCAAATATCGGTATGTGAAATTTTGTGTGAATACATGCATTATTAGAAAAATAATAATACAATATAAACTGGCCGATTAGGAATTTTGTTGAGTGTATTTTCATTTAAAAGTCAGTAGACGAAAATGATACTTTAAAATAAGCAAAGCTTACCGTTTATTCGAATGCTCGGTATCATCCCAAATAATATCAGGTCCCGATGTATCTTCTTAGGTACATCGAATGAAATGGGCTATTTAAAACGATGCATAATTCGAAATAAAATTTTGGACCTGATGAATTCGAACAAAACGTGGTATGACTGTATTTTCGCTATTTAATAGTACATCAATCAAAATTGGCGTTAGATGCAGTAAACATAATCTGACAGTGCATAGCCTTCTTCCCTTAAATGTCTTGTTGTAGTGATTTGCGCGGCATAGTTAGAAAGCGTTTGATTAAACGGCATTTTAAGACACGTGTTTTACAAAAAATGTCATTTACACATAGCAGCAAAACACTGCGAAATAAATAAAATATTCTATAGTTAAGATAAAATGTAGGGGATGCAAAGTATTGCAGTTTTTATACATAAGAAATATTGGTATTTGTATACTGTATTGATCCGTATTTGTTAAAGAAAATGTGTGTGCATCATAACATTAAAAAACACCTAGTTGTTAATCAATCAGGCTATTTAACAACCTTTGTCTGTCAGTAATATGGTAAAAAAGACATTTCAATTAGTTATACATTGCAATGGTTCTTATTAGAGATATTTTAGCCAATGTAACAACAATACTGGATGAAGCCAATTCAAAAAATATTTCGCTGAATTATACATAGTTTATTATATATAAGACATTTAACTCAAACTATCTTCGAAGAAACGGTTCTATCACACATAACGTGTTGAATATGCGACAATTTCTGGTATGAAAAACGGTTTTGATACCATGACGATTAATGCTATTCACAGGTTGCATTCAAAACGATTGAATTGGAAATTCTCTGTAATAATAAGGTCTAATCCATACGTTCGTTTTGAAGTCAAAAATCGGATACGTTCGGTTTAGAAACAAGTTAATATCAAACTAACATTAAGTCTTTTTTGAAATTTACGTGGTTTGGAACTATCATATGGCCGTCTCAGAAGAGATTAAAATGTCTGGCCGCTTTAAAGATATAAAAAGGGACAATACATGAATATCTGGTTAGATAAATGTCTATAAGCTCCTTTTTTGGAAAAAAACTAATTATTTACTATCTAGAACAAGCAAAACTATCAAGTTTTCCTGGCTAGTTGTCAAATGTTCATAACAATTCTTTATGTGAGAATATAAGTATAGCACTTGCAGTTTTTAGAACCATCTAACACTTCTAAAACGGCAAATATCTTCATTTCTACATTTCAAGACATTTCGTTAGAGAGATATTTATCTCCCTGTCATAAATATGAAATGAAGGTTCCGTCTCATTCTCACTTGAAGTGTGTATTTAGCAAATTAGCCACACTTATCCAACAGTTATCTGTCAGATTTCCTTTTGAAGTAACAAAATTACGTTTAATGAAGTCATACTCAGTTAATTTGAGTATTTGGGCGGAAAACGTGCGCTATTTGATGTTAGAACGTTTTCCGCACCGCCTCATCATTAATCTTCTGTTTACCTGGTTTATCTTCAAACTCGGGTACCATACACAAATTAAGCGCTCCAAAGCGACCGTAAGTTATGGCGACGCAATATTTCCGACGGCGTGTGCCTTGCGATACTGATATCTCATTTAAGTAAATGCAGAAAACATTTCTGTATCTAATTAGGCATTTAAATGTTGAATATATACCTACGGGTATTTGGTGAGAAAAAAACCCTACGGGAGCTGTTTGTAAAGTATCGTCTGTCTGTTTTGCGCACAAAATGATCTCAGAGGTGCTTAAAAGGTTAAAATAACTATCAAAGATTGACGAACCTTTTTGCTGGAGCTAATTTGGAAACGGTAAACAAATTTGATTCTTACATTTAACAGTTTATTGTTTCTAAGTGACAAGCCGACTTTTGGTATGTTTGCATTTTTTTCTACAAATTGGATTTAAATATTTTGATTTTTCCTGCTACTGTCATCGCGTTGAAACAAAAACAAAACACTTGAATGATACTTTATAAGGAAATAACGTTCTCCTCAGCAGTGGAGAATGCACGCGTAAATACTTGTCGTCTCCGAAAAAAGACAGAAGTGTTTGACATAAATCTAAACTAAATACCCAACATTTATTATAATAATATGCCATACTCGCGATAAAAGTTTAATTTATAAGTTTGTTTCGCAATATAACAAGGGATATGTATCTTTCATTTCTTCGTATCCGTATCAACAAATATTGAAAAATGCTCACTGCAGCAAGTTGTTGCTTGGGATACCTTTGTTAACTCATCAACTCATCAACTCCATCGTGTCACCCACTTTATCCGAAGCAGTCCGAGAGCTTTATCACGTGACGGTCGAACAATTATTGTGAAAGTGTCTAGTCACGGTTGTGCTATGTTGAAGTAGGAAGTGGAATGGGTTTATAAAACGTATGTTGGAATAATTTCTGCATTTCTCCAAAGTGTCAAGTAGGAAATTTATTAATGTTTGTCCCTTAATTTCACTCATGTTGTCTGATAAATCACCGGCTGCATCTTAACTCTACAAGATGTACATTTATTTTCGGATACGAGAGATAAAGGCTTTATCAACTCTCAAAGTGATATAGGACTAGACAAGGTTGGTACATTTGTACAACTGTATGTTTATTTGTTTTGTTTTTGGTCGTCTGCTGTTGAATTAAAGTTTACGAACAAGCTCTCGAAGTTGATCACGATTTTGCTTTTCATCTTTTTGTTTCTTAATAAAGGCTACTTCAAGAGTGTGCGTAACATTTAATTCACGTGACCTTATTGCTTTAAGTTCCGATGATGAAATTGGCCACAATTTTAGCATGAGTACAAATCTAATTGCCTGCCTAGTATATACATGTTGATTCTGCTAATCATTAAGGGTATTATAATGTTTGGTGAAATTATTCTACATGTTTTTATAACATTATACTGATTGTCATACATTGGTCAAGTCGGCATAGAACTGTTTGATTACACCTATGATAAGAGTATGACCGGGTGAACTAGATTGCTTTATGTAATTAAGTCTAGCACTTATATAACCTGAATCACAAAATATGTTTTATTTATGTTGTAGGGTCCTCTACCTGCATGTACCTCTTGGACCAATTGCTCTTGCTTTTGTGTCCCAGTCTGTGTGTGCCTCCCGGTCCTTTCAGTCTTGTTTTGTACATTTTCCCCGATGTGTGCATCCCGGTCTGTTTGGTAATGTTTTTGTTTCCAATCCCTGCGTGTACCTCCCGGTCAGTTGGTACTGCTTTTGTGTCCAATTCCTGCGTGTATTTCTCGGTTTGTTTCACCTTGTTTTTCTCACATCTCTGCGTATGCTTCTCCGCGTGTTTAATATTGTTTTGGTTTCCCAGCCCTGATTATGCTACCTACATTGTTGTCTGAATCCAGCTCTGATTTGTGATTGTGACCTTCCCTTCTCGACATTTGTTCACTTTTAAGTCTTTACTAAAATACACTTTCTGGTGTTGTCTTCAGCGCTTATTAGAAACTCATGATAAAAGCAAGTCGATGGCATTATTTAATTTTGGAGATTTTAAAACCAACACAAGAAGAAATGAACACAACGCACAAACCACAATTTGTTTCTTCAACAAATTATCACTTTGTTATAGCGCAATACATTGGCGACTTGTATATATAGTGTGTGTGCTTTATACCTCCCCTCATTAACAATTAACTGACCTTGATGTTATTAATAATAATTATAATTCTTTTTGGTAATAAACGTTCCTTATATTAAGTTGTGACATTCGTTCTACTAAAGTCTTCTGGCCCTGTGTTTACAAAGGAACTGATCTGGATCAAGTTGATCCTGAAACATGTCATAATGCAATGAAATACTTACTAAAGGACTTTCAATATACAAATGCAGTAGTACATAAAGTGCATCATATTAACATGGTTAAAACATTACCCGTTCCTTGATAAATAAAAGTTATGAGCGAAACTGGTCTAAATCTGCATAAAACTTCTAAAGAATTGTCAAATCGTTCATATACATTGTATGGCACATTATGTTAAAACATTTAGCTTTGCAAAATATGTTTACAAAGTTTGAAAGAAATTTTATCTGATCTTGATCCTGATCATGAAAAAAGATTATTTGTGGACATTGGGCATTTATAACTAACCTTCCTTGAACTTACCGATCAATTTGGTCACCTTCCGAAAGCAAACAATATATACACTGGTAGTGATCAACATAGAAACGGTCCAGTTTTCAAAACACATACTATGTAGGATTGTAATTGGAAGCTTGTTAACTTTGTCAATCCATGCGTTAAATGGTCCATTAATTCTACAAAGTCAAATAACGTTGAAAGTTCAGTTTATGTCTCGTATGCTAGAGATTCATAGAATGCAGACTGATGCATTATTTGTTATTTGTACTTGCTGTCTTGAGTGACATTCCACAAAGTGACACTGTAGAAGGGGTAGTGAAGCTCGTTCCCACGCCATAATTAATATATGTACATTGAAATTGGATTAATCACACCCTTTATATTGAACATGTAACACGTTATCTTTGATATTACACATTTACCTGATCTCAATTTATTTAACTATTCTGCACAGAAGGGCGGGCCCGGTGGTTTACATCTGAGTTTGTGAACCCGTCTCAGAATGCAGCCTTATCATTGGTCAATATTAAGACTGTGCCAACAGATACTCAACCAGATACTTGGGACTGGTCTTAAACTCGTATTTATAATATCCTGTCGAAAGCTAATACATCCAACTCCATCCCCCCAAAAACCTGTCTAAAAGTACATTGGTATATCTAATGAAGAGCTTTTGGTATCTTCATATTACGTACTCAAGCCAATATATTGTATCACACAGTCTTCCTCATTTAAAAACAGGTCAATCTTTGGCTCATCAATCCGGAAGTTTCCTCGTTCAGAAAAACAATTATACATGTAAAGGTTTTATTTAAAAATGTAGGAGGTTTAGAAGCATGTGTCTCGGTAGCAAAGGCATACTTAACCCGGTTTCGACTTTCCCTGTTTGTCCTCTTTGATTCTCCTTAGTTACCCATTATGGTCGGTCAGGCTATTCCTTTTGACCCTGTTCCTTTGCGAATTTACCATTGCACCTCATCAAATGCCTGATGTTTTATGGACTGTTGTTTTCACGGAGATCTCTGAGAGGCCTTATGTATGTGGCGTTTCCTGTAGCAACGTATTCTCTCTCTTTTACCCCGTGAATGACTCACCGACAGAAGAGACCATTGATGCTCTCTGGAGCCACCATAACGGTGATGTAGCGTATAACAACACCTTAGTGGCTACCATTCCTGTAAGATGTTGTTATGTTATGCCATGAAGTATGCACATGGTTACATCCTGAAGTAAAGGAAACAATTAAAACAAATTCAGTCTCGGTTGACATTTGATGCAGTGTAGGAGAAGCCAAATTGCAATGTTTATGTTGAATTTCAAGCTGTTGTCAATGTATTGTTATTGCTTACTGTACAAACATCTGGTAAAACAATTTCATCAGCAAGTGTGTACAAAGTTACATCATGTTTGTGTTACAGCCTATACATATGCACCATGTCCCATGTTCACGAAGATTAACTGATGTGGATCCTATTGAACCAAAAAACATTGTCCTTTTCATAAAGCTGTTGGTATAAAACATACGCAAGAATTCCTAAATCTCTATTAATTAAAAGTGTGATGACATATAAAACCATATAATTTTGTTGCGAAATAAATAATTATATTTATGTGGTTGCATATGATTATTCACAAACATTTCAGGTCTTAAACTCAGACCTAGACTCTAAAGATGTATCTGGCTCATCTGACCCTAAAGCTATTTAATGGGCTTCGTCGAGTTTTATTGTAATATAGTCTAAAACATCATTAATAAGATCCAATGCCATGCATAACCATTTGAAACAATCTTGTTTACTCATATTACTTAAAGACAAAACTAGTAATAAACACCCGCTTGTTTTTTTTAAATTTATAATAATACACGTCTATTTTTTCGACAAATACAAAGAAATACATTATAAATGTATTCTGTGATAATTATTTACTTAAGTTTTAACTAGAAAAAGTAAATGTTTCATAACCAAATGAACAAACAAAGAGCATAGTATATTTTTAAATTTGCAAAATTTGTATTTACCAGCCTTCAATTTGCATTGGATCTAAACGCACAAAATAATGTCTGAATAATTAAGTGAGGTAAACACCTTCAAATGCATGCTTACAATTAAGACACAAAATCTCATTTCCACATTACTAAATAATTGAGATACTTTAATCCGTAAGTGTTGAGTATTTAAAAACAGACTAGGCATTAAAATACACAAACATTTTAAAATACATTCATCTCGGAAGATTTGTTTCTTTAAATGGAGTAATTATCAAATTCTTAACTCTGATCAGTTGTCAGTCTGATTTGAATGCTCATAAATATTTAACAGTTTCTATGGCAACTTGTTTGTCGTCTTGTAGAATGTTGTCATTTTCTCTTTTCGTGGACTTTGCATTACACTGTGTTTTATCACAAACGGCAGTGGGAGTACTTTCCGTGTTAATATTTCATCATACCAAATGTCTACAATATTACTTTTTTCAGATATAAATACATCGTCTCATCGAGGGCACATATAACAGTGACTTATTTGTTTTCATGTCTAGTAATATTTAAACAAGACGGCTATTCATATCTCATACAGGTAATATTTGAAACATGAAAACTACATTTTGACGCTCGGAATGTCAATTTAATCTCACTAACATCTTCTTAAACTAATGATCTACTTTTGTTTATCAACATAGGAACGCTGACAATTAACGTCGTCTGCTTCAAAGACCCCCGCCAACTATCGTCCACAATCAGACGAGAATAAATCAGATTAAACGATAAAGACGAATACATCCCGTTGGTCGTCATGGTGAATCCGTCATCGTCAGATACGGAACTTACCGAGCTTACGATGAATGGAGCATGCTTGGGACCCAGTCACGTGTCTGAATCCTCTCCGAATAAAGTCAAGAACTGGAAAAAGTGGTAAGCATAGCCTATCTTCCTTACTCAATTCGCTTGATTTAGCTTTCAATGGCATAACAGTCGGTGTGCCCAACGCAGCTATCGATATGCTACTCAGAAAGCGAATTACAGCCTGGAACGTTGTACGAAATTCCAACAATGAACCAAGGTCTAGCCTGCATCTTGCTATTTGAATTGCGTACATGTCAGCAAAACGCATTGAAACACAAAAAATTGGTATAATTTTTGCGATAGCACTTTTCAGATAGCTGGCATAATACAGTGAAGATTCTTAAAAAAAAAATGGCAGCTTAGCTTTTTAAAGCTGTATGTTTTGATACAATTTTGATACAGTTTTGAAATAATTTCTGTTACAATATGGTCATGTGAAGATCACCTCAAGTGAGTAGTGTTCAAAGAGCAATGCTTAGTGATTAGAACTCAGCGCTTAGTGTTCAGTTAATATTTCTGGCATAAGTTGACGATGAAGCAGTTTAATACAATTACATTCAGGATCTCTCTGTAATTGTCCTACAGTAAAAACTCAATGCCGTTACTATTCCAGTATTCTATTTTGTCGACAATCTTGAACAATGCACTTTTGTCCTAAGTGGTTGTCAGTTGAGAATCGTTAAAACAATGGATACTATAAGACTTCAGTTTTAAGAATGATTAAGACGATTAATAAATAGCCTTTCTCCTAGTTATCCCTAATGGTCGGCCATGCCATTCCTTGCGCCCCTATTCCCTTGCGTATGCGCCCTTGAGCCTCATCAAATGCCTTATGTTTTATGGATTGTTGTTTTCCCGGAGGTCTGTGTAAAGAGGCACTGTCTTACGTGTTTGGCGTTCCCTGTAGCAACTTATTCTCTCTTTTTTATTAAAAATTGGGTGGTGACTCCATCCAAAGGACCAGCTTCCTTCAGCAACACGCCAGCGGCAACATCCCCATCGCCTGGTTTCTCTGATATCCGTAGAGAGGGAAATTAAATAAAACTAAAAAATAAATATCACGGCTTTACGCTAAACTTTATATAGAAATCGTTTCCTCATAATGTAAATTATCCTTAAAACCATTTAATCGTTGGTCGTCTAATGCGTTAAGCTTTGAAGATAAATCGGTTGAAGGAATTTGCAACGATGCATGTAATAAATGAGATCAACATCATGAACAAAACATACGAATGTTGAAGCAGATTAAACAAAAATCCCAAGTACAATGTCCGAACAATGTTTGCATATTTTAATTCTTAATACATTCCCTGTGGTAATTTATATCCTAATTTCCTCATAGTTTTGAATTGAGGCAGCTGACAGAATTCCTTTGTTGTCCTCATTTTCTTTTTAAGTGGCTTTTATTTATGAAATATGACCAGTTGTATGTCATTGATGTTGCTAAGGAACATGCATTGCGCACCCAACATTTCGTGACAAATGACACCATTACATATCTATTTGATAACCTAATAGCTAGCAAGCTCTTTAAATAAACATAAGTGCATGTGAATAAATGATAATAAAATTTAATGAAACATCAGCAATATCGTGCTATTAAAGTGCAGGTCTGACATAAGGCGGCATGTCCTTCATCCTGACTTGGGTCATAAAGTGAACCATATCACATAGATGAATTAATGCTGTTGTCGCTTTTTCGTATTTCTTTATATAAAAGGAAATTCTGTAAACAAGATTTGCCCACTTATGACCTGTTGTTGTCGGCTGTCTTGGCTCATCCTTTGGTGTTTTCCATCAATTTGGTCTCCAATGTTTGTCCTCTTTGGTTCTCATTGGCTGTCCCTTATTTCTGATGAGTCGATAATTGGGCTTTTATTGCTTATTTAATACAACACTTTGGTCAGTTTGGCCCCTCAAAAGGCGGATTCAGCAGCAGATATGACAGTGGATTTTGGTTAAGCTGGTCATTTCTGGAAGTACACATTTCTTCCTCAGTTAACTTGAATTAATTAGGGAATCGTATGCAAAAACCTATGACTACATGGATACATGAACGGAACGGCAACCTAAATTGAAAACTAAAATACGCCTAAACCACCGGGCATAAATGAATAAGATATTTTGATACAATACTGTGTACATAGTTTGTCTGCTATGAAAATGTAGCCATACAATCATGATATCTCGTCATCTGTTATAGATAATAACGTAAGTTTATATAATCATCATGCTAGTTTGTTGATGGTGACGGATGTCATGTCGTAATGTTTATCCTCATATGGACAAACATACCACATTAAAGTTGTATGGTAGTCCGCGTAAATTTGTTATTTTTCAAATGCAATGATAATTGACAGAAAATAATCCCCATCCGCTCCATAACATTCCACAACGCTCCTCTTCTTTAAGTTGAATTTAAAATAAATATAGTTAAATGTCTACCAAAAGCTGCATCAATGCAGACATTTTAAGACGGGTATTTCAAAAAGACTAATAAAATTCTAAATATTTTACCATTTTCATATTTCTTTTACAATGCCGAATTTTTATGTTGCTGCTTTTTTTCAATCCAACATTCGTTTCTTCAATACAACACAGTTCAGTCCTATACTTTCAACAGTAGTTTTGAACTCAAATACATCTTGAAAAACGGAAGAGAACATCGCGAACTTAGCGTCGGAGGGAAAAAACATTCTCTGGAAATGAAAGAGAGAATAAGTTGCTACATGGAAAGCCCTATAAGATAATGCCTCCCCTCACAGACCTCACAGAATACTAAAGTCCAAAATACATCAGGCATTTGAAGAGGTGCAAGGGCAAATACGCAATGGAACAGGGGCGCAATGAATGGCTTGGTCGACCATAAAAGACAACTTGGGAGAATTTATTAGGACATACAAGTGGATTAAGACTGAACCAAATCTTTTTGAAAAAACTAAGCCTGGCCTAAGCAGGGAACCATTAAGGAAAATCCTTGAAGTATTGCATCAACATAACGTGGCTTTGGTGCAAGATAGGCCGGGTTTGTTTCCATGTTTATTGAAACATGCAACAGCTTTTGTGTTTACTTAATATATAAACTATTCAAACTTGAAAGTAAGACGTACGGAGATTCTGATGATACGAAGAGATTTTAGATAGCGGCGATATTAAGTATGTGTAAATAGGATTATGTCATAATTATGGTATTATATGTCGATGAAGTGCATACTCGGGCAATACAAGTAGAGATAAATATTTATGAAAATAAACGTACATGTATAATTATGCTTCTTAAAGTGATCATATACTCAGTTTTTGGTTTATTAATTACGTAAATAAACGTGAAAAGTATATTTTATATAGTTAACAAATCAAATATGCCTTATCAAAGAATGCACTAATAATGTATTCCTCTCTTTTAACGATTTATATTTTGTATATTAACTATTCCTCGTACATTTGAAGTTGTAACATATTCCTTGACAGAGCACTCGTTTTGGCAATTGTTGGGCCGTTTATGGGTACGACTTAAAAAGTAGTTCGTTCCTGTTCCCTCCTCACAAAAAAGGAAAGAAATAAATTATAAGATTGCTCGGTGTTGATCCACATTTCTTTAAACATATGAAACCCTATTTAGAACATATGTATGTTTGTCATAACTTTTTAATACAGTGTGTTTAAGGCATCTAAAAACATATTTGAAAACTGTTTTAACAAACAAATGTTTTATCTGTAAAAAAGCTTCTCCGACTGCTGTGTGTGCTCAGTATTTTCGCGAGAATACTCAGTCTGAGTGATGCGATTACTGAAGATGATGATGATGACAAAATGTAAAACAAATCAAAGATTGGTTTAAAACTCTCCTTTTCATCATTCGAGGACACAAGTTGTCCCCTTCGGCGGGCGTGGGTAACAGTTGCCGAAAGTTGTCTCGTGTCCCGCTTTAACTCATGACCATAATATAGATCTACATTTAAAATAAAGCTAGACATCTAGTACTCATTAATTATAATTATTATGATATATCATAAACCTACCTTCATCGTTCTGTCTTTGATGTAAGCATGTTTTCAAAGCGATAATAGCATTGTGTAGGCGAGGGGAGGTTTCACATGGCCATTACATTCAAAAGTAAATAAACAAATGAGCCAGGCTTTAATCCTTTGGCTTAAGGATGACTAACGGTCTGAATTCTTTGTTCCCTACTTTCCCTATCATCCTAATGAACTTTGTTGTCACCGTGTTAAAATGTATTCCATTAATCAATGATTTTTCTCATCTCCATAGCAACCAAACGTTTCAACCATTATCTTCACTTGCATGTTTACCGATCACCGTTTTGTAGCAAAGAACCATTTCGGATATTTGGAGTTATAAGATATAAATTACAAATGGGACTACGAAAAGAGTATGTATTGGTGTGTTTTTATTATAAATTAGTATGTATTTCAACAAGGTCAAGTGTTCAAAATATTAACGAGCTGATTAAAGCATTTTTTACGTTGTCAGTCACTATCTGTGTGTAGTAATGTCATTTATATACAAATAATTGAAACTTTCCTGCTTCCGCCTTGAACAAAACTAGCAAGATTGTAAGTCTATTAAATTTGACAATGAAGTAAATATCAGACTTATTGGAGTTTAAACTCATGAACATCTGTGTGGGTAAGCATTGTAAAGAGGACTGCATAAAAGCAACAAGAGGATTTAGGCCATAGAATGGTGTTCAGCCTTTGATATTGTAAGGCGGGGTCGGTGATAACATATTTTTGTTAAACTCCCATAATTTACGGATTACAAAAATATCAAAAAGTACTAATAGAAGCACTGCAATACTGCATACATACTTGAACATAAGTGCAAACATGGCTAACTCGGGTTAAAAGGGACGTCGCAATATGATTAAAAGGCGATGCAGTGACTCACATATTTAGGCATACAATAAAGGTGTGGCTAATTGGTCTTCATTGTTTTGAATATTTTTTATGTAATTTGATCTCTCCGTTCTCACAAACCACAACAATGTCTGTATCGTTTGCAATGCTCTTGGTTTTATGTATCAAATGGTTTGTTTGAGACCACTAATCCTGATGTTGACACAACTATGGTGTTGCTGCAAGGGCTAAAGTCATGAACTTGAATATTTCAAGGATTGACACTTTAATGACTAATTATTTTAGTCTGGGAACATTTTTGTTTTGCAGGATATAATTTAAATGTTAAATGAATTGAACCATCATGTTTTCCTTATACAAGTGAGAAATGATGAGAGAAAACGAGATTTAAAGCCCTTTGTTTAGATCACCGTGTGTTAAAAACAGGGGTGATACTTGGTCTTGTACAAAGCTGAAATATTATAGCATCGTAGTCGGTCACCAGGTTAGAAAGAAAGCTAGACGGCGGCTTGTTCATTAGGTTAGTGTTCAACATAACCTAGACTTAAAGATCTGAGGTTGTTTAAAGACGCAAAGATATGCTAACACCAAACACCTCTCAGAAATATACTTCTGGAAAGATAAAGCCTGATCTTTATTTACAGTATGATTCGGGTGACGGGTAACTTATATACAGAAATACATAATGAAGTACATACACCACTAACCTATTGACCCATTCCACAAACAACAAACAACAAATAGCAAGCCTGTAAGCCGTTGTATTGATGTGCTGTTCTCGTCTTAAATGTGCAGTCTTGTGCTGGATATGTACTTTTCTGGTGATTTTATTTTGTTGACATGTGTGATTGTTTGGCAATACAATAGATAAGTGCGGGATTACACGTCCTATCGTAAACCGACTCGACGAGACGGGCTGGAATTAGTCACCTGACCTTCCAAACGTGTTTGTAACCTTCTCACCTCATACACTTAATAATTAGCAAGCATGCGAAGGGTCATAGTACGACAGGCAGTCAAGTGTATGCCCCTTTATTCATTTTTTTCATTTATCTCTGCAGACATAATTGAGTTGCAGCGCTTTAAATGAAACCTA
Organism: Mactromeris polynyma; assembly: GCA_032209605.1. Taxonomy (NCBI): domain Eukaryota; kingdom Metazoa; phylum Mollusca; class Bivalvia; order Venerida; family Mactridae; genus Mactromeris; species Mactromeris polynyma. Next base: position 2,764,868 of record JASFXZ010000041.1, read on the forward strand.
AGCCTTCTTACCATTGCTTCAAAGCATCTGTTGTAGGGAACATAAATAGCTTCATACAGATTGTTTTTATAAAAATTCCGTTTGTTTAAGATAACAACTTCTTTCATGCAATGCAGGTGTAGGGATTAAACATTATCGTTTCGTTTAATGTACTTTCTGACTAATTGATCCCCTGCCTACGAATGAGGACACTTAAAATATGCTGAGGCTGCGAATTGAATGCCACGCACCAATGGTGACCCAAAGAAACTACAACTATAATTACTGATACATTTTGAGGGACATCCAATTGAGTTAATTCATATGTATGCGGCAGTGTCTACGTAAATGTAGACGAATCTAAATATTTGTGTCATCCATATTCTGAACTTACTACATTTAAGTTTCTAGGTCAGGGATCTTATCGTACGTTTAAGTCTGACTAAACCATTTTGATAGATACAATTTACACAACAAAGTACTGTGCAAAAAGTATACTTTTATTATAGACAATACATTGGTCTAACTTCTCTACGAAAGCCTCATCGTTTAGCCCATTCCTTACACCCCTATTCCATTCATGTTTACCCGTGCACCTACTCAGCACCTGATGTTTTCTATACTGTTGTTTTCCGGGGGTATGTGTGCGGGGCATTGACTTATGTATCTGGCGTTCCCTGTAACAACTTATGTCTCTTGAACTCTCCTGGATATAACCCGAAATTATAGCCCATCGACCGTGATAATAGTTCCAATTCATGATAATAGTATTGTCAATATCGTCTTTGGTGTACAGCTTAAATGGTTACAAGTTTATTTAAACAAGGGAAATAACTCTAAAAACGAAAAATAAGGTAGATTTATGATTCTTCACGGAACTTCATATATATATCAATATATAATTTCAAGTATAATATTCATGTTGTCTGGGGTTGAAAACAACATTTAAAGAATAGGTGTAAATCGGTGTATACAGTGCAGACGGTGTTGAGATGGCTTAGAAGTAAGCAGACTATTTACAGACTGACAGAAATATTTGTCATGTGGGACACCTAGGTAATTCCCGTCAAGCTGTTGTAACAGATTATTATAGCTCTATGGAAATTGTCGAGGTCGAATTGAATTGCTTTTATGCAGATGCCTTGTGGAAATTTGCATTGTTTGGTATTCGCACGAGAAGATGTGGTTGATTTTAACATTTCAGACATAAAATAATAAAGACTTATTATTTATTTTGCAGGTTTGGTACGTTTAATGTCGTGTACAAAGTGAATAATATGCAAGTTGGCAAGACAAAATCAGTAAGTTTTTTTCATACATGTCATACTTAGCCTGCTGGTATAGGAGTAGAACGCCGGACTCCGGGTCCGAAGATCTTGGTATCCTTTCCCGCCATGTTCGAAATTCTCCTGTGGACTCAACAATCCCTAAATTAGGCGCTAGTACTGGTCGTGAAGCCATGAGCTGGTAATTAAAATACATTCATGTAACGGCAAACACCAAGAGCTCACCTCACTGAAACTTCTTCGTACTACTAAACTGACAGTTAAAATCCCAGTTGGTAGTGTACTAGTATTCACTATTGTATCGCTATCAAACAAGTTGGTGCAATTCTTTTAGGGTATGAACTAAAACGACTGGAATTAACTGCGCCCCAATCACCATGCCAACTACGCAAGTTTTAGGAAGCATTTACCGATTATACCGGGATATTTTTTTGGCGAGATGGGCTCTTTTGCCTATGACTATGCGCGCTACGGCAATTAGAAAACTACTAGAATAACACCGTTACATCAAACTACGCTCTGTTGCATGATGGGTACTATAGTTGCTTATATCAATGGAACGCAGACACTGAATGATACCATATAACACTTGTATTTGTGTATTTGATTTGCTTTGAATAATTTCTTCGCTCGTTTAAATAAGCATTTTCCGCTTCACTTAAACGCAAAGCGGCATTAGCCGGCACTACAGTCCCAAGTAAATGTCCAGAATATTTGGAAACACTCGTGTCTTATTAACATCAGATATCACTTCATGTCTTGTTTTCTAAACTGCTTCTAAATGCGATAAATATTAGTTTTAAATACTATAAAAGCGAAGCTAGCATTGATTGGTCATCAAAGTGTCTTACAGATTACATAACTAGTATGATAGAAAGACTAGATGAACAATCAGACTTGGTTTATGGTGAACTGTAAGCCAATCATCCCGATTAATGCTGTTTATGCTTTCATTAGTTCAGTAAGTCTGATTATCTCCCTTTGTTTTAGTGTAAAACTTGATTACCTCAAATTTTTCTTGTATATTAACCAATTGTGGGCGTGTTGTTTATTGAGCTACTAATCATTTTAGAGTCACAACTGAACTTGTATACAATCTACAAGAATAAAGAACTCTCAAAATGACTGACACTCCTTCAAAATATGTAGTGCCTTAAATCGGAATTTGATGATTGGTAGTTGATGTATAAATAAATATGTTATATGATAAATATATCCAGTGTACGTGATTTTATTTTTCCAACATTTCGGTTTGTATAATACATAATGAAGGGAAGTAACTCTGGCGAACATGAAGTAACATTTCAATTGAGTTACTTCCCCTAGATCATGAAAAAATACTTAACTTAGATTTTATATTGAATTACTTCCCTCTGACTGCATATCATTCAGCGTTCGCAAAATTCCGACGATACTTAGTAACTCAAACCTGTTCCATAATTATAATGATTCTTCACCATCATGTATGTATGTACATGGGTTTATTTTGTATGAGAGAGTACCGTTATATATCTAAGACAACAACAAACGGAATGAGATCGTGATGACCGACTGACCCTGTTATTTTATCATGACCATAAAAAGTGATTAATTGCAGATGGAATACCGTTTACTTAGTGTATCCAAACACTGCGGCATAAGCTATGTCATGTTATTAAAGTTCGTAAAAAATCGTGTTTGCATATTTCGTAAGTAACTTTCGGCGTTGGTCTTTCTCGATGAAGAAATGTATAAATTTCAATTCTCAAGCGAACCTGCAATATTTGACTTTCAGAACTGAACGGCTAAAACATGTTGTTCTACTTGTACACAGTATATCATCAAATGAAAATACCACAAGATAATAATAACATACGAGGGGCATTTTAAAAGTTCTAATAATGAGCGTATCACTTTTCACACGCATTATCGATTTTAAATATGTATACACCTACTGAAAGTTTAGACACTGTCCCGTGTACTGGTGCATGATTTCCACGTGCAAAGCGTTTGTATAAGTGATTGCGGTACATTTTATTAGGCGTGGTTTTGCGCATTGGTAATATTTTACCTCAATAGGACAAAAAAATGGCGAAAGAAGAGAACAGAGGGCCTATGTAAAAATAAGGTCGCTGTTGAAATAAAGGCGGATTTGGATAAAGTATATGGAAATGATGCTCTATCATATCCCACAGTTGTTAGATGGTAGACAGAGTGTAGAAGATGACCCGCGTTCTGGGCGTCCTCTGACGGCATTTTGTGAAAATGACGTAATTTCTGTTAAGAATGCAGTCACGGAAGATGCTCGTTATACTGTTGAGGAAAAGGGTGACATACGTGGGCTTAGTTCGGCGGCAGTTTTTACCATCTTGAAAGAAAACTTAAAGCTCCAGAAGATGTGCGCACGATGGATCCCTCATTTGTTAACTGATCACCATAAACAGGAGCGCGTTAGAATTGCCACTGAGCTATTGCGTGTTTATAACAAATGTGACGAGAGAAGGATTTTTGATCTTGTGACTGTTGACGAAACATGGGTGTAATTCTTTGACGGGAAAATTAATAAGGTTTGGATTGGGGAAAATGGTGATAGGCGACAGATTTCAATGCGATTCAGGAGCGTTAAACGTGTTTTATACGCCTTATGCTTTGATGCAAGTGGAATGGTGCTTCAATATTCCGTCCCTGAACACACCACATTTACTGGAAAACTTTATGCGGAAAAGATTTTACCTGCCGCACTATTTAGAGGCCCGGCCACGAACTGGGATGCGCGGCCTTTGGCTACTATACATGACAATGCCCTAGCCCACAAGTCACGCGTCGCAGTGGATTATTTAACATCTGTCGGACTTCGAACTTCGCAACATCCAGCATACAACCCAGATCTCGCACCATGTGACTTTTGGCTGAATCCATTAATCAAACAGTGTCTTAGAGGACGGCGTTTTAAGACACGCACATCTGTTGGACGAGCACGGTATCAATGCACCAAATTACTATAGCAAGTATGACAAGTACTATACCAAAATCGAACTATAAAAAGGTATTTTCTGACTGGATGAAACATTTGGAAAAGTGTGTACAGGTCAACGGAGAGAATGTTGAAGGGTTGGAATTATAAGCAGTTATAAGTTATAAGCAGGTAAGTCTAGTATTGATAACCCGCACTCATTTTCAGAACTTTCAAAAAACATCTCGTACATGTACACATTTATTAAGAGGTCAAAATCAAATAATATAAACATTTCCCACAAAATACGAATTCGCTGCGTATTTTATAACAATCTTAGTGGACTAAAACTTAATTTTAATTTGCATTATTCCCCATTGATTACAGTTCCGTGTGGTTCTAATATTTCAATTTAAGTTTGTTCCCTTTAATAGCAGGTTTATTAGATGTAGTGTTTATCTGTTTATCAGTTATCTCTGCAGGGTATCATGACATCAAATGTTTGTGTTACTATGCGCATCTATTGTTTGTGTATACATTACCATGGTTACTGCATACTGTGACAGAGGATGTCTTTTCTTTTTTTTCTTCACCATCATATCAGACACTTAGCTGACAATCTTAACGTAGCTTTTATTAATGTAAAACCTTTCGGAAAAGATAGATAATGGTTTTGTTTATAGAAACAGGTGTATACAAATTTGTTTTTTTTTCAAATAAGTATTTGGTCCGTTTGAACGTAACATATTTCAACGAGCTTCGTCCATTGTTCATACATTGGCATAGACATCATTAATACGAACATTTGTTAGGGAGGCGCAGTGGTTGAGGAGTAGAGCGCCAGACTCCTTACCCGAAGGGTTCGAGCCCCGCGATGAGCGGGGTTTGATTTCGAACTTTACAATCCTTGCATGTGGCGCGGGTACTGGTGCGGGTACTGGTGCGGGTACTGGTTGTTATCGAATATTTGCAATATATTCCTAATTAAAATCTTGTTATATCATTTTACACACGGATAGAACGTTCCACTTGTTGAAAATGATGTATTTTTTTAATTTATCAAATGCAAAGGAATATATTGCACGTGAATTCTTCGATAATGTATTGATGTTTAAAGGTAGTCTTAGTGTCTATCAGAATATGCTAAGTAACAATTTTTAGAAAATTGCATGTTAATGCCTTCAAACAGACGTCCGTCTAAACACTGCTAGGTAACATTTCTTCAACGTCTCATAGAACTGCAAAACATGAGTTCAGTTTGGGTATATCCTATGCTAGCATTGACGCAGCTCGTAAGTCAGGAAAGTAAGTGCTGGTATCGGACACTTGTATTTGTGGTTTTGCTAAACATGTAAGAAAAGTGAATTCCTGAATGGAGCCCATTCAAATATGCATGTTCAAATGCGCCAGGATACGCCTTTAATGAATGTGATTCATCGATTTAATAAGTAATTCAACTGAAAATTTCTCTTTTTTGGCAGTGATGTATCTGTGTGATCATGATAGTGTCATATTTTTCCTGACAATTTTTCTTTCTGACTTCCGCGTTATCACCATCATTTGTATCCATTAAATTGAACGGTAATGTCCGTGTATCGGGTAACTTTGTTTTAAATACGCTTCCCTCCTGTCCTTAAGGAAATACCAAGTCACGAATAGGACGCCGTGTTGTTATCAAGTTCTCACTTTCAACTTAAGATTCGCCACTTCAAAAACGTGTCAGTTTGGTCACTTTTGAAATTATACAATGGTCGGCATTGATAGCGTGAAATCTGGTCGGTCATTGACTGAAATCGTTTAGAAAATTATGAAATTGTGATTTAAATGGTTTAGAAATTATGAAATAGTGACTGAAATGGTTTAGAAATTATGAAATTGTGTCTTAAATGGTTTAGAAATCATGAAAATATAACTTAAATGGTTTAAAATTTGTGTCTTAAATTGTTTAGACTTTATTGAAGTTTGTCTTTAGTGGTTAAGAAATTATGAAATTGTGACTTGAATGGTTTAGAAATTAGGAAATAGTGACTGAAATGGTTTAGAAATTATGAAATTGTGACTTTACTGGTTTAGAATTATGAAATTGTATCTTAAATGGTTTAGAAATTGTGAAATTGTGACTTAAATGGTTTAGAAATATGAAATTGTATCTTAAATGGTTTAGAAATATGACATAGTGACTTAAATGGTTTGGTAATTGTTGAGAAAAATTACGTACTAACTTCATATCACTTTTCCAAGGGCGAAAAAGCCTAATATAGACCCCACTAAAATGCAATAAGTGTATAACACTGACCTAAGGAACTTGCAGTATTGTACCTTCTGAGACGAATAGCAACATTTCTGCACTACAGCGTTTTAGGTTATCAATCATTTGGTGAACAAAAATATTATGGTTCAAATATATATTTATAACTGCAAATTTACGAATGAATTATACCCATTTCAAGCAACTACCCTTAACATTGGGGGTGGCTTTTATACTAAATACATGAATTTTTTGTTGCATGATTCAGCTTATAGGTACTAAGAAATATGCACTAAGCATTAACAATAAACTTGTATCTCTGACAGGTTATTTATAATCTGAGTATAATGTTAAAATATTCAATTGTATACCTGATCATTCATGTACCTGTCTAAAAACCAAAAAAACGAGGTTACCCTATCGGGGGCCTGAAAAGAAAAAATAGATTTAAACATTTCACATAAATTAGTCATGTCACGTGATCATACTTTTGCAAAATTGTGAGAAAGTTTTTATGATGCATCGAATGTTTACAATAAACGCATATTTGTCATTTCATTTTCGAGTTAAAAGTTTTGCACATAACTGGGCTCTAGTACCCTGTCTGTACCCGTGGTAACCACACCTTTCAGCCTGCTGTATGATTTTAAGTAACTCAGGTATCGTTGCGAAACAATTTATCTTTAGTTTGTATGTTTGATAAACCCTGTTTATGTAATTTAAATTACTACGCCCCACGAAAATGATGATAAGTACATACACCACTTTTCTTTGCTGAGAGATTCAACAATGAGGGGAAAATATGTGAGAACTATTTGGTTGTTATGATGTGTTTGACTAAAGCTAACAAAACTCTCAAGTACATGTACTCGTAATACACGATGTAGAACGTGAAATTGGCCCCTTCCCGTGGGCCCTGGGTATCTAAGACTGAATTAAGTTCGATCTCACAGCCCATAGAGATTTAATTGCGGACTCAGAAAAAAAGAGTTTTATTTATAACAAAAACAGTTCCCTTTTCGGGGCCACTGGGTATTACACACTGAATTAACAGAGAGATTTAATTGCTTACTCAGAAAAATATAACTTATTTATAACAAAACGGTTCCCTTTTCTTGGCCCTTGAGTATATAACTCCGAATTAAGTTTTGATCGCTCTCAGCCCAGAGAGATTTAATTGCTTACTCAGAAAAATATGCCTTACATATAACAATACGGTTCCCTTTTCTTGGCCCTTGAGTATTAAACTCTGAATTGAGTTTTGATCTCTCTCAGTCCACAGAAATTTAATTGCATACTCAGAAAAATATGACTATAATGAAACGGTTCCCTTTTCGTGGCCTTTGAGATTTTCAACACTTAATTAAGTTCCAGAGATATTTATTTGCAATCTCAGAAAAGTAGTACATTTAAACCTCGCCTAAAGACCACCTCAATAATAAAACCACCTCAAAATTAAGAACACAATTTTCAAGTCCATTTACGGTTTTGCTCTGTATTCAACGTCAATATTAAGACCGCCTCAATAAAATACCAGTTTTCAAGGGTTCCAAAAGTGGTATTATTATTGAGCTTAACTGTATTCCATTCATAAATTAACGATGTTTATGCGTTACTATTATAATAGTGTGCATTGTACGGAAATGTTTTGACCTGTGTAAGGTATTTTAACAATGGGCGATACTTATACAACTGTGTCTGTTAAATTAACTTTTAAACTACGTATAGATCTTTAATGTAAATGTTAATGTAAAAAAAATATATTGTAACTTGATTAACAAAACTACATTGGAATACATGCATTAGTCACCACATAAAATAGCGCACCTTTTTATCGACTGAATTAATTTAGTCATAGCAAAGTTATAACCCTTGACTGAGTAAAGTGGGTGCACCTTTAATAAGGACACTGTTTTCCATAGACGATTTGCTAAACAGAACATTCAAATATAACCGTCTCCCGCGGCCGAGTGGTTAAGGCATCCGCCCTGGGAGCGAGGGGTTCCGTTCTGATATGACCGGTGTGGTTGGTGAGCCACCAGCTGGTTAAATAATACTTACCGTGCACCTACCTACCTAGTGCCTGGCATTAAAGGATAGGAATTGTGAAGTAAATGTGGTCAGAAAATAGGTGTCTCATAAGTCAGAAATGGCTGTACCTTTTAAATAGAGGTGAAACTATAATAAATAAACACACACTATTATACTTGGTATCAATCGTTTTGGATTTTGTTAAGTCAAGATGTTTTTAATCTTGTTCTGCGTTTGCCTTTGAGTAAAGTTTATTAAACTCGACATGAAGTGCTTGTCATTCTCCCACGCAAAATCAATTCAAAATACAAGCTTATCATTTCTGTATTTATCTTAAAATTTAATATTGTTCAATGATGAACGAAAACCGAAATAACCTTCGTGACATTTGACTGAATCATCCTGTTTGGTTCAATAGTATAACATAAAGTACAATCTCAATAATAAAACCACCCTCGGTACCCTTGAAAACTGCTCCTCTTAGTGAGGTGGTCTTAATATTGAGGTTGAATAAAAAGCAAAACAGTGAAAATGGACTTGAAAAATGTGTTCTTAATTCTGAGGTGGTCTTAAGGTGATGTTTACTGCATATCTTTGTGTTTAATGGCTTTATTGCAACATTAAAGTTTTGCATTTATTAAAACATGGACCTTATTCTTAATAATTACAAGTCTGACCCTCACTCTTGACTTTACATGTTAAAGGCTCCTTTTGCTTCTACTTTGTTTGAACAATATAGATTTTAATAAAAAAATGGCAAAAATGTACTGTGAGAAACAAACACTTATTCTGACAAAATTTCATTAATTGGATTTTTTATGAAAACAAAAACAAAGCTGGAAAATATAACTTATGCAAATTTAAAGTCTAAAACTGAGTTTCACTGGCTAGCTCAGTCGGTAGAGCGTTTGACTGCTTATCTAGGGACCGAGGGTTGGAGTCACGGTCGAGGCGTATGTTCTTCCCTGACAATTTGACTGTAGACAATGCATCCTGAGTAATTCGTCCTCCACCTCTGAACTCTGATGTATGTGGAGAAATTGTCAGTTGCTTGCGGAGGGGAAGGTTAGAACTCAAGTCAAGTCAAGTAAACTTTATTTAGAAGTCGGTTTGTTACAACATATATACAAGCTCTACCGAGCCTTTATCCCATCTAATTACTGGTTGGTAACCCAGGAGCACTGGTTAGGTCAACTGGTTACCGTACATAACTGAAATACTGTTGAGAAACGGCGGCGTAAAACCCCGAACAAACAAAACCCAAGCTCAATGTCCTTGACAAGTTTAGAATTGCAGTAAGGAAATGTTTATATGCATGTATGCCTTGTATGTATGAATCATAGACTAAAGCTACGTTTGTGATAGAAGACCCATTTCACTTTATCACTATTACATCCTATGTATATCAAAACCACATCTGTTAAACGTTTCAGCCACAAAAAAGTAAACGTCATTGTTTCGTTGATAATGTAGAAAGCCTGTCAACATATATCATCAGCGTATTTCAAAATGTTTATTTATCTCAGTAATCGGCAAAAAACCGCGCGTGTTTAATCTTGTACACTTTATAACTAAATGCAAGTAATGAGATGGTTAAAACGCCTGAACTGAGATTATCTTTTGTGGTGATTTCCTATCACTTGCTCTAATACAATAAATGAAATTTCGGTTGACATTCTTTCACTGATAGTCCTTATAACACGTTTATTTGCGGTTTCTCCTCCCCCGATCTGTTGAAGTTTGCTTCGACTCAAGTTTTTGCTCTTCCTTTTAGCATATATACATTCCGTTCTTAACCGATGTACGCAGAAAAAAACAACTAGAAAACATGTCGATCTACAATTTTATCCCAAATATTATGGGTACAACAGTGTATCAAGGAAAGCCTTAAATGTTAATCTTTGCATGTATGCTCATGGGCAATATTGCCTTTTGCAACAAATATACCTTTCTTAAATATGTATCTTCAAACCTCGATAAATCAAAATGTCTTAAAGGTATCTTTCCTGTGCCAAAATATATTAGAGATAAAACCTATCACTGTATGATGGTGTGAGTATGATGTTGCTGTGATATTTACTTCACTGTCTTTTTGAGGTTTTTAAGATCACCTTTTTACAGTTGACATGGCATAAATATTTGGAGAGTGTATGATGTCACACCCCGACATCCTCTCCTCAATTACGGTAGAAATTGCTTCATAAACTTTGCACCTACGCGATATTCAAATCAAATTAAACATTTGAATTCTGAAGTAAACACACAGTGGTCATTTAGTGCTGATATGGTTCCCAGCATAAGTTGAGTCTGAACGAGAGAGAAATGTGTTCCCGGATACCAATTACCGTGGTAAACAACAACAACACAGTCAGTATGGCTGTGAAAGTTGGGGCTTAGATCAGTAAACACGGATCTCCTGATGTTATTTTGATGACTCGGGAATTTTATTGTATAGGAACAACTCTGAGAAACACACACATCCAGTATCTCCGTGCCGGAAATAACTTGTGTCAATTTTAAAACAATTTATCGTCCAAAGTTTACCTATACTAAATAAACTCTTTTCACCTCTGATATAGACCAGCGTGTGATACTGATGATACTGCCCGAGTGGTCGTGTAATATTGAAAAATATGCAAAACAAGGGTTTTTGCCGCGGCCGTCACTCTAATGGCGTGACGTCACGTGAAATGTTATTTGACTGAAGAATTATGAGAACTGATACATAGATGATAGGTGTGTGTATTGGTGTAAGATCGAACGTTATTTCACCAAGTGAGCAGCGGACGGAATATTGTCACGAGTAGCGTTACCCTGAGTGAACATTTAAGTAAGATGCTCCCGATTTGAAATAACTCGGAACTTACACCGAAACATATAAATATTCTATTTATTTCATGCTTGGTTTGGGGCTTTTTTTAAATTTTTAACTCGTTAATGACATCAAATTTCTCGGTGGAATGCTTCAATATTATTTCACGTCATTATTACATGGATGATTGCACAGTGAATTGTCGAATATAATTCACCGTGATTCCCTGGCAAACCACCGGAAACCAGAAATAAATAGGAGTTTTATCACGACTATGACGATGTTTGTGATATAAAAATAACTTTCTGTAATGAGAAACTTCCTGAAATGAGAAAAGATGCACAAACAATGATATGTTGACGTGCACTGAAACGCAATACGCAAATCTCCGGCTAAATAACTCTGTTGTTGTGATACTGGACATGTTGGAATGAATATTGAAGTCGACCACATCAAATAAAACCTAAATAATGCGACCACCCTTTGGACCCTTGAAAACGGGTATTCTTTTTAAAAGAGGTGGTCGTATTATAGGGGGTTGACTAAAGAGCAAACAGTGAACACTGACTTGAAAATTGTGGTCTTATTATTGATGTGGGATTTAGGTGAGGTTTTACTCAATATTCAGCCCTCTTTCCCGCCAAAGTAGCGTATGTCTGAACATGTTACCACTTCTTAAACTTTTCTAGTGGTGACGCGTGAGTCTAATTAAACATGAGTTAATTACCATCTTTCAACAGCCCGTTGATTAAACATTACGATCCAGAATCTAAAACATAAATACTTGATTGAAGATCATTTTATACAAAGTGTTAACATATTTAAGGGCACTGATGATGCTTTACGTTCCTACTTTGATTCTTCGTAGTCATCAATCTAGATCGGGCAACAGTCCGGACATTATTATAGATATAACTTTACCATTACAAACATAATAATCTAACAATAACATCACGATGTAATACGTATATATATATATATTAATTCCTACATATCTTAACAGATAGAACTGGACTTAAATCGTACACATTCTTCTGAAACCTTTCCTACCATTTTATCTCGTCCACCTACGTTGGAAAGCATGCGTTTAGTGGACGCCCCATCCGAATATACATCTAAAGTTTTGATGAAACGCAAACAAAACCCAATTAGTCGTCACAGCTACCAAATTATGTCTTCCTGTGGTAGACGGTAGACGTACCAAACCTGAATTGTATGTAGCCGGTAACTGAGGGCTTTGAAGTTCCAGCTCTGTAATTGGACTAATTAGAAAAAAATCCTTGAACAATCTTTGGGTCATCAACTAAATTATTTCTATAATGACTTCGATAATCGAAAGTGGCTTTTGTTTTAACGACGGTATTGTTGTAGTAGACTCCCGACGAACACATTATGGATGTAGCAATGCTTGTCCCTACGCCAGAAAGGCTTAGACGGATATACGACGGATTAATTCACGTAAATATGTAACATTTATCGGAAATTTTATTGCATATTGTGATTAGCGCGGTTTTATTGATTTATTTTCGTATGGTGATCGAGATTTATTACTGATCGAGCGTCCGCGAGTAATTTATTTGATTTTTTATAAACATTTCGTCAAGCAGAACCCATTTTGCTTCATTCTCTGTTATATAAATAGTACTTCACCCGTTTCGTTGTGTTAATAAACATATTTTGCAACGTTTATTAACAATAATAAATTAATGCGTAAAACTTCTAATAGATTGCGATTAATATTTTATTGGATTATAATCGAATATGCTGTCATTGTTTTCTATAACTTATATGTTACAAAGAGCGAACATGCTTTGTAATAATGACTTGCATATTGTGTCCTGTCGTTTTGCGTAATTAATTAGTCCTGTTGATTATAGTTAACGACATTTTTTTCTCATGGCAATTTGACTCTGTGATAGCAATAATTTGTAACTGAATACATTGTTAAGTTTATTTCTTTAGCTTTTTCATTCATTATTCCTGTCAAAGATAACTTTTTGTTCATCGTTTTTTCTAAAAAAAGATATATTTTTGTAACACAATGTTTTTCTTTGATAAACTTACTCTCATAACTTGATACATTGCTTACAAGTCTTCCGGGTTCGATTCCCGGTAGCGCCATTGACCGATTGTTCGTGTTCCATAAACATGACTTTATTTCCTATCAGTTTTTACTTGATCTCTTTTTGTGTGTTATCATTAACAAATAATATTGATTGAATGGTTTTATTAATTCATACATATTATATTTTACTAATGTATGTCTTAATTTCATATTGCCATGTAAATTGTACATTTTATGTCGAAATAAATCTATCTGTCTATTGCGCGATTTTTAAGAAACACGATTCTTTTATTATACGGTAGCTGCGCCCAGTTCCGTTATTATGGTATTGTTTATTGTAAGACATATAAATGTATATGAACATAATAACGATTTTATTTCGTCGCCCGTTTTAAAGAAATATCGGCATTTTGTATGATGAACTCTTTTGATACTTTCTTCAGAATATTTCCGCAATTTATTGAAGATTTCGTATGTAAACATGCCGCGAGTAGCACATATAAATCATCTTGTGTCTATTTGTATCGCCAGTCTTACTGGATAATTGACAATTTTATAATGTGTACATTAATCATTCGATAAACTTATTTACATGATCTGACATGATTTCCGCAGTTTTATAGTGTGTATCTAAACATACGGCGCTAATTTATTATGATGAACTTATGAATAATAAAATCAATACAAATATTTTTATAATTTTCTAGAAATATACTCACTCAATGAATTCAATACTTATTATTTGAATCCTTCAAATTTTGTTATTTTGACAATAAAATAAATTCTCCGGTTGCAAAAATTAGTTTCTATTTTACATTACAGACATCATGCTGTAGTGGCCCAACCATGTACATTTAAACCTCAATAATAAGACCACCATTCGGACCCTTGAACACTGGTCTTAATATTGAGGTGGTCTTGATATTGAGAATAAAAAAAAGAGCGAAACAGTCAAAATGGACTTGAAAAGTTTGGTCTTAATATTGTGGTTTTACTGTACTGTATTATATATTCACTTAATGTTCAGACTTTCCACTATATGTATGTCGAAAGTCTGCGACACAAATTTCTTCAAGCCGCATATTTAGCTGTCAATTCTCAAGGTATTTCAAAATAGATGTGTACTGAAGTTAGTTTAAGAACTAGAACCCCTTTGGACATCAAGCATGAACGTGGTCACGTGACTTCCATACGTGATATAAGTCAATTTCATAAATATTACTGACATATTTCTTTAATTAGTAACCATACCAGATACTGAAGTTACTCAGATTTTAAGATAAATGCGTCTTTATCATTTGACTGATGTAAACATTTTAAGCTGAGTGTTGAATTACTTGCACCACGGGCAAATCCCTCGTTCTTTGATGTCGGTACACAATTATAGACAAGGTGATGAGATTTGCAGTACATTCTCTAAAGTTTAACGAAATTAACTAGGTACATTTTTGTAAATAAAACCGAATGTTTTGAAATGTAACAACGTTATGTCGCGAAAGCTTAAAATGAGGATTACATTTGCTAGAAACGTGTTATATTTTTTTATATTATGGACGTGGTAATGCAACATTTGCTAACGATGTTTGTTGTTTCATTTCTATCATCAACACTAAAACACCTTACAAATAATTCGATTTTGTGTAGAAAAATATGAGTTAGGGTGACTTCAATTGGGATAGGTTATAAGCCAGTCAGAACCCTTTTATACAACCCTCTATAAACAAAAACATCACATAATGTGTAAACTTCCCAAAGCGGCCCTCTATGTAACAACAAACTCTCGTCAACGACAGTGTATTTACTCTGTAGAAAAAAATACTGTCAATGCAACATCTTTTATAAAAAAACCTCTCAACAACAGCCAAACTGTGTGTCACTCACAGGGTGTTGCCCCTGGGAGGTTTTCAAACATTACTAGCATCCTCAACAATAACTAACTGCGGTGTTGAGTTTGAAAGAACATGGTGAAACAATTGTCAAACACTTCAAAAACATGTGAGTTAAGTTAGCTGTTAAAACGACATCAGCTCCAGTATTTTACTGACAGTTCTATGTCTGTATTTATGTGGTCATGTTTTTATTTCCCTTTATGTCTAAAAGAACTTTCATATTTCTCCTTTGCGCTTATATGATTCTTTGGCCTGATACAATGTTAGTGTTCATTACCATTTTCTTTAAAACTTGGTTTCCTAGCTCGTCTTGTCATGACTTCCCCGCCCCCTTTTTCTCTCCTCCTTCTACTATCCTTTATTGTTTAGTAATCAGCCAGACATTACCTAACGCCCCATCCCCAATAGATGTTCCCCGTACACATGTATAACTCCCAGTGCTTTGTGTGTTGATGAATCTCTGAGATTTGTGTGGGGAGCCGTGACCTTGTGAATGTGTCGTTCCTTGTACCAACTTTATCCGTTCTTTTCAATGCCTTAAAATGTGAAACGTGAAAGCATATTTAGTGTTCGTCTGACTTGAAGACTTTCAAAAACATTACAGACAATTAATTCCTAATTTATGATTTTTTAGCTTTCCTGTTTCGAATAAAGAAACGAAGGGCTTTTGCCGTACCTTTCACGTCGTCATCGTCTGCATCCATAAATATGTTACATACTGTGCTTAGCTCAGCTGATGAGGAAAAATAAGCCCAGTTATTTAGAAACCCCCAGACGATCGTCGCGTTGTGTTTTTGTTAAAATGTAATTTAAGTACCACAAGCGGTTCTCATTTCTAGGATATCAAATATAATACCTCTAAGTGTATTAAGGACCTTTCATGTTTTTATCTTTTCTTGTTTCCACGAAAAAAAATCGGATTTACAGACAAAAATGTATGCATATTGAGGTCGTCAGAATCGTCTGCTGTATATGTTGTGTGCATAGAATGCAATTAAGGACAACATTTCGTCGGTATTATGAACATAAACTATCATTAATCTCTTCTTTTTAAAATTATACTTTGAAATGTAAACAAAATTTTATGGCTACTAAGTATTAAATACCCGAGAACGGATCAAGTTTAAGACATATTAATGAATATGATCATATCTTCCTGTGAGTAGGTCACTAAAACATTATCAAAACCAAGTATATCAGCCGTTTGCGAATATATGGTTGCAACATGTAGTTTTTCAACCATTTACAACGACGACTTCCTTTCTTGTTATTCGAAACTTAACAAAAGCCATGAAGAAATGGCTTGTTAATTATAGTCTTAGACTCCGCCCTTAATTAAACTACTTATTAACTACTATATGACCTCATAGGAAACACCATATATATGTATATGTAAACAAAACGTCACGTTGTGTATACTAATTTTGCTGTCTGGCAATATCATATGTTTGCTGTTATTTAATGCAAATTAGAGAATATCGCATAATATGGACTCGGAAAGAATTACTCCTAGACCAATCAGAAAGCGTTTATTCATAGACTATATAATAATATTCTGAATGCGTTATGATTAATCTGAATATTTACTGAAACGTTAATACATAATTATATAATCGCAAGAAATAAAATTGAGAATAAATGTAAAATTAGAGCTTAAAAGATGTTCTCCAGATTTGTACCCTCAGATATAAATACTACATGTATATAAATAAACGGAAACCTGTTACAGTTTAAGGTTACACTAGTAGATGGCAACCATATTTTTTGTTGCATTCCGTGGGAACGTAAATTCTATGGGCCCCATGGTTAAACATGAAAGTACATATTTTTTAAATCCTCTTGTTTATTGACATTGGGGCTTAGAAGTCATAGACACTGAGTACAAACTGCGACACAAGTTTATCAGCTTCATTATTTACATGTAGATGTTTAAGTTTTGCTTTCATCATCCAGTAAGGACTATGATCTTTAGAGCGACACGATTCAGTGTTTCAGAGGATTGTGTAATTGTTCATTTGTTTAACTTTAAAAAACATGGGATGTGAACTGTCAACTTTCAGTCAAATGTTCTGATTATGTTACATTATTACCACATTGATTTTTCAATTTGTGTACCTTCCATAGAAACAATGAGGATTACAATAAAACCTCACATAACGACCACCTCAATATTAAGACCACCTGCAAAAATTAAGAACACAATTTTCAAGTCCATTCTTTTGCTTTTTATTCAAGCTCGATAATAAGACCCCCTCAACAAGAAGATCAGTTTCCTAAGGGTCCGAAGGGTGGTCTTATTATTGAGGTTTTGCTGTACAAATTGTTATATATTGTTGTAACTGATCTAAGAGAGTGCTTTATTTTTAACCAATCAAGATTACAAATTGTTAACATTAACAAAATTCAATTCATGTAAATTATGACAATATAAGTACATATAATATACAAAATAATAATACAATGGTAATGAGTCAATTGCATTCAGAAAATAAATTAATCATGCACAAGAAACACAATTGTACAATATATGATAAATACATATTGTGAGAGATGCTATTTTTATTCTAACTTTATTATTAAAATATAAATACAATAAAAAGTTATTTTCAAATGTTTCAAGTCAGGTATTTATTTAAATTTACAAATAAGGTCTACAATAAGCACACATAGTTTGCTAGTTTTTGTTATGTTATTCATGTCTTGGTCCAAGAGTGAATGAAACTTTAATATGTTTTGGGAACGATGAAAGGTTTTGGGATGCTTTCGTTCTTGACTCTTTAAGGTGATCACATTCGAGTAAACAGTAAATTCGTCACCAATACATTTTTATTCACACACAAGACATTTTCCAAAATCAAATTCAACTCTTCCCAGCTTATTTTTTCTACCGGAATGTCTGATTTTCAAATCTTTCTGGTTAGTTACTTGTAAGTGAATAAAGTAATACAAATTCTTGAAATCATTTCTACGTGATTAAGCAAGTTTACATGCTCAGTGGTACCGATCGACTGAAAGTATAAAATCAAATTTAAGGCTGTTAGAATTTCATGAAGTATTTTTACCGGGAAAACTAACCACTGTCACTATACCGGGAAAACTAACCACTGTCACTTTACCGGGAAAACTAACCACTGTCACTATACCGCGCTCTGCTCCTTAAGATTTATTCTTTATGTATAACATACCTTATTAACGAAAACCTATACAAAGGATGGGGTTACCCTGTTGTGGCTTCTAATGTTACGTTTTATCACTATCAAGGCACGCTTTAAAGTATTGATAAGGGGCGGTCGGTTGGCTAGCTATGTACAAACACTGAGGCTTTTAGCTGCGTCATTTCTGTGCTCAAATATTCCGAATTCCTCACACATGTGGCACGGTCTTATACATATTAGCGTCGTTTGGAAACAACATTTCTTGGCAAACTCTTTGTTCGCCCATTATTATCTGACATAGCCGTTTATTTATAGCTCAATGACTTACACTTTTTTCAGAACGTAATGACGTAATTCATTATTTGAACTAATCTAATATAATTATTTTTAATCGAATGCGCATCACGTTTTTTATTTTCAAATATATGTATACTTGATACGTGAGACTATTCACGTCAATGAACATGCAAGTATTTGGGTAATTAGTGCTCGGGTTTATGAGTTTCAATGTTCAATATGCAAACATAGTATCTATCTATAATAATGCTTTTCTTCAAGATTGTTATACGTATTTTTGGTACCGATAGTCGATGGAAAACACACACAAACCATTGAACAAATGCCGAACGCTAAGAAGCGGACAGTTTAATGTCATTTAACGGTACAAATGGTCAGATATTTTCATAAAAAATGACAAAAACATTGACAGACCAATGTGTTCTTTCTGAAAAGCGAAGATTATGTGGATCAGGTTTAAGATGATATGTTGCACGTTAGCCACATAAAAATGACGTGTTTTTTTTACTGAATATGATTTTTTTTTAAAAATATTTATTTTACAACGATTGCAAAACAAGTTCTTATAACTTATAGCAATCATTCTCGATGACTGCTTCCTGGCTACCAACCAGTACTCACGACCTTCGGATCAGGGGTCATACGCTCTACTCATCGACCACTGTGCCTCCCTTCAATATGATTAATCATACTGATTCCAAAAAAACGATGACTTAATAAAACGAAGCAAAACTCCACGACAACATTATATTATGAGAGGAACATTTTGATCTGTATGGTTCAATGCTGTTTGTTTGTCTGTTTATTTGGGTCTTTGTCATAAAAAGTGGGCCATTAAATTAAGTATGAAATTTAAAAAGCGTCTTGAGGTGTTCCTTCTTGCATTTTATTCTAAATATCTCATCGCTTTTAGTAATTAAGGGATCTAATTTAATGAAGGAAATAAGAAAAGATCGATTTTAGCAATTTAGGGATCTAATATAAAAAGAAGAAAAAACGCATCGATTTTAGCAATTTAGGGATCTAATATAAAAAATGGAAATAAGGACGCATCGATTTTAGCAATTAAGGGATTTAATATAAAAAGAAGAAAAAACGCATCGATTTTAGCAATTTAGGGATCTAAGTTAAAAAATGGCAATAAGGACGCATCGATTTTAGCAATTAAGGGATTTAATTTAAAAAAATAACGCCCAAAGAATACAAAGAAGATCTGAGTTTTTTGCGGGTTGGGTGTTCCGCGTTCCGTTGTCTCCAATGAACGTTTCACTTCAAAATAGCTTGTTATTTCCGCCAAACTACTTGCTCTTCGTGTTTAACAATTTATGCAAAAAGTGCTGGCTTTTAAATCCACTAAACCTTATTGTTTTATATTCATAATTGAAACTCGCTCTGAAAAAGTATATTCGAATCATATTTGTAATACCAATTAAACGTGAAAACGTTTAAGGCCTAATTAAGATGGTTTTTTTTGTTAATTGAGTAATTAGACCATTACCTAGCCGCATCAATCTATTTAAGTCCTTGTTTAAAGCTATTTATCAGATCTATAAATGAGAGTGCAGCATGATAAAAACTTCCGAATATGGAATTAATCCCAAATAGCTGACAGGTCATGTGACCAAAATTTTGTACACAAGGAACAAACCCAAAAATTCATATTGAACATTTTACGTAAGTTAGCTTCGATATCAACGCCTTATTTGTGTGATGACGTCATGATTTTACCACGCAATTAACAAATGATAAAACACACTTTTAAGTTGATATTAGTGGGTGGATAAGGATAAATTATTATTATCTATATAAAGCGATACTCACTGAATTTGTATAATTAATATAAACGATAGCTTGCCGGAGTTAAGACGACAGATTAGAAAGTTGCACTCCGTTATCAACGCTACAGACTTCAAAGTTTAAACGGAGTTAAATAAAATATTTGCGTATTTTAGTTTGAAACAAAGCGGAATTATATTGACTTCAACAGGAGTTATCTGAATTTAAAAAGAAAATTTTATAACAAAATATAGACATTATTTGAAACAGTGTTTGACATATAGAAATACTATAATGTCTTACAGAGTGACAATGGACGATAATTTTTATTTTGTAAGTATTATATTTCATCAATTTCGCTACATTGTTACAAAGAAGAAAAACTATATAGAAGTTATTGTTTGATTTTTATTACAGTAAGACCTCGTTCATTCGAATTCATCGGTCCGAAATTTTATTTCGAGTAATACAAGAATTCGAATAAACCATCGGTACCTGATATTTATTTCGGATGATACCAAGTATTCGGACAGAAGCTTCTCGAATATACTAGGTGCGATACTCTATAGGAACATTCATGAAAACGTTTCCCACTTGTGACATGTTACATTTTTAATGTACATGTATTATGTATAAAATAATAAGTTTTAGAAATATTTATATTCAGTTAAAGATGATGATAGATTTTATGTATAACAAGATTTAAAACATGTTTGTGAGAAGTTTCTTAAATATTTCTCAGACGGCGTAGAAAATACGATGACTTCTTTTTTGTCCTTAATTATAACTGTTTTATATTTCATAATTCTGTAACCATTGCGATTTTTATTGGTAAGCTTTGTTTAGTTCGCATTCTTGCTTCTAGTTGATTATACTAATTGAATTGGGGTATAGTGGTTGAGGGGAAGAGCGCCTGACTCCTGGTCCGAAGGTCGTGAGGTCGAATCCCGCTTAAGTCGAGATTGTACCACAAAGACCACGTCGACTCTGATTCAAATAAGTTGTAAACGTCACACTCGATGTCGAATATATAATTTTAAACGTATGAATGTTGAGCGAGTGATAATATAGTGTTTCATTGGAATTACATTTAACATTATGATGGTGAACGACGTTTTACAATCGGACCTCGTTCATTCGAATTCAACGGGTCCGAAATATTAAGTTCGAACAATACATGGTTTCGAATAGCCTATTATAATTTGAAGCGCATATACACCGGGACCGCATATTCATTTCGTATGATCAAGTCAAGTCAAGTAAACTTTTATAGAAGTATGTTTGTTACAACTTAGTAATATATATTTAGTTTATGTATTTTTTACGCATTACTTGTAAGTCGATTATGATCTTTTTTCTCGAAGATTCCTTTTACATTGTATTACTCATCCGTGTAACGCTTCAAGATTCTTGTTTTGCCGTCTTAAGCAAGATAACATCCACCCTCCTTTTGCGTATGTTTACGTATCCTCGGATGAGTCAATATTCGGATACCATCAGTGGATGGTAAAACTTGCGAAATCAAGTGTCATTTAATGGTGTAATTAAAATATTCCATTCGAGTAATTACAATGTTTATTGTACAGGCGTGTTTCGAGATAAGTGTTAAATCACGTTTTATCTCGTGTTATCTCGTGACCTAACGTGCTACCCCATTAAATTACCATCCCTATCAGACGCTGCTGAATCAGAAACAGCTTTAGCTACATTAATTAAGGGTAGAAACGGCGGAATTCGCCCTCGCTGAATCTAGGTGTACAAACAAGGAAAGAGGCCCCTTTCCCTAATTGTAACACACTAAGACATAGCAATTAAATACGATAAGTCTAGACATGCTCTGTGGAATTTAAGCCGTGTCGTGAAATTTTAATTAAGAAATAATACATCATTAATTAACGTGGGTGATGAATATAACATTTGTACATGTCTACATGTCGATATGACATTCGGTATTCCTAAAAAACATTCCAATGTCATATTAAGGTTAAGTTCACGTACAATGCACTTGATTAAACAGTTCAGAATCATAAAGTGGAAGCTGTGAACATTTTTATTCTGAAGAAATACTGTACGAATTGTTTTCATGTAATATACTAATATATAGTGCCTTCATTACGCAAGGGTAATCGTTTCGTCAAGGATGAAGCGTGAATGTTATTGGGTTACTTAGTCGGTTGCACTACGAACTCATCGGGAGAAGTTGTTTGTTGCATGTGGAAGATCCGGAGTACTGGTTGGTATCCAAGCAACACTGGTTAGTTCAACTGACCGTAGTACATGACTAAACTATTGTTGAAAAAAGACGTGAAACTTCAACAAAATAATGGATTTAAGCTAACATTATACTTGTTGACATCTTAAGCATTGTTAGTGATGGTGAAATGAGGATTTTAAAAGTGAAAATGATGTGCGGAGTGGGGAAGGCTACATTCACAAATCAGAAACTTCCCTAGCGACAGATCTACTCGTGGAAAGCTGGAGGAACACGCAGGAAGGCGTCATAAAACATATCTAACTAAGCTGTAACGTAATTGTAATTGTTAAGTGTTTAATGGTTTTCTTCTTACTTTTCAGGACAAGCTTCCAGACACTAATCTTTCGCCACCGACAGTAAAACGTATGATACCACTTCCGGTTATAGGTGTGGATGACGTAGACCCCATTTTGAAAGCAGGATCACGTGACAGTATGGCGGTAAGAAGTCGATGCTAAAATAGTTTTAAAATGTGTGAATATTTAAAAAAAAAATACTGATTGATCAAATTGCGCGAGTACCGCTTTAAAATTTGCATACGCCATCATTGCTATGAAGCCTGCCAGCAAATGGTACATACACCTTGATAGAACTTATTTGGTTGGTACTGGAATGTCAATATTTAAATTATCATTCATCGAAAAATGCCAATATATTATTATCTGATATTGTTCCTTTCAAATATACAAACTTATTTTATGTTTCATATTATTGCTCATCGTATTTCAGCATTTTCAACAAGTAGGAATGAAATGTTTCCCGAATATTTAGCCCGACGAAGTTTATGATATTTGGAAATAGATATGTTATTATGGCGATTCAGTGCTTTAGTTGAATACAAATAAAGTCTTAGTTTTAGTCTAATGAGAGTTACGAAGATATATTTGAATGTCTGAAAACAAAAAAAACAATTGTTTAGCAGATAAATACGTCAAAAGTTAAAGAGTATGAATAAGATATTCTATTACTTCTAGTCTAGAATAAAA
Source organism: Mactromeris polynyma (assembly GCA_032209605.1). Classification (NCBI taxonomy): domain Eukaryota; kingdom Metazoa; phylum Mollusca; class Bivalvia; order Venerida; family Mactridae; genus Mactromeris; species Mactromeris polynyma. Next base: position 2,788,578 of record JASFXZ010000041.1, read on the forward strand.
TAAATATGAATATTCGGGGAAAAAACCATTCAGAGATACATACCTATAGTATATCAGCGTTTTCAATAAAACAGAAATTAAATATTTGCTTCTCATTTTCAGTCTGACGAAGGCATAACGAATCCAGCATTCGACACATTAGATCGTCTGCAAGTGAACGGGAACACTTGGAGCGAAACAAGTAGTGACAACAATCGGGAAGACATGAAAAATAACTTTGATGTTATTGATAATCCTCCAAAACAGACTAATAAGCCTGAGAGACTAGACAAAAGGTACATATACAACCTTGATTGTCTTCAGAGGAGAGCGGTTATGTAATAGATAAGGTGACGGCCGCTCACCATGGGGGTTGTGAGTTCGAACCACGCATAGGTCAGGACCTCATCTCCTGACGGCAGAACTGGTTTTTTCCAGGAAGCGGACTCGAGCGATCGTCAAATGAGCATAATGCTTTTCTTTGCCATCTAGCTAAATAAATTGGTTGACAGAATATGTTTTGTGTATATAATTATTCATATCGAATATTTTTGTCTCCGAATTACGCAGAAAAAGGAAGATGGAAACACATTTCTTTATTTATAAAAATGCTTAAAATTGTTTTTTTGCGCTTCAGCGTCGCATTGCTATCATCGTCAACCGGATGGCCTACTCGAAGTTCCGCCATATTCATCGTCGAAAATAGTACATGTCAAATCCTCTGATTGTATTATAGATTTGATGAGTAAAATGGCTGATTTGTCAGGGATATATCAATTGTGGAATGGCGGTAGTCTTGATATAAACAACTTTTCTGAATTAGTTGTGTCATTTTTGGCGAAAGAGTTTACCCTAATAATCGCGTATTAATTTTCTAATACGATAATATGGAAAACATGCAGTCTTGCATTGGAAGCGTCTCCCAGGACCTTCAGTCCTTTTATTGATGTCTGAATTCAATGCCACATATGTAGTCATAGCGCTTAAATGAAATCTGTTTTTGTTTCAGTAGTATGCCTTCAGATTCGGACAAGAATGCCACATTGAAGTCCTGGGATGTTTTTCGAGTCGTAAACAGAAGTCAACTACTGGGAGTAGATGACGAATCCTATAACGTGTTCCTTAAAGGTGTCAAAGTTATCGTTAGCTGTTTTCTAACGCTTGCAATTTTGGGGCTTACTATACTTAGTAAAAGTACATTATTTCTAATTACTTCAAATGTGTATTCGAATGTCACATTGGAGTGTACATATTCGTCTGCGACGGAAGTGGCTGACTGCAGGCGGGTACCTGCAGATCGTGTTAAGACACCAGACGCTTTTCATCCAGCACCAAGCGTTCAAGCGAGGTGGCTTTGGGCGCTGTTCTTAGTAGTTTGTTCACCAAATGTGTTCACTTTTGGAAAGTGCTTCTGGAGAATGTGTTTCAAGAAGACGCGGAACCCAACTCCGAGAGTTTTATTCCTGGTACGTATTTTATAGCATACAGTCACTTTATAACAGTCGGTAAAAACTAATAAAGACGTAATGTTTATTATTTTATTGTATTGCCGACTCAAAATAAGAGTAATTTTATTCATTTCGTTTAATATGATGATGTTCCTTTGGTTACCCAAACATGACTCAAATTCTGCTTATATATGTGCACTCAATTTTGCTATATTCTGTTGTTGAAGCTTAACGCTATGTCTTACAGCTGGGCAATGTTATACTCCATTTCATATGAGGACAAATATAAAAAACAATTTGTCAATATAAATACTTGATTCGGTTTCAGGTTCTAGCAATAGAAACACTACATACGGCGGGTATGAGCATGTTTGCTTTCTTCGTCTTGCCGTCGGTTGATCCATTAAGGGGTATAGCCCTTACTTTCGGTGTGGGTGTCGTTCCGGCTTTGCTGAAACTTTTCGATACGCAGCGAGAAAATGGCAGAAAGTTTTACATCATTGTTGCGGACATTGCTGCCCTTGTTTCGCAGATTTCAATCCTCATTCTCTGGCCAATTCGGAGTTTAATTCAAGGGGAAAATACGGACCTTACTTGGACTATTCCTGCATCGCTTTTGTTGATATCTGTCGGCTGGTGGGAGAATTATATTAATAGGTTCACTAAGTTGGGATCACTTGGTAGACGACTGAGAGAGTTTAAACACAAAGTTCGGCGCATGCGCACAAAGATATACATTCTGGCCAGTATGTGGAAAATTATATTGACAATGGGACTAATGACAGTGATGGTTACTGCCGGCAACAAGTCATGTATGAGTGTTTTATATTTCGACATTGAGTTTGCCCCTGATTGTCCCCATCTTCTGAATCCATCGGGAAACAATATCGATTCAGATGCCTTGCACACGGAGCCGTTTTGGATCGCCCTCGTACAGATTCTTTCATGTGTATTGTGCTATCAGTTCTCTAAGATCGCGTGCAAGGTAATGCTCCAAGTTGTAAGTTTTTCATTACCTTTAATGTTGGCGGCTCCCGTGATCAGTGGTTTGTTAATTGCTGGGTGCGAATCCTGGAACCACAATGGGATTGACGAGTTATTCATGCCGCCATATTTGTACTGGACCTGCGACATTAATGGAATTTCCCGCGGTTTTCTTGAGAATCTTTACTCAGAGTATCTACTTCCGATTTCTCTGTTATGGTGGTTGTCATTTATGTGGGTCACATTCCATATATGGATGCCACGTGTGGAGAGATTGGTTCAAACTGAGAGGTTGTTTGTACAGCCACTGTACTGTGGAGTGATGTTAGAGCAATCCATGATGTTAAACAGACGTCGGGACGATCATGACCGAGGACGCAACAATTCTGATAAAGTAAGCACAATATATATATAGTTTTTACTTAATATACAGTCGGACCTCGTTTATTCGAGTTCATCGGGTCCGAAATCTTATTTCGATTAATACATGACTTCGTATTGCCAATTTCAATTCGACGTGTCTATAGAAGAAAAAATATACATCGGGACATGATATGACGATGGCACTGGTCTGGATATCTGAAACGTTTTCTGCTTATTATATCGATCAACTAATCGTTACAGTATTTTCTCCCCTGCGTCATGAAATTAGGTACAGCGTATTTTGTCATATGATGCTGTAGGAGATCAGATGGGATAGATATATCGACTTATTCATGTTTTGACAGCGATTTGACCATACAGTAAAACCTAAATAAGACCAAGCTTGGGACCCTTAAAAACTGGTCCTAATATTAAGGACCGTCTTAATATTAAGGCTTAATGAAAAGCAAATCAGGATAAACATGAACAGTGTGATGGTCTTATTACTGAGGTAGTCTTTAGTTGAGGTTTTATTGTACTTCCAGCATGGAAAATATCTATAAGTAAAGTAAAGTGTTTATTTATTATAGTGTCACCCCTGTTTAAAGGGCCTCTGACTTATGAGACACCTACTTTCTGAGCACATTTACTTCCCGATTCCTATCCTTTAAATGCCAGGCACCAGGCAGGTAGGCGCACGGTAACCATTATTTAACTAGCTGGCGGCTCACCAACCGGCCATATCAGACCGAACCTGCGACCTCCCGCTCCCAAGGCGGATGCCTTCACTACTCGGCCACGGTAGACGGTATAAATTAAAGCATATATTCACGATATTTTGAATGTATTTCAGAAGAAAAAGGCCTCAACATACGCAGACTTAAATGGGCCATACCCCACCAGTTTACCTATGACACCACGTGACCCAAAAAGATCGGAACCAGCGCCGATGATCTACGTCTGTGCAACAATGTGGCACGAGACGGAAAGGGAAGTGTTACAGATGCTGACATCAATTTTCAGGTACCAGTCGGAATTAATATTTCCAAGGTCTAAGTACCGTTGGAGCTAACTCCCAGCCGACGGTATTGAAGTTGACCCAATTTGTCTCTGAACCCGTCATAGAATTATGACAATTTAAAGGCTCTATGTAAATTAATGTTAAATAAATTATGCTACATAAGAAAGTCACCAACGATCTTCCATAATTTGCCAAAGATTTTTCATATAAATAAATTAAATAATTGCCCATATTTTGTTAAATTTAGGAAACCTTCGTACACAAACTTCAGTTAAAACAAAATATAACAAAACATTCACTCTATTGAACCAAGACACATACCACCTGCGAGAGATGAACTCTTTATCTTAGCATAAATATAAAAAAACTGACTTTAAAAAAAAAACACTTTAAAAATAGCTGATTAAGCTGGTTTCAAAATCCATGTTATGTGTTTCAATATTTCAGATTAGACGATGATCAATGTGCAAGAAAGAACGCCCAGAGATTTTTCGATGTGGTTGACCCGGATTATTACGAGTTTGAAGGTACACCAAATGTCCATTATCTGTAATCCATTATGGTTATATCAAGTTGCGTTGTACATCAATTAATCAAACACTTTACTAGTTTGAACATCTTAATAAGTTTTATCAAAGGTGAGAAAAGGCAGCACACGGAAGTCCACAATCGCAATCACGACCACCTACACAAATACTAAAATCAAAGATTTGTTGAGGTTATAAAAAACTAAAATTTTACTGAAGAGATAATTCATCCAAAGTCATTCCCCCTGAACTCAGATTTATGTGGAAGAAAGTTGTTAGTTGCTTGTGGAGAAGCAGGTTAGTACTGGTTGGTAACACAGGAACACTGGTTTGTTAATCGTAAAAACCGACTTCTAAATAAAGTTGACTTGGCTTGACTTGGTCAACAAACCTACGCCTTTGTAACTGAAATATGAGAATCCACAAAAGTTTAGCACATATCCACAGAAAAGCACGAATCTTTGTTCAATCATATCTGATGTGAAATAAACAGTTCCATACATATTAATGTCACAATGTGATATTCATTCATCTTAAGACGTACTTTTTTAGTTCTTATATTTCTTCCGAACTGTTATCTGCGTTTCATTTATTTAATAATATTGTTTTGATGAAATTTCAGCCCATATATTTTTCGATGACGCATTCCAACCTCACGATGACGTGACCTATGAATATTATGTAAACAGTTTCGTGAAACAACTTGTCAGAACAATAGACAAAGCAGCCAGGTAATTATTTTACTGAAGTCATACCATCACCATCACAAAAATCTCAATAAAATCGTAACGTGCTTTCCAGCTGACATCTTCTGAATCCATTGCGACGAATCACTCATTAATGTATTACTATTTGACACATAGCGATGTCTTTGGCTGTTGCTACAGTTCCGCACAAGTAAAGTACATATGAGCGCCGCTGTACGATTTCCAACCTCTTATGTTAGTGACGTCATTTCTAGAAAACGCAACATCTGACGTCACTATTTGCAAACAGAAAACAAAATTTACTTAACATGGTCAACTCGTTTTCATGTTGCCATATGGGGCAAATATTGTTTACTGTCAGCAAATGGTGACGTCACATGTGACGTTTTCTGGAAATGACGTCACTTGAAGAAGAGGTTGGAAATCGTACAGCAGCGTTCATATAGTCTCGTTCGTAATCATGGTAAGCAATGGTTTTGAAATTAACTAAATTACTACTAATTTAACCATTTCAATAAGATCCATTTACAATGCTGCCAAAACGGTTTCTCCCCTCGCCCCAAAATGGCAATTTCGGGGCTACTGCACCAATAAACTATACGTATATATTATTCACATTTCCAGTAAGGTACACAGAGTACCAATGCGACTTGCCCCACCCACCAGATATCCGACACCATACGGCGGAAGATTGGAGTGGACTCTTCTAGGTGGCAATAAATTAGTGGCCCATCTTAAAGATAAATCTAAAATACGTATCAAGAAACGCTGGAGCCAGGTACGTGAAAGACTAATTAATTTTGTTTTGATAATATTGAATTACACTAATACATAGATGTAGTTCGTATGTTTTTACCCGAGAACGGTTGTTAACAGATTGTTAGATGGTCAACCATTGAAAACATGTTCGGAAAATATTAACCAATAGACATAGTGTGGGGTATTCTCAACTAATTTTTAATTCACTATAATATCAAGGTTTTCTTTCTCTAGAAAACCGAAACAGAAAATCGTTTCGCTATATTAAATGATTTTTGCGTCCATAACTTTGATAAATCAAACTTTTTTTGTACAATATACATTTATACTCTGGATAAGAAAATTGATAAATTAAACGTTATTGTAACAATTAGATTGTCTATTAAACATTCTTAAAAGTTTATTTAGGTATACATTTGTATATTTTGTATCATATGGAATGTCAATAATACATTTTAATTAATATTTAATTAGGTCATGTACATGTACTACCTTCTTGGGCATCGTCTAGTCGGACAAAACCTGGACGCTCGTCGTAAACAGAACATTGCAGACAATACATTTCTTCTGACACTCGATGGTGATGTGGATTTTAAGCCATCCGCTGTACAAATCCTTGTTGATCGTATGAAGAGGAATGAGAAAGTCGGAGCTGCTTGTGGACGTATTCATCCTATCGGCATGGGTATGTTGTATGCTTACGAACATTATAGGACATCCTTACAACAAGTGTTTGCGGTAACCCGACCACCTCTGACACCGAACTTGAAACCAACCCATGTTTTCTACTGTATATTTTTCTTGACTAAAATCCTTGACAAACAATTTGAGTATCTGAAAAATGGAAAGAACCTACTTTCTGACTCCCTCCAAAAGCTATTGGTGGGGTTCTGCAAACAATTTCAATGATGGCATCGAGTTGTTTACAAGCAAGAATATACTTTCGATTCGTGTTTTTACTGCAATTATATCATGTCATCTGGTAGATCTTTATCCAATGGTACGGTCTTTGAAAGTCTCTTGTATGTTAAATACAAAATATACCGTATACTACACTATAGCTCATACACTAAGGTTGACACTTTTCGATTAATTTGAGTGAAAATTCAATGGTAGTTGACTCGTATAAAGAGTATGATACAATAACACTTCTTGCCCATCATATTACAAACAAATTTTATTCTATCGAATCCATGATTTCTATGATTTCTGATATTTTAAAATAACAATGCTGTTTTTTCACAGGTCCTATGATATGGTACCAGAAATTTGAATACGCCATCAGCCATTGGCTACAGAAAGCAACAGAGCATATGATAGGCTGTGTGTTGTGCAGTCCCGGATGTTTCAGCTTGTTCCGTGCCTCATCCTTGATGGATGATAATGTGATGGGAAAGTATGCCACATTATCATCTGAGGCTAAACATTATGTACAATATGATCAAGGTAAACTGTTTGTTGGTGTTTATAGTATACATGAAGAAGTTAAAATATATGCTTCGTCAAACTATATAAGACACGGAACGGATGTCTATATTACTATATTACTGTTATTAAAAGTTGGTATATATCATTTGAACATTTTAAAGAAATGTGGATCGACATCTTTGGAACGTTGCAAGATATGTCATTTACAATGGTTATAACAATTTAAGAGGTAGTGATTAAAACAGAGGGTAAAATTGGATAAAGGGTTTAACATATCGTTTTGAAATACAAAGAGTTTAAGTAACACATAATATAGAAGACAAGCAGGAAATGCCACATAGAAAGTGTGAATCCACCGCAAAAACACAATTGTTTTGATAATATGGTAATTGTTATGTTAAACCTAATAGACGCCATCAACATGACTCTTATATTATTGTTGAATTATGTTGCAGGAGAGGACAGGTGGTTATGTACACTACTATTACAACAAGGATACAGGGTCGAGTACTGTGCTGCTGCCGACGCTTTGACTTACGCTCCCGAAGGATTTGGAGAATTCTATAACCAAAGACGTCGTTGGTCCCCGTCTACAATGGCGAACATAATGGACCTTCTAGGTATGTGATGACAACGAAGTATTGCATAACTAATGGACTCTTTAACCAATTTTAAATATGTGTTTTGGTTCATACTTTAAGACCATACATTTTAGTCACATATCTAAGCAGACGCTACATCGATTCCAAGTACATACTTTTACATACATGTCCGAAAGTCAAAAGAAACTGTGTTCACCACTTTAACAAATAAAAGTAATCATTAAAATCGGGTATTTCAAAACGGTAGACTAGTAATTAAATATTTTACCATTTTCATATACTTCTACTTCGTTATCAATATCACTTCGTTAGGTTTACTTTTTATCAATTTATACTATCTTCAACGTGAGTTAAAACACATGACGATTGGCCAGTTGAGCCGACTGGTACATTATAGCTATGTAACGACAATGAAGCATTCCATGGAGTGCATGTATAAGCTTACAATATGAAACCATTTGTTCAAATTTTCTTCCATTACTATAGAAAATGTTTATCTTGCCAATTCATTTAGTTATCCCAAATAATTCTTGAACATTTTCAGGTGACTGGCGAAATGTCGTAAAACGGAATGAAAACATTTCCCTTCTGTACATCGCATACCAAATGTTACTGTTTTGTTCCTCCCTATTAACACCCGCCACCGTCTTTCTTCTGGTCACTGGGGCACTTAACACAGCGTTCCCTGCTCTAGATCTGATAAGTGCATTGGTGGTAAATACTATACCGATAACCATCTTCTTGCTGGCGTGTTACTTCTGTGATTCAAAATGGCAGGTAAGAAAAATACAATAAATAATCAAAATAATTGTGTGACTGTACTCTAGCAAAGTCCTTTCCGATATGACAATTCGATATTTGTTTTATAATGATGTGGACAAATATTTGTATTTGCTCTTATTCATCTTTCCAAGTTTAATAATCCATGTCTATCATAAATATTCTAACTATTGTATTTATTGGTTATTTCCCCTCAGTAGCATGTTAAACATGCGCTCATGTTTTTCTTAACTTGCTTCTATCTGCAATGTCAACCTTTTTCAAGTCCACCATTTGCTTCATTCGAGGACGATTGTTTATCATATTGTGTTATATCTATCGCTACAGTTACGTCTGGCCGAGGTGTTATCAATAGCCTATGCATTGGTTATGATGGTTGTTGTGGTAAGTCTCGGTTTGAACATGGTACTAGAAGGACTCTGTTCCCCTACAGCCATTTTCCTGTTCTTTCTACTTGGTGTGTTCATTGTGGCTGCCATACTTCATCCACAGGTATAGCATATTATTTCCTGATTTTATTAACATTTGCTTTGTTTTCAATACGATGTCAGCTATAATTCACCGCACTGCAACTCGATCAGTTGATGTGCAGCACAGCGCCACGTGTTATATTTCTTACCATTTTTGAATTCAACTTCTCTGAATAATGATCAGATTTGTTTTTTTTGTTTATAAAAATGTCAACATTTAACTCATTGCAATAAGTATTTTCAGAACACATGCACATGGTAATATTTCACTTTTGCCAACCGCATTTTTCAAACATACATTTTAACACTGATTGGTCAATATTAGAAATCACGTGTTTTACATATAAACATTTATGTGTAAATATTAGGCATTACATGTTTTATCTATGCATGTATAGGTCAATATGACATATCCAGTGGTTTCCATTTATTACCGCTATTAGGTTTTGATGATTTGTGATAATTGACAATGTTAAAATGATTTAAGTCAAAATGTGAATCTTTCAATCTGTTAATAATATCTTCCAGGAATTTTACTGTATACTACACGGAGCCCTATATTTCCTTGCTGTACCAAGCATGTCCATGTTGCTTATGATATATTCTGTATGTAACATGCATGTCGTATCCTGGGGTACCCGTGAATCTGCTACGGCTGTTGATACTACCAAAGCACCGGAAAAGAAGCCAGAGAGTAAATTTCAGGTATGTAAAAGTGTAGAAAAATACCACTCTTTCAGAAAAAAGTCTTATTATGCCTAGAATTGTTTTGATTTTCTGTGAATAATTCCCTTCATGCAACGAATATTGCAAAATAAATAGCAGACGGAAATATACAGTACAATAACTATTTTAAAGAAATATCACATTTACTATATATATATATTTATTTCTGTAGTTGAGTATACATGGTACATGGATAATTAAGACATGCGATAATATTAAAATAATAATAATGACATGTGCATAATACCCATGCCATACACACCAACACCTAGGATAGCACACAAAAGAGTGAACTCTTATTTCTATTGTGGTCCTACTACTATAATTTATTCGAAAGCACAGGATCAGCGCCAAACGCATGTTGCGAGATAATGTTATCCTGATCGACTTACAGAAGTAACATGCCCCACAAATATATACACCGAAACCAATGCATATAAATGAACGAAAGTTTAGCCACATTTAAATACATACTATTAGTATTGCTTGGTATTTTGTTGATTGTGAGAATTGTATTATTGCAGGCGTTACTTCAGAAGTTCTCCAGCAGTGAAGAAGAGGACAGTGACTATGGATTCTCATTTGGCGATTTGTTTAAATGTCTATGTTGTCCAAAGCCTAAACAAGATGTGAACGAAAGTAGATTTGAAACGATCTTAGAAAGACTTGAAACCATTGAGAACGCGGTTGGGCCAAGTAAGTCCATTTGTTGTAATTGTGTTTTAAGTCACTTTAAAATTCATAGTCATGTAGCGATTGTTTAGCTATTTGAGTGGAGAAAGACCTAGGTTCCATTATAAGCGCATAGGTGGCTACCTAGATGACCTTACGAACGTATATACAAATCTGTCATAAAACGGCATTCTACGAACCATGCCCTCTTCATACTGACGAAGCGTCTCATTCCTAAGCCATACAATAGTAAAACACACATATCGTTGTAATAAAGGAAATACAATTGTTGATAATTTCTTAAATTTTATCTGTCTGGACTTATGCTGTAAAACATAAGCACTCTGTTCATAAAGACATTTCATTTTTTTTTAAAATGCATGTGTTTAAAAAACAACGCTATGTAGTCCCAAATTCAAGATACACTATTACTGCAATTATAAGGTTAGTCGATGGTGCAGTATGAAACAGTCCTTTAAATATGGATCCTTTATTCCATTTCAAGGTCCTATATATGGAGAAGAGGCTGATGAAGGTGTTAGTGTAACATTTGAGACAGTGAAAGAAGAGACTGGTGTACGTAAACGTAAAGATGGATCACTAAGTAGTTCGAAAGATGTAGATGAAAAGAAAACATTTGAAGGTAACCAATACGGCATTACTTGAAGCATCTTTCTAAATAGAGTACCACAATTTTAAAGTTTCTAAGTTCGAATTTCGCAGTTTAGTAGATGTAAAAAGACAGAAACCTTGTGAAGCTAACTATTGCAAGAATTTAATTTGAAGCATCTTTGTGAATAGTTTTAGTCCCACTGTCTGCGTAATATAATGTACTGGAAAACTTGATATTGTTGAAGTTAACCATTGATTAGAGTGGTTAAGCCATATCATGCTGCTTCTTTGTCAGGAATTAGTCATGTTGAAGTGTATCGTTTCTTGAAACCAGATTTAATCATGTCTATTATATAATGAAATTTTATTAAGTATGGTAATATAAGTCAGTTCTGTGTTTAAAGTGAATTCCTTGGCATTTCTCTACTTTGTTGGACTTATGTTTTTCCATTGTTTTCATTGCAGTGACTAATCCAGTATATAGAGCAACGTTGGTCAAGCAGGAGGACGAGAACACACCCAAATGGCTAGATGATGACGATCTTGGCAAAGGTCGAACCCGTTACATTGGTAACGATGAGAAATCATTCTGGAAGGATCTGATCAAGAAATATCTCCTCCCTCTGGAAAAGAACGAAGACCAACAGAAGAAGGTTCAGGAAGAGTTGATTGAGCTGAGAAACAAAATGAGTCTGATGTTCTTCATGTTGAATGGTCTCTTTATCATCATCATCTTTACTCTCCAGGTAAGTTCGATTAATGTCAACAATAAGTCGATGGTGTTGTGCAATACTTATGATATACATAATTATAAAAGAAGTACAAAACACTACTATAGTATACCGCGGAACTATCTAATTCACTTTGGCTTTTCATCAATGGTCTCGCGGATATTATGTACAGTCTTGTTTTATATGTGTTAAACCGATATTGTTGCAATTTTAAATTAAAGCTGACGAAGTATTGTATCAGTATTTGTTGGTGTTGATGCATTAGAGCATTATCAAAAGATTCAATAGCTAATTTCTCTACAAGAGCATTGATATTGAAAAGGCTATTTTTTCATAAATTTGCTAACTCTTTTGTTATGTATGACTAGCGTCCTTGTTCCTTTTCTTCAAAACGTCGGACGTTTCTTTACAAATTTAACCATTAAAATGATTCTTTGAGCTTCAAATATCAAATTAATTTACTTAAGCAATGTTAGTTTACACGATACAGTAGGTGTGAACCAAAACCTCTGATTCTTTCTCTACCTGAGACAAAAAGAGTACAGAAAAGATAAATATAAAATATCAAAACTTAATCTGAAGGAAAAAAACAGTAAAACCTCAATAATGAGACACGCTTCGGGACTATTGAAAGTTGGTCTTTAGATTGAGGTGATCTAAATATTGAGGTTGAATATATACGAACTGTGAAAATGGACCTGAAAATTGTGTTCTTAATTTTAGGTGTCTTGTTATTAAGGTGTTCTTTAGGTGAGGTTTTACTTTATCTAAATAAAAGTTACACAAAACAATTATACACAAATGAAGACCCTACATTTAATTTTACATTTACAGTACACGAATGCTGTTAAGATGGGGCACGGATTAAGTATACCGATACCATGTTACGCAACAAACGGCCGCAAACTGACATTGGAACCCATATCGCTTCTGTTCATGTTTGTTTATGGAATTGCTTTGGTGATACAATTTGTATCCATGTTCTTCCATCGTCTTGGTACCGCTCTTCATATCATCAGTTCAACGGAAATTAATTGTATGAAGCCAAACAGTAGTGAAATCAACGCAATGGATGTTGCAAGTAAGTTCCTTAACTTTTGTTTCGTGCTCCCTTCCCGAATTTAAGTTCATTTTGTGTCTGTATCTGTGGGAGATGTCCATTCTTTTGTGAATACGGCATACCTCTCATTTCTCGCTTTCATATTTTGTAGTTTGTCTGAAAGTTTTTAGCAAATATGGTTTGCTGTCATTTTTTTCTTTTGCATATGAAACATTTTTATCAGCATGGTATTGTTGTAATTTGATTTCTTTAGTGCTATCAGTTCCTTATCTGAATGTTTCTTAACAATTTTGTTGCATCTATAAAACAATGAATAAAGGAATGAAAGTATTTAGATGAAATTATATTTCAAATTGATTTGTAATCATAGATTATGTATATCGTCAGGTGCTATAGAGTGTTGTATTGTTGTTCTAGGTAAGATAGCGCTTGTAAAAGAGATGCAACAGATGGATGATGATGATGATAAAATGTCTGTTACCACAACCAGCAGTGACATAGAAGATGACAGTAGTATAACACAGGTAATAAACTGTCGATTGTTCACTATTACCAAGCATTTTCTGTCTTTAAGTAGCATAGGAAACCTGCTATCTCTATACCGATGTTTTTCTTCCGGTGAAGTAGGAATTTAATGACCACAGCGAGTCGATGCATGAAGCACTCAATGAACAGTAACAAACAAGAATAACCATTTTCATATACGACTATAATATTAATACTATGGAGCACAAAATAGATGACTGAATTAGAAAGTAAATATTCAAAGCATATACAGTATAAAATCTTCAAAGCAAGTCCTTTTGGGAGATTTAGTTCTGAGTGTTGCTTACATGTTGCTGCACTAGAGAGGTTAACTCGGCAGTAATTGCTGATGAGACACTTGTTGATGTTGTCAAAGAGAAAATCTTGCTTATTATTCTGGAGAAGCTACACAGTATTGTCGGTTTGTATTTACTTTAGTACGGTTGAATACAAACATTGAGATGGTCAGCCAATTAAAGCATAATTTGCAAAATGTTGACCAATATATATTTCTAACACAATAACGGCATTCTCAACTACTTTTAAGTCGAATATTACTTTAAAATGGGTGTGTTATTTGTATGAACCGAGAATAAAGAATTCATGGATTTCAAAACATTATGTGACGTGCATAACGACGTATTAACAGTGAAAACAATGTTTCTAGTGACGAAAGTGCGATACATTATTTATTATATGATTGTCCTGTACTGAAAAGAATTTGGTACAGTTAAATTATTTATCTATACGGACGAAAATAATTGTTCAGCATGTTGTCCCACCGCGGCAATTAATTTAATTGGGTGTTATTCAATACTGAACATTAATTGAACGCTGAAGTCTGGTTTCACTGCATTGTTGTGATGTTTGCTCTTGATCGTTATAATCTTAGGTATAATTATTCAGACAGTGGGCCAAATATAATGGATAGTGTCTATAATTAGTTTATACGTTGATAAAAGAAGATTAAGTTACGTCAGGGAACGCCACGTGGAAAATGCAATGCCTCCCTACACAGTCCACAAAACATTAGGCACGGAGGAATAAAGCAATTTGAACTCTTCATCTTAGCACATTTGTTGCAAGTTACACAACGCCACGACACGTACACATTGGATGTTTCTTTTGTGTAGCAACCAAAGCTAATATTCTATCCATACTTCATAATAAAGAACTTACCCGATTGTTTTAGAATGAAACAGTGAACGTAATTCTGATTTCGATAGATCAATTTAATTTTAGTCTTTAATTACCGCAGTCAAAATGAAGCCTGTGGCTCTTTAGAAACATTGAGAAATAGTACTAGCGTGTTAATACTTGTGTCTATAATGTCTATATAAAACCAAATATCTTTTTTTCATTTCCAGGATGATTCGCCCAAAATGAAACGCCGAAAAACGGTTATAAAAATCTCCAAGCGAGGACGCAAGAAGCAGCAGGCAGATGCTCAGACGGGCACTAACCTTCGTAGCAAATTTATGAAGAACTTTATGGATCTTGCTAATGATTTGAGAAAAGAGCGAGTGAGCGAAAGCAGTAACACTAGTCATGGTAAGGATATACTTTAAAGTAATTGCTACAGTTATGCAGACATTTCAACTTCGGGTCAATGGTACTAAGATAAATAAAGCTATTCAATGCAAAACAGAAACGGCGTTTATTCTTTGGATGAGTAGCTTTATATTGGATACTCTGTCGAGTACTCTATTGGGGGGTTGACGTCTGTTTCCTACATTGATGTGACTGTTGTTTTCGCGGAGGTCTGTGGGGGAGGCATTGTTTTGTATATGTGGAATTCCCTGTAGTAATTATTCTCCGTTTCCCAATACTGGATTACCAAGGAAATGATCTCGATAACTAAACATTAAAGTGGTCAATTACAGCAAGCATAACATAATTGCAAAACGTATGCACTAGCGATCATGTTAAAAACAATCTTCTTATTTGTTTGAATATTTAGTAACTTATGTTTTGTTTCTCCAGGACGTCTAGGCCGCCGTAACGGAAGCAGTGGAAACAATCGAAAAAGTCGCCGAGCGATGATAGCTATTACGTCATTGCAACAAGAAAAAGCAAGCGTTCTAAAGAAAGCAGACGCCATTGAGACAAAATGGCAGAAGATATCCCGAAGCAATAGGAACACGGGGGATAACTCTACCAGCAAAGTAGACTCGTGGCTCCATCTGGTAAGAGATGTTCTCACACAATCCAGAACGAGTCTGAATACCATTGGTGAGGAAGATAAACGCAATTCCCTCCCATGGCGGAATCGATTAAGCAGAGCAAGCTCCTTAGACGAGGTTGGGAGCCTTGATGAAATGAAAATGAAGAGTTTACCAAAGCGAGCAAGCTATGGCGG
Organism: Mactromeris polynyma; assembly: GCA_032209605.1. Lineage (NCBI taxonomy): Eukaryota > Metazoa > Mollusca > Bivalvia > Venerida > Mactridae > Mactromeris > Mactromeris polynyma. The sequence continues at coordinate 2,804,331 of JASFXZ010000041.1, forward strand.
CGCTTCGCCATTAAATATAATTGCAGACAAAGACGAAGAAGATGAGGTTGTCTTGAGACCAAAATCAAAACAGATGAGGTATGGAGGAGTAGACAGAAATAGTGCTGTTGAATTTTCTGAAAAAGTGATCGTAGAGAAGCGACCGAAATCAAATATAAGTAACAACAAGGTCGATATACCTGCGCAACAAACACTGAAAGTACCTAACAATCCTTATATAGAAAGTAGACCTGCTTCTAGCGTTACTCCACGTATAAGCGAAGAAGACGCAAGAGCAAACTCCATCGAGTCCCAATCAGACATTTCTGACCAATCAGAGGCTGGCTCAACCTCGGGTACACCTTCAGTCACCTTTAGTAACAATCATGAGTATATATCTAATTTTAGAGAAGCTGGAAGTAGAAGCGTTCCGGCACCGGATGATGTTTTCGAAGAAACTAGTTGATAACCAGTTGTTGTTATTGTTATTATTGTTAATGTTGCTATGGTTTTGTTCAATGCAATAAGAGACTCTGTAAAAATGAAATATAAGTACTGAGCTAAATTAACATATTCATTTTAGGCTCTTCAGGTTGTTAGTTAAGGAAAACGATTGTCATGTCGTGCAAAAACTTGTGTTGCTTTATTTGTTACACTAACTTTCTGTAGCCAAAACACAATGTATATTTTTGCTTCACATAACTAATAAAACGAAAATTCACAATTTTATTTTAGAAAATTCGCAATTTAATTTTAGAAAATTCGCAATTTAATTTTAGAAAGTTCGCAATTTAATTTTAGAAAATTCGCAGTTTAATTTCAGAAAATTCGCAATTTAATTTTAGAAAGTTCACATTTTTTTGGAAAATTAAAGAAAATAACTGTAACCTTTAATGTGACTAAGATAAATAAAGCTATTCAATGCAAAACAGAAACGGCGTTTATTCTTTGGATGAGTAGCTTTTTATTGGATACTCTGTCGAGTACTCTATCAGGAGGTTGACTTCTGTTTCCTACATTAATGTGAGTGTTGTTTTCGCGGAGGTCTGTGGGGGAGACATTGTTTTGTATTTTTTGAATTCCCTGTAGTAATTATTCTCCGTTTCCCAATACTGGATTACCAAGGATAAGGATAGGTTGTAAATGACGTGGGAATCACGTGGAATTGTTAAGTCAAATCCCTCTAAATAATTAAACGTGAACATGCCATTTTGAATATAAATATTCGCTTTTATAAGGTTAATATTCAGAACATTTGCATGGAAGGCCATGGAATATTTCGAGAGTTCAGTGCAAGACTATACTAACTCCCATATCAATACATAAAGAGTTAGGATAGTCTTGCGCTGAACCCTCGATTTGTCGATGTTGCTTTAGGTATTGCTCAGTAGTGTATATCGTGAAATCAACAACATTTTTTACCATTTAACATTTATAAGTTTTTATGGAAGGCCACATGAAAATAAGACGTGCTTTGTATTTGTAATTAGTATGTGTTTATATGTACCAATGTAAAGTTTACTGTCTTTTGTGTTTTACCTTCTGAAAATAAAGCTATTATTATTATTATTATTGTATGTACTTGTATGTAGTGAGTGACTGTGTAAATATACTGCGTAATTTATGAATATTTTGAAATTTGAAAAGTGTACATATGTTGTGGAACTGTTTGGTGTGTTGAAGTTTACGGCAAAAATGACGTCAAAATGATCACGTGTTTCCGTCGCTGTATTTTTTGTTTCTACCGATTAAAGCGGCATTGGATTTTTTTGTTATGTGATAAATATATGTAATTTATTTACATATTGGATAAGGTATGACATTCTTGTCGACGAAAATATTTTTATTTCACTGAAAATTTTACATACCTTGCAAGATATGACTTTAAGTCTGTCTTTCGCTGTACATTTTCCTCCTGATATATGCCGTTGAATGTGACAATCTCTGAAATGAAACACGTAGAGAAAATCGTGTTTTATGTACGTGTATACTTAATGATACCTTATGTCATTCCTTCTTCGTGGAAACTCTACTCCGATTTGTCAGCATTTTTAATTAATGTAAAAAAAACTACTTGTTTTTATATCCAAAACAGGCCACTTTCGATTCAGATACGCGTCGATATGTCACTAAATAAATTCTCGTGGTTTAAACTGCCTAAAAAAAGCTATCAGAGAAGAAAAGAAAAAGAAAGTTATGCCGCCTTAAATGTGGAGTTAAATCTCATGGTTTAAACTCATAAAAACAATATGCTTACACGTGAAACATTAAGCTTCAAAACCGGAGTTCAGTAAATAGAAAACTCTTCAAGTATGTTATGTTTGTTAAGGTACAAATGCCAGTTAAAGTTTCAAATGAATATCAAGACTGTGATAATGGGTTATAATTCCATCAAAGTATCGATTTTAACTGACACAAAACGAATGTCAAGACTTAAAGTCAAGTAGATCTATAAAAAATATTTTAAAAGAATTGATAACCAATACAATTAATGACAGTTTTGCAAATTTAAACGTCCAATTTTATATAAAAATATATAACAGCACCACCGTCTATTCTATATGTTCTTTTTTTAGAATGACACACTGAATAGCGTAATAAACCCATCTAGATAATAACTACAGTTGGAACTCGTTTATTTGATAACATTCTATCCGAATAATTGGTATCATCCGAAATAAATACCAGGTCACGATATATCTTCTTTCGAAGTACGTCGAATTAAAATGGGCTATTCGAAACCATGTTATATTCGAAATAGAATTTCGGACCCGATGAATTCGAATGAACGAGGTGCGAATGTATCATTTTAAAAATCGTTAAAATAATGAAGGCGATATTTTTTATTTATTCATATTATTTGAAGTCGTTATATGCTAGTCACAAATCTTGGGTGATACGGTAAAATACTGCGCCAGTCCGCACCGACGCCGGTGTCATCATTTCACCAATAGGTGATTTTTTTATTATTGTTTATGTAGATCCTAGTTACTTAGTAGAAACTATTTCAGGATACTCTGATATTAAGGTTGTATAATATTTAGTATATCTCTATCTATGCACGTGTTTTCTCTCTCATGCCATGCACATGTATATACATTGTTTTCACTTGAATATATAATGCGAATGAATATTTGTTTTGTATTATTGGCTCTGTATCAGACAATTCGACATCCAGATGGTTTCGTTTGTTAAAACGCACCTGTAACTGTTTTTAGTATATCCCACCCGGGTTGTTGAATTTGCATGTGCTCACATTAAGGCTAAATGGGCACGTGTGGTCTTCCTCTACCCTAGGAGTTTGTACAAGTCACTCCATGACCATAACTGTGACTCAAGTCCCGATACAAAATAAATTGTACGGATATGTTGATATTTTGTTCCTGTTACATTAGTTATGATAGGAAATCCTTTAACCTTCCTCCAAACAGTTTTGTAGATGCAAAAACGAGAAGGGGAACGATTGAATTCACTCTAGTGAAAAATGACACGTCTGAATAATGACATGTGTATGTTGTTCAGTTTCGATTGTTTCATTATTCTGTCAGAAATTTATTCTTACAAAGTAAAATTAAAGGGCGTGAATTTTAAATAAATATTTCGACAATATATTTGAACAATAACAATTCTCTAATGACATTATGAGTATGTTTTCTGAGACCTATCCAGATGGCGTGACCAACAGGATCAATCACGTGATTAGTTATTCGGATCTCCTCCTTCCAATGTTGAACACGATATTAAGAATGACATCAGCCTTTCACAGGAAAGACTAGAAAATGAATTTTTGATTAGCTTCTCAAATTCGTAGTAATCAACTTCGGTAATTACTTCAATTTGTTTTGTGATACATAAGACTATGCAATTTGACATACGACTCCGCCAGACGTCTCGATCATTACGTATCGATGTAAATAAAACACGACTCTACTAGGCCACTCAAAATTAGATCTACGCGTAGCGTCCCTATCATTTCTCGACACCATCCTCCCAGGTAAACATAACAGTATCAAACAGAATAAGTTACTACAGGGAACGCTACATACATAAGACCAATGCCTCCCCACACAGACCTCCGAGTTGCTACAGGGAACGCCACACACATAAGACCAATGCCTCCCCACACAGACCTCCGAGAAAACAACAGTCCACAAAACATCAGGCATTTGAGGAGGCGCAAGGGCAAACACGCAAGGGAACATAGGCACAAGGCGGCCATAGAGGATAACTAAGGAGAATTAATGAGGACAAACAGGGGGGGGGGGATTGATGGATGGAACACATCACAGTTAAATCAAATTTTGTGTATAATATATCATTCTGTACATAAAAAAGTTGTTCCAGTTCGAGTAATAATAAAACAACGAAATGACTAGATTTATTAACAAAACATTATTCAACCTTTTTAACATGATCATTTCCGTTTTCGTCTTTATTATATGGTAATAAAGCATCAGTCATTGTCGCGTGTTATACGTAGTCACAGGTGGTCTTCAGATGGTAACAACTTTATATTTCAGTATTTTTAGATTTTTCAATCAAGCAACCATGTGGACTACATACTTGCCCGAGGACGCTAAACATGAAACCAATTTGGTTTGTCCTCAACAATTATCAGACTGATTATCGTGATTTTTTTTTTCGGTCAAAGTATTTAAAACTAGCCGTGCGTGTAATGTGTTATATAAGGCACAGCCCATGGTCGTTATAGTTATACATCAGAGAGTCGTGTCTCTGGGTAGCTTGAGTTAAATTGGAGACAGTTGCATTAGGTTGATGGACATCGTTGAAATTAAGCTATGTTCCTTATCAAAAACAACTGTATTTTAACTGTTTGTGACACTTCATACTCTTCATGCATTTTCACTAAAGAAGGAAATTAAATTTGACAGTGACTCGTAAAAAGGTTTAGGTACGAACGACTGTTCAGTTATCGATTAGAATAAACATTCGATTCAGCTATGCGTGTTTTTTTTCTTCTTCTGCTGTGCCGCTTAGTGATGGGGGAAACATGTACAAAAGATCAAATACATTTTGCAAGGCGTTTAGCCAGGCATACAATGAAGACTATCATCTCAGTAAGTGCTGATGTGTGCCACAAGGAATGTATGATTAGAGCAGATTGCCTCTCTCTAAATTACAATCGCCATTACACCATGTGTGAACTCAATAATTACGCGACCGATGGGACACAGAATCAACCATTCAATCAAGGTTTCATGGAAGAAAAAGGTTGGGTATATCTGAATGTAGAAAGGGAAGTTTATACAGATTTGGGATTATGTAATGTAAACACGTGCCCCGATGGAACGGTCTGCCGCAATGGGAACTGTGTTACGGAACGTTGTAGACCAACAGAAAATATTTCTGTTGCCAATGGTGTCGTTTATGGTAATATGAATGATATTGATTCAAAGATTTGGATCGATTGTAATGCCGGGTATCACGTAATTGGAGCTGATGTATCCGAATGTTTGGTAGACGGCAGCTGGTCTAGTTTGCCAACTTGTGAGAAGATTTGTCCTGTGCCTTTGGAACTACAGACCGTCGATGGCTATCCCACAATTGTTTCCGCAAATATTAACACTTCAGATGGACTTCTAACAAACATAAATTTGATCAACGCCGATACTATTGCTCGAGAAGATTCTGAAGTGACGTTTGCCTGTGCAGGAGGAACGTATTTGCAATCTTATCAAAGGATATTTTGTCATGATGGACAATGGATATACATGCCTGGATGTCAAGAAATGGGTTTAGGGATAGACTGTGTCGTGGATGTTACATGCTCTGTCCTGCCGCATAGCAATGAATGCGTCAATCGAATATGCCGATGTCCACTGGGAACCAGTTATAGCTACAGCGAGAGTCGATGTATTGAAAAATGTCCAAGTGGTTACGCAGATACTTTTAATGAAGTGAAACGTGTAGGACAGTGGGGCAATTACAACATAGAATCTTTCTCAGGTACAAGAGCTGAATGTGAGGCGCAATGCATTTCTAGAGTATCGTACACTTGTCGCAGTTTTGACCATAAGTACACTACATCATACTGTTTTCTTCAGGAGGTGACCTATTTTGATGATCCTCCCTCTGTTTACGGGTGGTCTGGTGGTGCCTATTTCCTACGTGATTGCCTGTAAACGAAACCAGTTCTCACACACGGGGTTTATGAGTAATATCGTAAATACTTTTTTCGAACGTAACTAGGTTTCACTACATTCGCGAGTCATATAAATCACTATAATAATAATCGTAAAAATGTTGCGATTCTTTGAATGAATTTCGAACTTTCCTTTTTGTGCACCGGAAGTGACGTAATATTTACAAATTTTATTATTCGGTCTAGCGAATCAAAGTACGGCCGATAAATGCCTACATGGTCATGACAGGTTTGAAATATTCACTTCACTATACAATGTAGTTAGAAATATCAAGTAGACGCAGTTAAATAGCTGTGATCGTACACTTATGCTACATAAATGTTTAACTTAATCAATTCATAATTATTATATCGAAATTTACGATTCGGTATAACGGCATTAATCGCCGCCTATATAGAGTGCGATATCCCTTTAAAGAACTGTAAATGTCTATTTCACATTTGTTGTGAAATCACGAAAATTAATGTGCAATGTGTAAATTCGCTTGTAGATAAGTGTAACTGAAAAAGGGATTACAATTTCAATATTAAATTGACTAGAGAAGAAAACAAACATACATTAGTTTTTTACAGGCAGTTTCATTGTACACAAAAAAGCAAAATATCGATTTCCTTTCTGACATTTTGATCAACAGAAGTGGTAGACAAATATCAGTAAAAGTATGTCATTGTTTCTGTCATTATTATTAATGATTGCGTTTTTTTGTATAACTAGGGTACAAAAAGTAACGTATTTCTGACTTGTGTCGGTAACAGTATAAGTTTTCTGTTTCAAGCATATACTATGATGCGTAATGTAACACATCTTACAGCAATAATGATATGTTAATTATAAATGATGAAAACATGTTTATTTGTGTGAGTGTCTTTGAATAGTACAAAGTAGTGTCTGTCATCTTTGGAGACAGCAGTTACTTGTCATGCCGCATGTTGAATGCTTTCTTTGCGTTATACAACTTTATTTCGTCTATATGTTTTATCCGAATAAAGTAATTTACGCAATGTCATTTTTAATTTCATCGAACTTTCGCCCCAACGACACCTTTCTTGATACAAACTTACAAGATATGAAACACAAACTACAGAAGTGCAAAATATTATATCAAATGAATGATTAACACATTGGGAGAGGGGAGCTTAACATACATCTAAAATATAAAAAGAAAAAACAATCATACAGCTATTTACAGCCTTGGAACTGTCAATATAAATACTGGTTTAATCGATTTAACAGCTAGCTAACCTCACTCTTAACCGTTGTATGTTCATTCATATTCCACATACATTTATGCAAATAAATTCACTATGATGGCGGTCATTAGTCATTAAAAGCAATTAGCTATGATGAAAACAATAATTCATAAACTGCATAGATATATAATCCATTACGAAATGTATATTTTGTTTCATAAAAGTCCAACAAGTCCGCGACCATTCAGGGCGGGCAGAACGAATTCAAAACGCTTCCGTTGACGCTATCTTGTACAGATGAGTTAAGAGCTAATTCAATTCATCTTTTCAAATCACTCTGTCACCCTATATTTTTTTATCAGCAAACATAAGGATGGTAAACATAAATCCATGCAAGTTTGGCTTCAACATCGAAAAGGATTAATGGCTAAAACTATACATTTGTTGAACTACTTGAAAAGTAGCCATTTAGGGAGCTTTTCAAATATAGTAAAATGAGAGATTTGAGGTTGGAATCTTCGACTTTTAAAAATTAAATCAGAAACAATTTGATTTGTAAACATTGTTGAATTGTAGCATTTAAAACTAAGCCGTGTTAAAAGTACTGGTGGCTGGTTAGTTGACAGAACAAGAGATTAAGTATTTACAGGAAACGGTTATTTAGTTATTTTAGTTTTCCCCACCTAGTTAAATGAAGCGCTTATGGACGACACTTACGGTTAGAAATTTGAATTTGAAACGACATTTCAATGAGAAGTCGTGTGGTTTGTAGTCATGTCATTCGATTCAGCTATGCCTTCCTTTTCTCTTATTCTGTTGCCCATGGTGATAGGGGCAACAGTTACAAACGGTGGAATATATTTTGCAAGGCGTTTAACCGGACATAAAATGAAGACTATAATCTCAGTAAGTGCTGATGTGTGCCACAGGGAATGTAGGCTTAGAGCAGATTGCCTCTCTCTAAATTACAATCGCCATTACACCATGTGTGAACTCAATAATTACGCGACCGATGGGACACAGAATCAAGATTTCACGGAAGAAAAAGGTTGGATATATCTGAATGTAGAAAGGGAAGTTTATACAGATTTGGGAGTATGTAATGTAAACATGTGCCCCGATGGAACGGTCTGCCGCAATGGGAACTGTGTTACGGAACGTTGTGTACCTACAGAAAATATTTCTGTTGCCAGTGGTATCGTTTATGGTAATATGAATGATATTGGTTCAAAGATTTGGATCGTTTGTAATGCCGAGGATCATTTAATTGAAGCTGATGTATCCGAATGTTTGGTAGACGGCAGCTGGTCTAGTTTGCCAACTTGTGAGAAGATTTGTCCTGTGCCTTTGGAACTACAGAACGTCGGTGGCTATCCCACAATTGTTTCCGCAAATATTCACACACCTAATGGACTTCTAACAAATATAAATTTGATCAACGCCGATACTATTGCTCGAGAAGATTCTGAAGTGATGTTTGCCTGTGCAGGAGGAACGTATTTGCAATCTCATCAAAGGATATTTTGCCATGATGGACAATGGATATACATGCCTGGATGTCAAGAAATGGGTTTAGGGATAGACTGTGTCGTGAATGTTATATGTTCTGTCCTGTCGCATAGCAATGAATGCGTCAATCGAATATGCCGATGTCCACTGGGAACAAGTTATAGCTACAGCGAGAGTCGATGTATTGAAAAATGTCCAAGTGGTTACGCAGATACCTTTAATGAAGTGAAAGGTGTAGGACAGTGGAACGATTACAACATAGAATCTTTTTCAGGTACAAGAGCTGAATGTGAGGCGGAATGCATTTCTAGAGTATCGTATACTTGTCGCAGTTTTGACCATAACATCAAAACATCAGCTTGTTATCTTCAGGAGGTGACCTATTTTGATGATCCTCCCTCTGTTTACGGGTGGTCTGGTGGCGCCTATTTCCTACGCGATTGCCTGTAAACGAAATCATTTCTTAGTCGTCGTGTTTTATGTAGTATTTTTACTGACAGTACCCTAAGCGTTTGTTTTAGTTTAGATGAGTGTTAAGTTCCCCTTTGCCTATGAGCAGTTCCTTGACTTGAAATATTATTCGTGGTCTCGTCTATCCCATTTCGGCCCTCGGCCACTGGCTTTCCTACCTTGTTCTGTAGTGTATTCCATCCATTCAATACTTCTCCCTTGTCGTCATTATAATATTATGTCTATCGAATACTTACATCGTCATGACAAGTATGACATTCAACGTATGGGTATTATTTAGAGTTTTGAGTGTTTTTATAAAAAAAATATAAAGGTTTCTTTTATTGTGAAAATTGTTTGCATTTAGATAGATGTGATCGTACAAATATATATTATAAATGATTTACTAAAGATAAATTAATGTGTAACAGGGAACGCCAATTCATATAATTATATCGAAAGTTACGATTCCGGATAGCGGCATTTGTCACCGCTTATAATCTGTGCTCTGCTTGAAAGCGGTTTCAATGTACATTTCTCTTTCGTTCTGAAATCATGAAAATAAATGTAGCTTATCATACATTCGCTTATATTAGATCGATTAAGGATGATATCGCAATATTTACGATACGCGAAATAAATAAGTATTGTGGATGTATCGATTATCACTTACATGTATATTAATTTTGTTTTGTTATTTGCATTCTAGATAAAAGAAGGGTCCAAGAATTACGTTAATATTTATCTATTCACAGCAAAGTTTCAATATACCTCGAACAATATTTATCCAATTGTCTTAAGTGTGAGGTTAGCTAGCTGTTGAATCGATTTAAAGCCCCAGTATTTTTACTGACAGTTCCAAGGCTGTAATTCGCTGTATGGTTATTAATCCCCCCCCCCCCCTCCTTCACAGTCCACTTTGATCCTCCTAGTTATTCCTTATAGTCTGCCAGGCCATTCCTTGCGCCTCTGTTCCTTAACGTATGTACCCTTTTACCTCCTCAAGTGCCTTATATTTTATGGATTGTTGTTTCCGGAGGTCTGTGTGGGGAGGCACTGCCTTATTTATGTGGCATTCCCTGTAGCAACTTAATCTCTCTCTCTTTTGACATTTGAGTAGCATTGCTTCATCAGTATGGGGGAACGCAACGTAACTGAGCACTTTGTGTGTGTCCAGCTTGACTTCTTTATTCATTATTTACATAATTTACAATTTGCAAGAAATGATAATTAACCAACGCTTGTTTTATTCTTTATTTACTTTTATCTAAATCCCATGTGATATATCGAATAACGACCATTTCGTAGCGATACAAATACCGTATCGATTACTCTAACGTATACGCAGACCTACATATAGCTAACTAAGGTTTAGCGAAGTCAAATGTACACCTTTGTGTATTTAAAGTTACATACATGGTGATATATTTTATTCTAGTTGTTTTATTTCTGATGCGGATGATGTTCGCGGATGGAATGAAGACACATACATCCGTGATTGCATTATTTTATCAAGGTGTAGCGAAACATTAGTTCATAAAAGTATGTTTTATCAAATATGAAGAACTGAAATTGTTGTCTGTCAATGAACAAGTTTCTCGTTCATATGCATGTTTGTGTGGTTTGTAGTACTGTTGGTATTTATTTGTTTCATTATGTTTTAACATACACTGGACAAATTTTCTAAACGTCCATGTAATAAAATACAAAGTTAAGAAAAGGGTTTGATATGCCGACTTACAATATGGCATTCTAGTATTATACACAGTACTCTATCGAAATTCACAAAGAAAATACCTATTTATCGTCATGGTTGACCACACGTGACGGTGAGTACGATTTTCAACTTTTGGCACGAGGATCACGTGTACTGTGTAGTAAGCGGTGAATTTCATTGCAATGCAATCCACGCTGTATGTCCAACATGAAAAACAGAAAAGATGGCGAGAATGGCATCTGAAGAACGCGCCAGGGCCGTCGGTATGATTGATGCTGGTACTCCGATTCGATAGGTATGTCTAACTTTATAAATGTATTAATCAATTTGGAAAATAATTATAAAATATAAAAAATTTGTATTATTGACCACTTTTTATTGATATTTCTGGTTGCCCATTTGTTCAATAGGCACACATATGTACATTTGTTTCTGTTCTTATATTTCGATGAAATACCAAGTGGACGTTTAGAAATTTTGTTCAGTGTATATACAGACGAAAATTACATCACACTTTTTTCGATTTAAAGCCGTATAAACTTGCTTTTGCTACTTGTTCTACAGCCGTGCGTAAGCAAATCAAATCTTAAGTTATATGTCGCAGCAAATTTTGGAAGTGCTGTTGTAAATTGGACGCTGATTTCTACATATCTGCATGTTGTAAACGCGTGACTTGAATATATATATTCGTCTGTTTTTGAAAAAAACGTTGATTGTGTTGTTCTCTCGCATTTTATTAATCATTATTGTGTTGTGTACGTAATGGAAAAATAGCGTTTATGGAGTAGTCAGTTTATGTGTATAGTAAAACCGCTATAATAGGACCGATCTTGGAACCATTGAAAACTGGTCTTAATATTGAGGTAGATTTAATATTGAGTCTGAATAGCAGGACAGTGAAAATTGGCCTGAAAATTGTGATCTTAATTTTGAGGTGGTTTTATTTTTTAGATGTTTTTAAGTGAGGTTTTACTGAATATGCCTGTATGTAGCGGTTCATTGTGAGGTTATATTGGTGTGAAATCGATTTAACCCCCCCCCCCCCCAATAATTTTACTGACAGGTCCACGGTTGTAAATCGCTATTGTTTCTGTTAATGTTTGTGTTACATTTTAAGTTTCCCTTTCCCAATGTGCAGTTCCGAAACTTAAAATAACAGTAACATCTTCCTCTACCATTTCGGCCCACGGTTACTGGCATTCTTAGCTTGTTCGGTTGTGTATTCCATGCATTCCATCACTTTCCCTTTTTTGTCCCTTTAAATTCTCCATGGTTGTATTTGATGGTCGGTCAGACAAATCCTTAATTCCCGATTCCCACAAATATTTACCCATACAACACCTCAATCCATAATGATAGCCTTGGAACTGTCAGTAGAAATAGGAACTTCATTTATGTATGTATCTTGACATTGTGTTTGCATTTGTTGACAACACTGCTTCTTGTTGTTTATTTTACCGCATCTTGATTCACGAGCGTGTGCTTCTCATATTGTGTTCTGTATGTATGCAATTATTTCTCTAATTGTCATTAATTTATAAGCGAATAAATAAAATACTAACAGAAATAGATATCATAAAGTAATTTGCTCTTAGTATCATATTCTGTTTATCATACTCTTACACACTTTTCACATAATTACATGAACGATAGTTAACTCCCCTATGTATACGGAATGTATCTTCTCTTGAAATGGGTTATTCAAAACCCTGTATTATTCGCAATAAAATGTACGAACCGACGAATTCGAATAAGCGAGGTTCGATTGTACTTGCATTAAAATGTTTCACCAAGTAAAAGCTATTCGATTGGCTGCATGATAACATTTTATCACATTGTTGACCAAGAATGCGAATGAAGACATTTCGCGGAATTGTAATATGCTGTGAAAGAAACATATCCTGGAATGTTCACATTTTAATGATGAATTCATTAAAGGTGTTTATTCCAACATAGCAAGAAAAAGAACTATTGACTGAAATAATTGCACGCTGTTTGCGATTAGACATTGTAGTGGATAGTTTGTTTGCTTAATTGATATCTTTAACCCGTGTTATTGTCTGTTAGTAAAATTTTGTTCCATGTAGATCAACAGTAGTCAAAACTGTTTCCAAAGTACTGTTTTAGTGAAATAGAGAAAACCATCTCATTTAGAATTATATTCATGTATAATTATGCCAAATTATATATTGCAATTAATATAGGATATTTTATGTTGAAATATCATGCTGATTTGAAACCCGCTCGAGTCTGCAATTCAGAAATGCCAGTAGCAATGTCATATATATGAGAGTTTTTATGGTGACCACTGTCAGACTTAAACTCACAACATCTGGGCTGAGCAGCCATCAACTTATCCGCCACACGTCAGCTCCCCTTATTTATTTCACCAAAGGTGTTGTATATAGTATCACATGGAGCAGGCTCTTATAATGTTTCTTCCTAAAACGTTTGAAGTAAAACGTGTGGAGCTGGGGGGTCCATATTTACACATCTAGATAAAGGGATAACTCAAACATAGCGACCAACATACAGGTAATGTCAGAAAGCAATACAGAAAAAATGATCATAAAAGAAAAGAAAACAACACGACATGAAACTGACAATACAGTATACAAGAAATATCACACGGACAATACTTGTCTTCTTTCATACAATTACAACGAGCTGACATATGCTCATACAGAACATTTGGAGGATGTGACTTCGATACATGCGAAGCAAACTAATTCTATTTAGACAATAAACATCATCAATCGGACAATCGTCTCTTTGCAAAAGGAAAAAAGGATTTATATAACACCTCGTTTATAAAACAATGGAAGATTTATTTCGGCGGAAGGGCATTGGACATACGTTTGTCACAATGAATTTGTTGTTTTTGGTTTTGTTATTTTTGCAATTACTTGGAAATTGTAGCTCAATACTGTACGAACAACAAAATATTGAATTTTCTAATCTTCTAAGCGGATTCTCTTTTAAAACGATTATAGGTGTAAACATTGACACCTGTTTAAAAGAATGTGGCACTAGGAAAAAATGTTTGTCTATTAATTACAATGCACGGTATTCTGTTTGTGAACTCAATTCTGAAGCGCGGAATATTACGATGAATCGGGTACCAGACATTACCAAAGGTTGGGTATATCTTAATGTGGATTCCGGGCTTGAACCCAGTTGTGATTGCGAAGAAGAAGACGTTTGTCGAAGAAACGGAACACATTATGCATGTACTGTAGAAGAGTGTTTCCCAAAGAGCCCTTTTATTAAAGACGGCAGAGTTAAAGGCAATATGAATGACATTGGGTCAAAGGTTGCGTTTGAATGTAATACTGGATATGTTTTGGACGGACATGCTGTTGCTGTTTGTGGTCCAAACGGACAATGGTTAAATGTACCTACGTGTATATACGAAGTACCCTGTTACAACCCATTTTACTCATATGGCATGCAAATAGTGAGCGCGACTATAGCCTCTATGTCAGTAATTGAGCATTTTACAATTGAAAACATAAGTTTAGTGCGTACACAAACATTCTCAATTCTTGAGGGGTCCACCATAAGCATGCAATGTTCCGCAGATGAAACAAATCTGCTACATGCTGAATGCAGTCAAGGAGTTTGGCAATTTACGAACAGGAGTTGTGTTAACGCAGAATCCAAGTCTTGCTTAACCACTCAAAACTGTTCGGGGATAGAGGACTTAGATTGTATTGTCGATTACTGCGCATGCCCTACCGGTTCAAGATTACGCTACTCGACATTCGAATGCATTGACAGTTGTCCATATGGATACGCCAGTACGTTTACAAAATATCCCAACATTGGAATGTATAATAGCAACTTTTTCACCCAATTTTCGGAGACTGATTTGAGCACTTGTCTCCGCGCCTGTCTTTCTTACCAAGACACCATCTGCACGAGGTTTGAATATAGCTTTAAACATTTTTGTTACCTATGGGACATTGACCTGCAAGATTATGTTGATGATGTTAAAAGCTGGAATGGAGACACATACATCCGTGATTGTTTGTAATTTTGATATCATTTGATCAAGGTGTAGCGAAACTTTTGTTTTGTCGAATACGAACATTGGACATGGTCGTTCTATGCCTTACTGTTTGCTTTTGCTTCTTGCTTCGATGTTAGATTGCTGTTAAATCGATTTAACCCCACCCCCAAATTTTTTACTGACAGGTGCGAGGCTGTAAATCGCTATATTCTTATCATTTCTATATGTATATTTTTATAAATGTAGAAATACATATCTATGACTGTGCTGCACAATCTTACGGACAGTAACTAGAATTTTTGTTACTGAAGAATTAGTGTGGCAGTTTGATGTACGGACCGACAATCCGTAGACCCGGGTTCGAATCCCGGTAGCGCCATAGACCGATTTTTCGTGTTCCTCATAAACATGAATTTATTTCTATACACAAAAATAAAAACATATTATATTAATGAGACAAACTGAACAGTAATTAATACATTTTCTATAGTTGGGATAGTCAAACGGATTCAATGCAATGTTCGTTTAAAAGTAGGATTGGTGTTTGCTTTCAAAATGTATAAGAGCTTTCTTGGACAATTACAGAGGACTACATGAAAAATATTGCTCAAGATTTTAACGCCGTCGTTGATTAGGAAGTTTTAATATCATTGGTATAGTTTAAAGGAGATTTGTCCAATTATTATTTAGCATACTTCGTTACTTATTGTCTTCATGTTAGACACAAGACAAACACCGAAGACAAACGCGTAAATATCTACATTTATCCGCGTGCTTTTTAAATTTTGATTGAACATGTAACAAACTATTTCTACCACACTTGATAGTGTTGTTGAATATACATGTATTTATAACTTAAAACAAATTAACAAAAGCTTAATTTTAGTATTTCGTAGTCTTCAGTTATCGCTTCTATAAATGTGTGTTCGTGCAATAACTCAAAATCTAATTACTAAAACTTAAATGGTTTTAAAACTGTTTTTTCTTTAACCTAGTATTGTTCCCTTGGAGTTCATTTGAAGTTATTGTCTTGTGAATGTGGCGCGGTAACTTATTCCTTTATTTTCATAAAACTGTTTCACAAGCTATGCTCGCTATTCTATTATCTGCATGATAAAATGTTATCACGTTGTTGACCGAGAATACAAATGAGGCAATTTCGCGATATTGCAATATGCTATGAAAGAAATACACTCGGCAACATTTCTAATTGGTTACTTGGTTTTTATTGATATTATTTAACAGCGAATGAAAATTCAACAATACAAACACCATCACATAAATTCTTTCTTCGTACAACTGTTCAGAATACATTAATCCGTATTGAATCTCAGTGAACTTTACGACAGATCAACACTTATAGCCTTAATTTAAAAGTCATAAAACGGATATATATGGTATGGTCTCTTCAATAAATATGAAGTGACCAATTAGGAATTTTGCTGAGTGTATACCCCGCAATGTTGACATTTGAAGCAATCATTAAATGTCTGTATTCCAACATAGAAAGACAATACAAGCTATTTGATTGACGTCTGTATGATAAAATTGTATCACATTGTTGACCGAGGTTACGAATGAAACCATTTCGCGGAATCGTAATATGCTGTGAAAGAAATATATCCCACAATGTTGACATTTTGATGATGTAGTCATTTAAAATGTGTGTATTCCAATATAGCAAATAAAAGCTTTTGACTGAAATAATTACACGCTATTTAGTTTGCACTTTAAAATTGTAGCGAATTGTGTGTGCTTAATTTATAATTTAACCCGTGGTATTGTCTGTTAGTAACATTTTGTTCCATGTATATCAACTTTCGTCAGAAAGGTTTCCACAGTAGAGTTTGTTTTTTGTAAAATACCAAAAAACACGTCATTTAGAATGATATTCATTTATATGCCAAATTGTTTATTGCAATTAATGTAGGCTCTATTATGATAAAAACAGTATGCTGATTTGAATCTCGCTCGAGTCGGCAATTCCAAAATGACAGCAATAATGTCATATTAGAAAGTTTGGTGGTGAACTCACGGCCTGAGCAGAGGTCAACTTATCCGCCGCACGTCAGCTGCCCTCATAATTATTGTTTTCGCCAAATTTCTTGTAAATAGTATCACATGGAGCAAGCACTTGTAATATTTCTTCCTGAAACGTTTGAAAACGTGTGGAGCTGGAAAGTCCACATTTACCGATCAGAGTCTCCCTAGACACATCTAGATAACTTATACATAGGGGCCGACATACAGTAATGTCAGAAAACAATACAGAAATGACCATAAAAAAACACGACATGAAACTAACAATACAGTATACAAGAAATATCACACGGACAATACTTTCTTCTTTCATACAATTACAACGAGCTGACATATGCTCATACAGAACATTTGGAGGCTGTGACTTCGATACATGCGAAGCAAACTAATTCTAATCAGATAATATACATCATCAATCGGACATTCGACTCTTTGCAAAAGGAAAAAGGATTTATATAAAACCTCGTTTATAAAAAACAATGGAAGGTTTATTTCGGTGGAATGGCATTGGACATACGTATGTCTCACTGAATGTTTTGTTTTTGGTTTTGTTATTTTTGCAATTACTTGGAACTTCTAGCTCAAAAGCGTCTGAACAATTGCATTTGGAATTTTCTAATCTTCTTAGCGGATTCTCCTTTAAAACGATTATAGGTGTAAACATTGACACTTGTTTAAAAGAATGTGGCACGAGGAAAGAATGTTTATCTATTAATTACAATGCACGGTATTCTGTTTGTGAACTCAATTCTGAAGCGCGGAATATTACGATGAATCGGGTACCAGACATTACCAAAGGATGGGTATATCTTAATGTTGATTCCGGGCTTGAACCCAGTTGTGATTGCGAAGAAGAAGAAGTTTGTCGAAGAAACGGAACCAATTATGCATGTACTGTAGAAGAGTGTTTCCCAAAGAGCCCTTTTATTAAAGACGGCAGAGTTAAAGGCAATATGAATGACATTGGGTCAAAGGTTGCGTTTGAATGTAATACTGGATATGTATTGGACGGACATGCTGTTGCTGTTTGTGGTCCAAACGGACAATGGTTAAATGTACCTACGTGTATATACGAAGTACCCTGTTATAACCCATTTTACTCATATGGCATGCAAATAGTGAGCGCGACTATAGTATCTATGTCAGTAATTGAGCATTTTACAATTGAAAACATAAGTTTAGTGCGTACACAAACATTCTCAATTCTTGAGGGGTCCACCATAAGCATGCAATGTTCCGCAGATGAAACAAATCTGCTACATGCTAAGTGCAGACAAGGAATCTGGCAATTCACCAACAGGAGTTGTGTCAACGCAATATCAACTTCATGCTTAACCACCCAAACTTGTCCGGGGATATATGACCTAGATTGTATTAGCGATTACTGCGCATGCCCTTCTGGTTCAAGATTCTGGTACTCGACATTCGAATGCATTGAGAAGTGCCCATTTGGATACGCAAATACGTTTACGAAATATCCCAACATTGGAACGTATGCTTTAGGTCATTTTGTCGATTTTCCGGCAAGTGATTTGAGCACTTGTCTCAATGCATGTCTTTCTCACCAAGACCCCGTCTGCACGAGGTTTGAATATGGCGTTTGGGATTCCAAGCTCATATGTTTTCTATGGAATCGTGACATTTCGAGTAATGTCGACGACTGGGATGGAGACATATATATCCGTGATTGTTTGTAATTGTTTTTTTTTTTGCCAAGATGTAACGAGGTATAAGTTCATAAGTTTTGTCAAATATGAACACTGGACATGGTCTGCTGACAGCGAACAGACTCCCAAGTTCATATGGCATTTTGTGTATACTGATGGAACTTGTGTGTAAGCTATATACTTTAGGCATTATAAATGCAAGTTATAAAACAAGAGGGACATGGTGACCTTCTATCCCTCACCTGAGTACTCTGAACTTTGGCTCGGTTGAATAATTTCTACATGTGTTCGCCGTCGAACGTTGATCTTTTCGTGCTCAGTTTTCTCTTTGATTCGTATGGCTTCTGATAGGTCACGGAATACATGTTTGATTGGCTTCTACTGTCCACTGTTGTATAACAGTGTTCATGCCTTTGGGAGTTGTCAAGAAAGTGTGTACATGCAATTGTTTACTCGATTTGTAAATGTATTTGTTCAACTGATTAGCGGACATACAAGTAAATGTTTTTGCTAGACTCTGATGAATTTTGTATTCATAACATCGCAACATCATTCCTTCAAATCTTTTAATCGTAACTGTAAATTTAATCACTATACAGAGAAGTGTTTTATAGATATATACCACCCGATAGTGCTACGAGTATTAACGTGTTTGTTTCAATCGGGTTTAACACCGTTTTTTACAACAAAATAAAATCTACTATATACGGCGGTCATTTGTGCTAACCAGTTATAATGCAATTATTACACTTACCCTTCCACAAGCAACTAACATCTATCCCACATGAATCAGAGGTGGTGGACAAATGACCGTAGCCAAATGTCACGGAAGACCATGACCTGCCCAAATACCATTATGTTTTATTACATCAAAATCGTTTTTTCATACACGTGTTTTATGTCAGAATTTGTCACCTTCAACAGTTTATGCTTAGAGTTCTTCAGCCACAGCAACATTTCTTTGAAGAGAGGTAGGAGACGTTTGCTGTGTTCATTGCGTGAAATAAAATTGTTATCGTCGGCAAGAATGGCATTTCTTCCAAAAAAAAGTGATTGTGTCATAGGTTTTATTTTCATACAAAAATCAGCTGTTAATCAGTTCCATCTACGGTCTGATCGGGATGATATTTGATTTCTTAATTCATTTTTAATTGTGCATTAGATTGCGTTTTCAAACTCAGTTTTTATAAACATCATGTAATACGTTTTACAATAAAGATTTACGACTGCACCTTGAATTTATATGTGTATATAGTGTGTACGTGCAATAGATTGTGTATAAAATAACATGTATTCAAGAGTTATGTCATTATTACAAAGTTTTAATCATGTGTGTATTTTTATTGTATAGTCTCTTATAACTCAATTTGAGTGGTGATATACTTTAATCACATATAGTTTGTAATGCTGCTTTAAATATAGTTCTCTATAGATTGTTTTAGTTACTATTGAAACATTGGGAATTTAAGAGTTATTTCAATGTTTTAAAAATAAGTGTATTTTATCGTATAGTCTCTTATACCTCAATGCTGCTTTAAATATTGTTCTCTATAGATTGTTTTAAGTGCTATTGAAAATATTATATTACATTTATTTGTGGTAAAATACTGAATGTATTCAATGCGTGGCAAGAAATGAACAACTTGATTTCTGAAGAATGTCTCTTATACTTATAGGGTCGCTACTAAAATTAAATTCTATTAAATTCACATGCATTTTATATCAGTTAATCACTAGCTTTCACACACGCCGCAACGTCAGGTTGTCAATTCTACTGGACTATAAAGACGACAATGGCTGCTGATATCAAATACATTGGCCCGGTTTTCAATTTGGCTCGAATTAAAAGTGTTATTGCTTACAATGGAGTGTTGTACTACCTTTACAAATTTCTAAGTCGATGGTAAAATAATTGTAATAATAAACTAAAAGCAATTAGTTTTCGTGCGTCAATGTAAAACAGCTGTTTTGGTCGCCACCCTAACAATAATAATTAAATGTTTATTTTTAACAAAATATGATGAAAACTTTCAATAGGCCACCGCCGATGTATAGATTTTGTCCCAATTATATATTTAATTTGATGTTTAGTCAATACCTATATTTATTTAATTAAAGCATATCTTCGTTTGAATATAACTCCTGTTGATACATTTTATGATCCTGACAATACGATTAATAATGTAATTGATTTTCTTCACAAACTTACAAGCACAAACAAAATATACGATAGATTAGCCTGTTTTAAATGGTGATATGCTATCATGTGATGCCTTTATAAACGTGGACAGAGTTAGAGCTGTTGTAAGAGCATCCAATTTACGGAACTCCCCAAATTCTATTTGACTGTCTTACACAATACAAAATTTGCAACATCGCGAAGATACAATTTTGTTGTACATGTTACTTGTATTACAAGAAGCATTTTTGTCGAATAAACGTATTTTTGAAGCCATTTTCAAAATAAAATAATTATGTAGTTTCTATGTATAAATAAACAAATTATCATATATCACAGGCGTTCAACACTGACATTCTGATTGGCGAATGTAGCTCGAGTGATGTTAATAAAGCTATATATATATATTGTCGTATGTTGTATGCGTAATATATTGATAAATGCGTGACTGTCTGTTGTCTGATTGGCGAATGTAGCTCGAGTGATGTTAATAAAGCTATATATATATATTGTCGTATGTTGTATGTGTAATATATTGATAAATGCGTGACTGTCTGTTGCCGGTGAATCTTTACATTGTAGTTTTGTCGTTACTCAATGTTTGTTTTCTAAATTTGAATGCTTGAAATGTTAACTAAATTTCTTGTGTTTTTAGTATTTTTATAACATACAAGTATTTGTTATTTTTTAGGAGGCAGTTGTGCAGTAACTTAATAAGATACCTTCTATAATAAATATTATTATTAGAGGTAGTATATTTTCCAGAATATCTGTAATTATGTAGTATTGCAAATACATCATTTAGAAAGTATTCATGAGCGTATGAATCTAATCGTATAATTAACTTTGCGGTGAAGCGTTAGAAATACTTAGTGTGAAACTTACATTACTTAACCATGAAAACCAGTTTAAAATTACTATTATTATGAACTTATATTTTATGAATTATGATCTTTTATCAGGTAACATACGGTGTTTAGTGGTAAAACACCCATGTATTAAGTTCGACAATTCAATTGTGAAATAACATCTCACGTGCGTGACGTCGCAATAAAACAAGCGTGAGGTAGACGCTAAAATAATGTTAAAAATTTGTTAAAGACTTATTTTGCATCAAGTATGACACTTTATTCCAATGAAAATTATTGTCTTGTTAACTTGAATGTGATATGTGTTGCAATCTGTTTTAATTCGTATTTTGTGGTTGAAAAACAAAAATAAATGTAGGAATTACTTTTTGTTGTGTTTCTTACAAATAACCAAATTACACTCGCCATGCTTTGCTTGCGTATGGGAGATTATGGCAATGTTTAGACGAAAATCAGCTTTTTCTGCAGTTATGTTGAATTTACTAAACTCGTCATCTAAAACAGATAAAAGCTCGACAAATCTCGTTTTTTATCGTTTTCAGAAAACTCGAAATGGTGTAAGATCCTCTATATGTTTCATTTTATTCACTATGCATTACACTTAACAAACTATTTCAATAACGCACATACCTTTCTGTTGCATATTTAATTACATGATTTCACATTCATTATCGCATCATTTCAATATTTGATAGTACCATAAAAGTAAATTCGCATTAAACATTTATCCCCCTATTGTTGCAATTTTTCTTTGTTTGTTCCGTGATTGTGTACCCTCCTCCCGGGGCCCTTGTTGTCCCCCTAAGTTGTCCATAGTTGTCTTTATGGTCGGCCAAACCATTCCTTGCATCTACTGATCTCATTCTTTTATGCCATCGCAACTCCTAAATGCCTATTGTTTAATATACTGTTGTTTTTCCGTGCGTCTGTGTTGGGAGGCATTGTCTTGTATACATTGTATACATGTTTTATTTTCGTCTCACTATTGTGAACAACAATACATACATATACATATTTACAAAGAAACATTTACATTGTTACACAATACCATTTACATTTGCATTATAAGAGACTATAAAACATAATCAAACATACATGACCATTAATAAAACATTACTACACAATTAAATGTACGTACAGATATGATACGATATGTAAAACTATTCACAATTATAATGTGAGCAAATATTCACTCATTTAAAAGACATTGTCTGTGCTTAAGTATATCATAGCAGGTTTTGGCACATTCATAGCCTGGAAGATATAATTTTCATTTTATCTACATCACATGAAAAAACAAAATCATCACAGAATGATCTAGCTGTGTATGGGACGTTCCCTGTAACAACTTAATCTCTCTTTAAATACAAGGGTGAGATAAATGAATCAAATGATTCTTGTGTAAGAGCCGTTTTCACAATATGTGATAAGCATCATTTACACACAATAATCTTCACCGATACTATAATTTCAAAAGTTGCGAGATTTCGCCCGTATGACTACCTCGTAATTGACAATATATGAGGGCTGCTTTGGGATTTACAACCTCTACTGTAAGAGACGTCATTTCAAGAAAACGCACCAAGTGATGTCAATATTAGCAAGCAGGAAACAATATTTACTCCATATGGTCACTTCGTTTTCCGATTGCGATATGGGACAAATAATGCTTACTGTCAGTACATGGTGACGTCACATAAGACGTTTTCTAGAATGACGTCACTAAAAGGAGAGGTTGGAAATCGTACAGCGGCGCTCATATATGTATTGATGGGACCATCGTCAGTGCTTGAGATATCGGAATAATTATGCTCGTTACAGACGAGTGAACCAATAGACATCTTTGACAATAGAGATATAAAATGGGTGCTCGTAACAACGTTTCTCGAGATAAACATGTTGTACTTCTTTAATTTTAAGATATCTATAATTCTTTTGTCTCGTCTGAACTAAGATCTGTGAGAACCTCCGTTAGTTAGGAAACCAATGTAGCAAGTCATGAAACATAATTATATGAGAGTGACCTATCAGAGCGGAATCATGTGTTTTGAATATACTTTCTTGAAAGTGCTTAAAGATGTATCTGGCTCATCTCAACATAAAATGTTTGAATTGGCTTCATCCAGTATTGTTGTTGCATTGGCTAAACATCTCTAATAAGAACCATTGCAATGTATAACCGATTGAAAATATATTTGTTTACCATATTACTAATAGACAAAATAGCCTGATTGTTAAAAAACTGGAAAGTTTTTGTAATTTGATGATGTACAAATATCTTTTTTTCGCCAAATACGGATCAATACATTATGAGTTCATGTTCCTTGATGTTTTAACTATAGGAAATATATTTTTCATGTTTGTTTCGTTAAAAAGGTGAACAAAAAATTAGTATAATATATATTTAATTGTTATAATTCGTCAACTAATGTGCAATTAACTAACGAGATAAGAAGTTTCCTTGTATGGGTCAATACAAACTCTTCTTTTAAATAAATATTTATCAAAATCAGCCTGATATTTTTAGCAGTCATAGTGAAATGCTGATTTATGTCCCCTTTACAAGATATACTTTTTCATCATATTTACATGTCAAAAGTACGTGTTGTGTTTGTTTACATTAAATATATGAGTCTTATTATATCTCGCGATTAATAAGATATCGCCAGGGAGATGTAAGCTTTTAGCAACCCTAATGAAACAAATAATGCAATTATAATGATTAGTAATGGCAATGTTATCCCAATAGCGCTATTCCGCACGCAATGCTAAGTAGTGTGTCCTTGGTTGATGAGTGTCTCGAAAACTTCCATTACATCAGCTCAGCCATGTTAAGTGCTTGACGAAGATAACAGGGGTACCATTTCTGATAAGAATTAAAAGCATTTGAACCTTTTAAACATAGGGCTTCGAAAAAGTTTAACAAGATTAGTTCTGGAAAATTCAACTTACAGTCACTGATGTACGATAAAATGAATACATATTAAATGAGCAAGCTATAATTGATATCTTGAAACATTTCCCTCATACTCAGACAAGGACTAATGTGTGAGCATAGCGTCGTATATACAACGCAAACTATAATTATATTTAATATAGAACAAAGCATGGATTGATGTATGGCGAGACAATTATTGTATGTTACCAATTTTGTGATAAAACTGTACAATTGTCAAAATGCGGCTAAATTTTCTCTTAATCAAAGTGTAACTGTTGACTGTTTTCAACCGTGATTTTAACTCTAATGTATTCGTTTGAATGGTCTTAAATTCTAAATACCCGATTTCCAATATCGTGCACGGGATTACAAAATGAAAATTTTGAACATTCCGAATTGTGTTGCAGTTGTAATTACACTTTGTATGGCAACAAACTGTGATGGAAGTTTAATCAGCAAAAACAATTCTCCTCGCGACTTGTAGGTCGAAGCTTTAGTCGTATTGTAAAAATATCATTAACAACATGTTTCGAAGAATGCCAGTGGAGCGTGAGATGTTCCTCAATCAATTATAACAATAGAATGCACTTGTGTGAATTAAACACAAAAATGCAAAGCGATCAATTCCCACTGGTGAAAGAAAAAGGGTGGCATTACGCTGACATGACGGGATTGAAAAAACAAGAGGACGCAACGCTATGCAATACCTACAACTGTGATATCACTGAGGCCTGCGTAGATGACAATTGTGTAAAGAAGGAATGTTTTCCGGGGTACCCCTTTGTTTTACATGGAACAACGCTTGGAAATATGAACATTGTAGGATCAGCAGTCATGATCAGATGTAAACGAGGTCATATAATGAACGGAGAAGGGCGTGTTGTTTGTCAGCCTGACGGTATGTGGTCGGCACTTCCTGTCTGTGTATATAACATGAACTGTAACATTGGTATGCGTTACGATTTCAGTTCATCAAAATGTACGCACAGCTGTCCCAACGGATATGCAGACACATTCAGAACTTTCCCAGACCACATATGTTGGGGTTATGACTCCTATGGTTTGAAAAGATCGTCTGTGAACGCGTGTCAGCAGGAATGTACAGGACATGATAACTGTTCGGCAGCCGATTACGAAACAACATCTCAGATGTGTCACATACAATTTACTGACAATACAGAGTGTTTGAATCCGGGCACTCGATGGATATATTCTTTGCGCGATTGTGAATGATAAACTTTCCCTTGCTATAATAATACTGCATGTTTGGTGATCGGGTCCTTCACCGTAAACGTAGAGGCCAGTCAAACATGTATTCAGTTTTTCTTCAGATGCCAGAGACACTGCAATCTCGCCGTCAATGGCACAAAAAACGGTTTACCTTTGGTTTAGTGACAACAAGACGGGTTTAGTATTCGATGAGGCAAAATTGCAAACGGGATCAAAGAAACTGTTGTATTTTGCTTATCTTATCATCAAGTAGTGGGCAATGTTTGTCACAGAAGGCGGTGTTCGGCGATATTTGCATCTGAGGTTGTTCCGTTATTGTTTATAATGAAGCATTCATCTTATTGTATTAATATTTTCATACATTAAGATTCAAATAATGTTATACTTTCTGCAAACGTTTTTCATGTTTTCTTATATGACACCTGGTGTCATCCACTCTTCGTAATCGAATGATAAATCTCACCGATATGTTTCGTTGTTCAAACTACCATGTTTCTATAAAAAAAAACGTTCCGCAAAAATCATCGATTTCCCTTTGAATAGCAATTTTGAAAGAATAAAAATATCATTTGAATCTTAATTAGTTCTGTTAGGTTATTGTTTTACTGATTAAGCTTTATTATAGGCAAACACAGGACAGTACTCAAACCTACTCGGTTGAATAATTTCTACATGTGTTCGCCGTCGAACGTTGATCTTTTCGTGCTCAGTTTCCTCTTTGGTTCGTTTGGCTTCTGATAGGCCACGGAATACATGTTTGATTGGCTTCTACTGTCCACTGTTGTATAACAGTGTTCATGCCTTTGGGAGTTGTCAAGAAAGTGTGTGCATGTACTTATTTACTCGGTTTGTTTTTAGTAGTGTAGATTGTAGTACAAGTGTGTCAGTTTCGAGCCGGTTCTCCTATTTGCACTCATCCTTTATATTCATGCCTTTGGTCAATTTTCGGCGCAGCCGTACTAACATGGTTTTGCTATTTCCATATCAGTGTTGTGTAAAACAATTAAGTCTTACATTAACCACATAGGCAATTTCGCTTCAACCGAACAACGTTTGTAACCTTGACGCGGATTGGTTGACCTTTCGATAAATTTACCTAACCTAAGTCCACTGAATTCCGGTGATTTTACCGAAATCCATTTTGGATCTGGAGTGACCAGCAATGGTAACATCTCAGCATTTTTTTATGTTACACAACAAGTATTAACCTTAACATTGCCCCGACCATCTTTTTTAAGATATTTCTTGTTAGTGATTGAAGTATATGTGCGTCAGTTTGGAGGCGGTTCTCCTAGTTGCATTCATCATTTAGATTCATGCCTTTGGTCATATCACATGTGCTAGTGTCCTTATATGTATTGTTGTGCTTTTGTGTGATTTTCTTTCCTTGCGACAACTGAGATATATCCAGGGAGTTATAACTATCCAGTACCGTTAATTAAACATTGCATTTTTTATGATTTGTTATGAAAATATATTCCCAATAGCACCTGTTTCGTACATAATACTAATTAGTTTTACATTGATTGGTGTGTGTGTGTGTCTAGAACTTGTACACCATTGCATCAGTCATGCCGAGTGATGGATGAAGATAACGGGGATAATACAGTGTATATATAATTTATAATTGAAATCATTGGACAATTTTGTAATTTGCCTCGGGTTCGAGAACGTTTATTCAAATGTATCATGTAAAATTTGGAAAAATTAACATACACTCACTAATGTACGATCAAATATATAAACATAAAATGCGACCATCTGTAGTTGATGACTTTATTTGAGTTAGTTTATCTCCTGTTTGTACTGGGATAAGTACTTACGCGTGTGTATTAAGTCGCAAATAAAACGCTAAAGAAGCTCATGCGTGTGTGTTTCAAGAAAATGTTTGTGATATAACGATTTGGAAAAAAACCTGGACTATTATCAAAATGTGACAAAATGTTCATCAACATAGCTTTAGCGGTCATCGTATTCAACCATAATATTTAGCTGCACTATTGTTGTATGAACCATCTTAACTTTTGAATTGCGCGAGTTTAACTATTAGACAGAGGATTATTACAAAATGAATATTTCGAATCATCCGAATGCTGCTGCAATTGTGATTGTACTTTGTATCACGATTCACTATGGCGAAAGTTTAATCAGCAACAAAGTATTTTCCTCGCGACTTGTAGGTCAAAGCATTAATAGCCTAGTACAAATATCATTTACAACATGTTTCGAAGAATGCCAGCGGAGAGTGAGTTGCATGTCAATTAATTATAACAATAGAATGCACTTGTGTGAATTGAACTCAAAAAAGCAAAGCGATCAATTCCCACTGATGAAAGAAAAAGGGTGGCATTACGCTGACATTACAGGATTCCAAAACCAAGAGGACGCAACGCCATGCAATACCAACTGTGATATCACTGAGGCCTGTGTCGATGACAATTGTGTAAAGAAGGAATGTTTTCCGGCGAACCCCTTTGTTTCAAATGGAAAAACGCTTGGCAATATGAACATTGTAGGATCAGCAGTCATGATCAGATGTGAACCAGGTTATAGAATGGACGGAGAAGGGCGTATTGTTTGTCAGCCTGACGGTATGTGGTCGGCACTTCCTGTTTGTGTATATAACATAAACTGTATCGTTGGTATGCGTTACGATTTCAGTTCATCAGAGTGTACATATAGCTGTCCCAACGGGTATGCGGACACATTCAGAACTTTCCCAGGTTACGGATGTTGGGTTTTCATCTGTGATTTTATGAGTTCATCATCTTTGGACGAATGTCAGCAGACATGTAGGGAACGTGATGATTGTACAGCAGCCGATTTCTCTGATCAGACCCAGACCTGTTACATACAATGTACCGACGATTTAAGTTGCCCAATAGAGGCCACGATTTGGACATATTCCTTGCGCGATTGTGTGTAAGAAACCTAAAATTCCCCTTGTTTTGATAACACTGCATGTGTGCCCTTTACTAGAAACGTAGAGACCAGTCAAACATGTGTTCAATATGTCTTAAGATGACAGGTAAAAGAACGTCGTCAAGGGCACAACAAACGTTTTTCTCTTTGCTTTAGCGACAACAAGACGGATTTAGTATTCGATGAATCAAAATTGCATACGGGATAAAATATACTGTTTGTTCTTGCTTATCTTATCATCAATGAGTCGGCAATGTTTGGCACATAAGGCGGTGTTCGGCGTTATTTGCATCTGATGTTGTTCTGTTATTGTCTATAATGGAGCATTCACCTTAATGTATTAATATTTTTATACATTAAGATTCAAATAATGTTATATTACCATCTTACTTAAGTTTAAGTAGGACTACACAGACAATTCAACATTTATCAGGTTACACTTGATTATCTCTAAGGTTATCATACAATCAGGGGAAGATCTTCGTGTATGATATGTTGCCATCTCTCTACGATCATGTTTCTAATTCACAGTTTACAGAAAGCTAATTGAGATATTGATTTTTTAAATAGAAAATGTAGTAAAAGGTGGCGATGTTTGGCAGCCACTAACATTTTCAAAGCTGGTGCAATTTGGGCACGTAAGATATTCAATGTGACGCTTTCTGAAAAGTTTTTCATGTTTTCGTATTGACACCTGATGTCATCCCCTCTTCGTAATCAAATGATAAATCTCTACGATTTGTCTGAATTTATTATAAATAAAAATACAAAATATCCCTAGTTTATCTAGTTTCGTTTTGATATCAAATATCGACTGATTTAAGTTCCTTTACACGTTAATATCTGGATTTTGTAAATGCAAAGTATATTTCGTTGTTTCAAACTACCGTGTATCCTTAAGGGAATGAAAAACTGTCTAAAATCATCGATTTCCCATGGAATAGCGAATAATAAAGAAACAAAATATCATTTGAATATTAATTAGTTCAGTTAAGTATTTGTTTTACTGATTACGCATTATTATAGGAAAACACAGGACAATACTCAAACCTACTCGGTTGAATAATTTCTACATTGGTGAACGTTGATCTGTTCGTGCTCAGTTTCTCTTTGGTTCGTTTGGCTTCTGATAAAACATGTTTGATTGTACTGTTCACTGTTGTATAACAGTGTTCATGCCTTTGGGAGTTGTTACTCGGTTTGTTTTTAGTAGTGTAGATTGTAGTATAAGTGTGTCAGTTTCAAGGCAGTTCTCCTATTTGCACTCATTATTTATAATCATGCCTTTGGTCATTTTTCGGCGCAGTCGCACTAACATGGTTTTGCTATTTGCATATCAGTGTTGTGTAAACCAATTAAGTCTTACATTAACCACCTAGGCAATTTTGCTTTAACCGAACAAAGTTTGTAACCTTGATTGGTTAACCTTTCGAGAAATGGTACACTACCTTACCAAAATCCACTGAATTTCGATGATTTTACCGAAATCCATTTTGGATCTGGAGTGACCAGAATGGTAACATCTCAGCATTTTTTTATGTTACACAACAAATATTAACCTTAAAATTGCACCGACCATCTTTTTTCAAGATATTTCTTGTTAGTGATTGAAGTATATGTGCGTCAGTTTGGAGGCGGTTCTCCTAGTTGCATTCATCATTTAGATTCATGCCATTGGTCATATCACATGTGATAGTGTCCTTATATGTAGTGTTGTGCTTTTGTGTGGTTTTCTATTTCGTCAATGTATACGACGAAATGGCAACTGGTAATTATGCTTTATTTTTTTATGTTTAGTCAAATATTTATAATAATGTCAGGTACATACGTTTATACTGATAACAACACCTGCATATTCGATAGTCAAATGATAATATTGTCTATTTCGTAAATATTCAAAAATTCTAATAATACAATAATGAAGTTAGACGTTTCCAGGAAAAAATACCCATTGATGCACGAGTCTAAAACAGGATGTATCCATTTATTCTACATGTGCACCTAAATGGCAAGCAGAAGACGGGTGTACACAAACAAAACATCTTATGTAGATAAAACTGTATAATACGTAGATAAAAACCAATTTACAGGGCGAGAAAAAAGACATTCACAATGACATTTTGCCATGGTTTTGTAAATTAACACATAATCCAGTTAGTGATTTTGTAAAGTTTGAGGTTTCAACCTATCCATGTCTAACATTTTACGCGCCCCTACAGTGCCTTGAATCCATTGCCGTTACATCCACACGCTGCTTTTAACCCATCATAGTTTTGATATTTGACCTTTTTCGTCCTTAGACTTAGCCAATGATATCATTATTTTCCGTGATACTATTTTTCATTGATCGGTATTGCACGTGTGTACTGCGTTTAAAATAAACGGCTATTTTTCCGTGTTCTAACCAATGTACACACTATATAGCCTATAGTGTAATAACTGTTGGTCAAAATCGAGTTGTTTCAAGCGGCTCTCTGATTGGCTGTGGACACATGTCTATTCGCGCTTTTATACGCGTTCTTCAGTTATAATGTATATACAGAAAAGCCTATAATAATTTATGTTATCACAGTTTGCAATGTAAAAGAGTCTATAACTACTCGTCATACATGTATCACAGTTTGCTCGTCTTTTCTTCATACATATCCTGATCATCAGAGTCATAAGGAGCATCGCAGTCTTGTTCAACTTTAACCAATCTAGCTATATCTACTATGGTAACTTTACTGTTAGGACGTTGGCCATTTTCTTTGGCTTTTGCTGCTTGTTCTGTTGCGTTCTTCAGTTTCACTT
This sequence comes from Mactromeris polynyma, assembly GCA_032209605.1. Taxonomy (NCBI): domain Eukaryota; kingdom Metazoa; phylum Mollusca; class Bivalvia; order Venerida; family Mactridae; genus Mactromeris; species Mactromeris polynyma. The sequence continues at coordinate 2,835,990 of JASFXZ010000041.1, forward strand.
TCAGTGCGGCTCTCTTCCATCGATTGGCTACCACGTTACCTCGTTGTAAAATGGAGTGTTTCAGCCTAATATATAGAATAGTGTTCAGTGATAAATAACGACAAATGATTTATGTTCACATACAAAGAGTTGATGAAATATTTCGTTTTGATTATTGACCAGTTTAGTTTTTTTCTTCTTGTATCCAGCACACCGATATTATGTAGAACTTGATTATTGTCAATAAATATATTCAAATTATAAAAGTAAAGTGTTTTTTTTTATTATAGTGTCACCCCTGTTTTCTTTTGACAATGTATGTTTGTTATAGTTAGGACATACAGTATACTACGTGAGTGGTCATATATAATATAATTTATCAAATGAGTTTTCTTGAAATGATAAATACGAACATTTGAGTTTTTATATTTGTTTGAAAATGAGTTTGAAAAATTAATTTAGTCATGAATGTGACGTTATATTTATTATAAAATGAACATTTTATCGGTAAAGGTAACTTCTTCATACATAAACAAAAGCGGTTATCACTGTGGCCATTTTTTTCACATGCGAATTATTGATATATAAGATAATACATGGGTGTTATTATCCATCTGCGATGTCATTTATACTATAAATATTTTGTTTAAATCCAATAAACACCATTTTTCAACAATATTTATTGATTCTGTCGACCTAACTAGTTTCCTGGAATTAATTAATAACGCATACTCATGGAGGACAAATGATCGAAGCCAAATGTCACGGAGTGTCATGACCCGCCCAGCCCGGTAATCGTACTCGGACTTCCCCATGTGACAGTCAAACGCTCTAACCATTGACCTTACAGAGCGAGGCAATATATTTCTATACAATGATCACTATCTGAAATTACTGTTCAACTGGATAACAATATTTCTGTTCTGATCAAAGTCCACAATGGAAACATCTGTTACATGAAACATGTCATTAGAGTTTACTCTTACCTCGGATCTTTGGCAATCTGGACAATCGTAAAGATGCTCTTTCTTTCAAGTCTTTTAAACTTCTTCTTCACTTCATTTAATTCATCTTGTTCATCAACTTCTTGTAATGTACTTAACCCACCGCTTCTTGTACTCATTTTCATTGTGGATCCCATATCCTCGTCTTCCATATGTTTCTGTAACTTTCTGAAATAGATACGAATATATTATATACAACTTCCATCATGTATGTTGATTTTTTTTTAAATTAGAATATATAACAGTTTACTGTTTCTTGTAAAAGGCGATTGAAGAAGTCACGCAGAAAATGTCACAAACAAGGTACGCAGACCTTTCCATACAGAGAGGGGACAGAAAGCAATACTGTATTTTTTTAATGATAAGGACGAGAAAACCAAACAAAACAGTAACATCGACACATATACGACATCGGTGTGTCTTAAAATAAAAGGTGTACCATTACATAGAGACATACTTGTACGAAAGCGGTTTACATGGCTGGTTGTTCATGTTTACAAATTTGATTTTTTTTAAAAAGTACGACAAACGAAACAGAGTCGTATATACGGAGTAGGCAGAAAACAATACCGAAATGTTCAAGACAAAAAAACAAACAGTACAGCATTATCAATAGAATAAAACATAATTACTGTAACACTCACTTGAAATTATGAACAAAGTTTTGACTCAGTGTACCGAATTGTTGTTCTCGGCGACGGCGGGCCAGTTTAGACCACAAGTCAGTCTTCTGTGTCGCTTCTTCTGGAGTGTCTACAGCATCGGAAACCACGGTGGCAACTGTTTGTTCGGAGATTGTGGTGTCATCAGAAATAACCGATTTCGTATCGTCATCTTTTACACCCTAGGAAAAGAAAACAAAACTTGTGACTATTTAGATTATGGCACGTAACAAATGTGTGTATGTTTCTACTCTTTTTTAACACAATATTGAACATAATTTCTGTTTCTGTGTGTTAGCATGTTTACCGCGCTAAACTAGAGACCAATACATAATTGATGAGCAATTCAGGGGGACATTACTAAAGTTACGCATTACATGCGCAATATATGTATTAAAGTTACATAGTGTAGTACGTTTGACTGTTTATATATCCAACAGACAGACGCGGTGCATGACACGGAGAGCAGCAAGCAATTAAAAATGAATTTTGAAATGTATTGGTGAACCTGATGGGAACACTCGTACCCCACATTCCTTATGACAACACCTAACATTGAAGTAACTGCGACCATATGGATATAAGAAATTATGAATTCCAATATTTCAGTACCTGCATGTCCCGCACAAGTTGTAAACCTTTCTCAACACTAAGTTCCCTTTCTTCAGCTTGTAATGGTGTTGGTGTGGTCAGTTTTAACTCGGTAATTGAGCAGATCTGCAGGAAAGTGGCCATTCTGTGTAACACCATACAGAAAAATTGTATCACCTGGTAATATAAGACAATGAACAAAATATAGTAATTTTTATTTCATGTGTTTTTGAGAGTTATTGCATTCTTGGCATAAGCTATTGACTTTCATTTCAAGACAATGACATATATGAACACTGCTCTGGGATTTACAACTTCTTCTGTAAGTGACATCATTTCAAGAAAACGTAACATATGATGTAATTATTTGCAAGTAGGAAACAATATTTACTCCATATGGTCACTTTGTTTACACATGTTTATATGCGGCAAATATTGCTTACTGTCAGTACATGGTGACGTCACATGTGACATTTTCTTGGAATGATGTCACTAAATGAAGAGGTTGGAAACCGTACAGTGATGCTCCTATGTACCTTGTCTGGCTGTGATTTGTGTGTGTCATTCCTTGCTAGAGTATTTTTACTAAAAAGGCACCAAAACAGCTTAATTGAATCAGCTTAAGCGCCATGCAAGGTACCAATTATTCAAAATGCTCTCAATATTAGAGTTCATGGCTTTAAGGGTGGCTGTGTGGTTTGTGGATGGCTTTTCCACTTATTTCTTATAATCTTGGCACTTGCTATGTTTTCTAAATTGAATCGACTTTATTGAGATATTGAGCAAAAAGAATAATTATCAAAATATCTCGTAATTTTAAATATTCTTTGCGGTTTGTGGGTGTCTATATGTTGTTTTGACATTTGCTATGCATGCTTTCATTTTACCTGACTGCAAAATTGGATCTGTTAAATTGAAATGACGTTATACTCCAGGAAAGGTTATGCATAATGAAAATGTTCATCAAAAAAGTCAATATATCTGTATCTGCTGGGACGGTTTGCCAAAGTATATAAACGAGAACACTTAATTGTTTGTTAATATTTATGAAAATAATTACGTTATTCAACAACATTCAATTTAGTTTTTCTGCTATCGTTCACCATTGTGGTGGGTTTGGTTCAGTAAAACACCAATAACGATCAAAAGTAGGTTACCTTTTGATACAAAATTCAAAACTTCCGGCAAAGAAATGTTGAAAGAGGACTTCAGTAATGTTGCGATATCTTGTGCCCAATCCATTTGCATTAAAGTAAGAAATCAAGAAAATTACCAACAGTATCCCGAATACCGCCGTGAAAGCCATGCTGATTGGTTCAATAGATTCTCCAAAGTTGCCATCGGCACATGGCAACTTGATTGAGATAGACCCATCAGAGTCTGAGTTGACTTGTTGTAGACTGAAGACAATCGTGACGAACAAAGCATTCATGAGCAAGAAGAAAAGACACACAGTGTTCCTGAAAACATCAAGATCATCAAAATAGACTAGTTGAGATGTCCAATCAAATGGATGAACTGTATTAAGACAGACCCAAATAATGCATAGCTGTTTAGATGTACTCATCAGCTTTAGTATGCGTCAACACTAACAGAAAGCAAACTAGCATTCTACTAACATTAGCCATATTCGCGGTTGTGATTAATTTTGTATCGGTACCCACAGGTGTCAGATGAACGAAATGCATTTACACCAATAATGACAAATTATTCTCGGTATATTTAAAACGACTGAATTTTACGTATATGATGGTTAACACGATCGGAAGCAAGACATATACTTGAAATAAACTGAAGGCGTTTGTTGTCTAGAAGGCGTCTGATATGCATTTGTTTTTATAAGAAGGGTATCTTATGTGAGTTTCGAACAGTTAAATGTTTATCAGTTTCCACGATATGTCAATACTGGACTTAAGGCTCTATACTGAACAAATTTTCTAAACGTCCATGTAATGAAATACAAATTAAGGAAGAAGGTTTTATACGCCGACTTCAAATTTGGCATTCTAGTACTATACATAGTACTCTATCGATTTCACAAAGAAAATACATATTTATCGTCATGATTGACCACGCGTGACGGTGAGTACGATTTAGTAGTAAGCGGTCAATTTCATTACAATGCAATCCACATTGTATGTCCAACACGAAAAACAGAAAATATGACGAGAATGGCATCTCAAGAACGCGCCAGAGCCGTCGGTATAATTGATGCTGGTACTCCGATTCGACAGGTATAACTAACTTGATAAATTAATTAATCAATTCAAATAGAATTTGGAAAATAATTATAAAACTTTTTTTTTTTTTGTATTATTGACCGCTTTTTCTTAATACTTCTGATTGCCCGTCTGTTCAATAGGCGCACATATGTACATTTGTTTCTGTTCTTATATTTCGACGAAATACCAAGTGGACGTTTAGAACTTTGGTTCAGTGTATATGTGCCTCTCTAGTTTCTCCAGTGTGTACCTCAATTCCAGAAGTTCCTCTTGAGTCTTTGCCTGTTGTTTCTTATCGCTTTCAATTGGGAACAGATAGGTTTTTATCAGTTCTTGCCAGAACACAGTCTCTTCATCCTTAATTTTATCTACTGCGCCGTCCATCAGTTCTTTGTCTTGTATCCAATGTTGGGCTGGCTTATCGGACTGAGACTCGTCTTGAAATAAAGGGTTGACTGGAAGATGAGCCCGGGGATAGGGGAGAAAATAGAAAGGGCGATTATACATATATAGCATGCACCATGCAGGAAGTTGTGGTCGGTACTGCGATGTACTGTGATCTGCTGTGTTGTGGTATTCTGTGATATCTGCTGTGGTGTGGTATTCTGTGATGTGTGCTGTGTTGTGGTATTCTGTGATATGTGCTGTGTTGTGGTATTCTGTGATATGTGCTGTGTTGTGGTATGCTGTGATATGTGCTGTGTTGTGGTATTCTGTGATATGTGCTGTGGTGTGGTATTCTGTGATATGTGCTGTGTTGTGGTATTCTGTGATATGTGCTGTGGTGTGGTATTCTGTGATATGTGCTGTGGTGTGGTATTCTGTGATATGTGCTGTGTTGTGGTATTCTGTGATATGTGCTGTGGTGTGGTATTCTGTGATATGTGCTGTGGTGTGGTATTCTGTGATATGTGCTGTGGTGTGCCTTGATTTTATCTGCTGTGTTGTGCTGTGCTGTGATTTCATCTGCTGTGGTGTGGTTTTCTGCGATATGTGCTTTGGTGTGGTCTTCTGTGATATGTGCTTTGGTGTGGTCTTCTGTGATATGTGCTTTGTTGTGTTCTTCTGCGATATGTGCTGTGCTGTGTTCTTCTGTGATATGTGCTGTGCTGTGGTCTTCTGTGATATGTGCTTTGGTGTGGTATTCTGTGATATGTGCTGTGGTGTGGTATTCTGTGATATGTGCTGTATTGTGGTATTCTGTGATATGTGCTTTTGTGTGGTCTTCTGTGATATGTGCTTTGGTGTGGTCTTCTGCGATATGTGCTGTGCTGTGTTCTTCTGTGATATGTGCTGTGGTGTGGTCTTCTGTGATATGTGCTGTGCTACGCTACGCTGTACAAATTGTGCTGTATTGAGTTGAGTTATGTTGTATTTCTATTGATTTACGCATTTGTGATGAATCCTACTAATGCCTTTAAAGTTGATATCGAACAAAAACATGTCCATTAATTACGTATGAGAAATTGGCAATGCGTGGTTGTTTTTATTGTTAGTTAATGCTTTTTTTAAAATGTATGAAAGTGACTGAGCCGTACTCAGACGTTAGATAACAAAATGCATAATTGATGTTCCTGAACTATTTTCCATTCGCTTGGATGGCTATCGAGTATAATTTCAAACTGATAGCCTGTACATTCAATTCGTTTTAAGTAGGGATGTCAACAAATTGCAATTTTATTATTTGAATATTTGGATAACCAACCACTTTTGCATTTAGCTGTCATATATTGATTTTTTTTCGTATTTCGAATGACGAACCAATATTGTATTGTAATTGTTATTGTAAATGCTAAGCCACGGTTTAACTTAAGTGATTGCCATTTGCCATGTTACTAAAATGTCACAAACGCTCAATCAGTGATGTAAACATTCATCCGATAATGTTAATATCTTAACCATAACCTCTCTTGCTTCTGTTTACATTAAAAATGCACCCTCCCTCTCCATAGCAACAGTGTCCATTTACCTGGAGTACTAACGTGCGCTCTCCATAGCAACAGTGTCAATTTACCTGAAGTACTAACGTGCCATCAGTTTACCTCTCTCGAGCAACACCCTCTCAACAACAATCTCAATCTGTGTTCACTAAGGGCGTTGCTCTTGAAAGGGTACACTTTGTTTGGACTTTTCTGCAACTTTTATTTTCTTTTTTGTGTTGGTTAGCTTCACAGAATAGTTCAACTTTTCTGCGTACGTCGAGTAATATATATATATTATATACGTATACAGGTGTAATTATTTCATCAAATTCTATACATGGGGAAAGCTATATTTCTTGATACATTGATATATACTGAGGTTTAAATAATAACCATATAGATACTACAGATTACACAGATGGTAAATATAGAATACTGTATATATGTATTGCCTTTTATTTGTAATACGTGTTTCAAACGAAAATATAATGTAGCAAATACACCACCCTAATATAACACATTTTTGTTCCAATCTGCACTCCCTCTGTCCCATTCTCCAATCTTCTTGTCTAGTTCCCCTTCCCTACCTCCCCCGTCCCCTCCCCCTTTCTCTCTCCAGCTCCCTCTCTCTCCGTCCCTCCCTTTCCATCTCTCCCTTAATCTTTCTCCTTCTTCCCCCCTCCCTTCCCCTCTCTCCTTCTCCCCCCCTCCCTTCCCCTCTCTACCTCCCCTCCCTCTTTATCTCCTTCTATGCCCCCCTCCCTTCCCCACTTTACCTCCCAACCCTCTTTATCTCCTTCTCTGTCCACCTCCCTTCCCCTCTCTAACTCCCATCCCTCTCTATCACCCCTCCCTCTCTACATCCCCTCCCTCTTTATCTCTTTCTCTGTCCCCCTCCCTTCCCCTCTCTACATCCCCTCCCTCTTTATCTCCTTCTCTGCCCCCTCCCTTCCCCTCTCTACCTCCCCTCCGTCTCTATCTCCTTCTCTGTCCCCCTCCCTTCCCCTCTCTACCTCCCCTCCCTCTCTATCTCCGTCTCTGCCCCCCCCTCCCTACCCCTCTCTACCTTCCTTCCCTCTTTATCTCTATCTCTTTCTCTGTCCCCCTCCCTTCCCCTCTCTACCCTCTCCATCTCTATTCCCTCTCTTTCTCTGTCCCCCTCTCTTCCCTTCTCTCTATCTCCCTCTCTACTTCCCACACTCTCTCTCTCATTATCGATATATTCGTAGTCAAAAAAATAACAACCCATTATACTCCATAAAGAAAATACTTGGGTGTAACTCTTGCCGGGTTACACTGTAACATGTAAGGTTTGCAGGCGTAACAGACAAACACATGTCAAAAGAGCAGCATATATCAAATGTAGGCTGCCTTTGAGAAGTGTGATTTGTTTTATCGTGCCGTTTCCCATCAATTTGCCAGTCATATATGCCGGTCAGTTGATCTAACCAGTTGTCCTGTAATTAACTGCCAACCATTACTAACTTGACCACCCGCTACCAGCTGACAACTTACCAAAGTGGGGGACAAATGAATGCAGCCAAATACCACGGAAAGACATGACCTGGCCAGTCCAGAAATCCAACCCGGACCTCTCGGGTAACAGCTCGACCACTGATGCATTAGTTGAGGGGGAGTTTTGTAAGAAGGCGGATGAAAAATTTAAAAACGTTCGACAATAGTATGATAGTACTTACTACGATCCCTTGTCCCTTCGAACAAATCCGAGGCTTCCGAAAATTTCACCGCATTCTCAGTTTCAGTTTCTGAGTGTAAATCCATGCCTGTCACGTGACTAGGGGCGTGGTCAGTAAGCTTAGACTCCATTTCATCCAGACGCTCCAAAATGGCGTTCAGTTTAATGTCTTCTGTTCCTTTGGTCTCCGTCGGGCAGCAGAGGCATCTGATGAAGAAGATGGGTGTGAAATTAGCAGAAGCGGTGACATCGGTAGCAGTATTACTGTGCTTACTAACCCAAAGCACAGAATATCATGTGATCACAAATATTCCTATGAAGTTTCGTTTTTCGTGGTCAAATACGAGATATGAGCAACACTAACTTAAGTCAGATGGACAGACATATGAACATATAAGGGTTAATCCGGGTCAAACACTACTTGGTTCGGGCATGAACTATAGCAATTTTAGCAATGAATTTAACAATACAGTAAAACCCCACTTTAAGACCACCTCAATAACTTAGTATGTCGTGGCCACGAATTAACTATCACGCCCCACGACATAGTTATCTCGTGGTCACGACTTACTAACTCGTTCCCACGACATACTAAGTCGTGGGAACAAGATAAAAATAATTGCACACTTGTCACCTCTATGCCACCGTACAATTGTCATGTTTATCGTAAATCATACATGAATTTTCATCTCTACAAACCTGAACAAATTGCCGAAAGAGAACATGTAATCAGATGATCCCATCTTCTCAGCAACCCCTAACTTTTCTAACCATTCTTGAACTGCCCCTTTCTTCTCTGGTGCCTTTGTGGCCGCTTGCGGTTTTTGTGCTATGAAATGAAATTTGTACATGGTTAAATATGAGTATTTCTGAAGCAGTATTTCTGTCGTATATGAAAAAAGAGCGCGTTTTAAGCAACTAACTACATGTACAGTATTCATGAGTTTTGTTGAATCAATTAAGTTCATTACATATTTTAAATTGTAGATACATTTTTAATAGTGATCGAATGTGTTTTTCCAAATTTGTCATTTTTTAATGTCAAATTGGAATATTGACATGCTTCCATGGTATTCAAAATCCAGTTAATAGCTGGGAGTTCTAGTAAGAAACCCAGACAGTAGCTCATTACTATTAGTTGTAACATCTTGTTTCACAATCGATGTAAAATAAATAAGGTTTAAGGCTCAAACTACACTAAAATATCAAATAAAGACCACCTCAATAATAAGACCACCTCGAAATTAATAACACAATTTTCTAGTCCATGTTCACTGTGTTGCTCTTTATTCCACCTCAATATTAAGACCACCTCAATATTAAGACCAGTTTTTTTCAAGGGTCCCAAAGGTGGTCTTATTATATAGGTTTTATTGTAATTAGGTTATACGGTAAAACCTTAGTTACAAGACTACATTTGATTCTGAATGATTTCGGTCTTAGTTGTGGTCTGACTATCGAGGTAAAGATGGAATATGGAAGAAACATTGGTCCATTAAAGTACGGTGTTATCAGTGAGGTGATCTGTAAATGAGAGTTTATGGTAAAATGATTACCTGCTGCTGGTTTAGGGGACTCTCTTGTTCCCCAGGAGACCACGTGAAGATTTCCTATGGAATACAACATCAGCAACATGGACATTGAAGGTATGGCCAGAAAATACAACAATCCGTGTATGAGACACCAAAACTCCTGTCAATTAGAAAATACAACAATCCGTGTATGAGACACCAAAACTCCTGTCAATTAGAAAATTAATCGAAACTTAGGACACTGACTAAGTATACCGCTTATATTCCTTATATAAATTGTGCTAAAATGTGTATGGCCTCTGGTACGTTTGTGTTTTTATATCGCCTCCCTGCATGTGTCGTAGGGTAAAAAAAAACAAGTCTTAAATATAACACTCAAGTAACATAATATAACTTAATATGTAACGTAAATTTATTTCCCGATATGTTATTAGCAAAACTAGTAGTTTAGTATCAGTCACATTCATAGTTGCAGAATTTAGTATCATCATACCTTTATAAGTTGCCATATTGCACTTTAGCCTTTTATTATTTTATCATGTGACGGATCAGTTCCGCACGAGTTTATCCGCCACGACAGGTACACGTCGTCATTTCCTTGTGTGTTAAAAGTTACTAGCAATTGTTGAAGGTTTAATTTTCATACCTGCACGACAATCAGACAGACGTATAGATAAATTATGTTTTATTTGTTGTTAGAAATGCCCCACTACCCCACCCACTGGCGGTGACGCGAGCCGCGGCGACAATGGCGCCCAACGTGTAATTGTGAGTGATTCATCATTTGAGTCTTACACGGAGTGTACACGTTTTATATCTACGATACGGTACCCAACTTATTGCCAGTCGACTAGATATATATTCCGGAATAGTTCGTTTTATAAGGTCCCTTTACTTTTTCTTCATCTCGTGTCAGACCTCCAGGATTCCAGGATGGCGTCGTTGGATTTGGACTTCGGAGCTGATCATATGTGAGTTATATATTGTATATATTAATTTAAGGACCATACTTTATATTCTAAAACTGAACCACGTTCTTTTGATAATTGATTAATTGTCCGTCAAGTGTGTTGATTATGTTGTCATGCTTGCTGGTTGTTGTTGTATATATATGAAAGCATTGTAATACCTACCAGGTTCTTCAATTCTTAAAAAGTTAAAACTTCATTGTTTACATTTTGGAAAGTTCACTCCTAGGGTGTACATGGCCGGTACACGTACTTGTTACCTTGACAACTAACCCGTGCATGTGATAATCCACACTCATTCATATCAGTGTTCTGTAGTTCTAGCGTTAGGTACATAATATTATTAATTTAAAGCTGATTTAAATAATCTAATTTGCTTTCATTTTAAGTAAGCAATAGACAAGAGTGAGGATTTATCCTTGCCTTGAAAAGTCGTACATCTTGTTGCATCAAAACAATTATTCCCGCGTGGTTTGTAAAAGTTTATGAGAGATAAACCTCTTGTTAAATTTACAAAACAGTTTTACATCCGTTGGATATTTTACAACATATGAAACACGTGTCGCGTCGTCGGTTATATTTCCCGCGTGGTTTGTAAAAATTTATGAGAGATAAACCTCTTGTTAAATTTACAAAACAGTTTTACATCTGTTGGATATGTTACATCCGGGTCAAATTAAGTGTCACAAAATTACCCCTTCTCCTGACACGCGGTGCCGAGTTAATTGCGAGGAAATTAAATTTTAAACCTCCAGGTAGTATGCGGATTTAGCACAGTGAGCTAACAGTAAGGTTCATAAAAGGCTGGTTGTTCGAACATTTTTTAACGCAATTTTGACAATTATTCTTACCTGGGTTACAGGTTTGAATAAAATAAATTTAGATTTTAATAAATTGATAAATTACTAATTTGATGTAATTTTATTGCAATAAATATAAATTACAATAATCAATTCAGTACATGTAACCGTATTAGTAAATCGATAATACAGTAAATAATTCCTTGATTCATTGCGAAATATATATTGATTAACTAGACAAAACTAATTGTGTAGTGAGGAAATTATCAAATCAAATAGTTTGCGTGTACCCCAGTATGGCTGTAAGCGTGTGCATGTTGGCATTTATGGATCGATTTAAAGCTAAGGCGACGCTGGTATGGGGACTTCTTAAATAACAATTTCAAAATCCTTAAAACCTAAAATCATAAATTGTGAAATGAAAATAAACGATTTTCACGATTTCAGACTAAAAATGTGAATTTGTCAAGTACGCAATTGTACAGTTAAACGATATCATGACATTCAGGATATGAAATGAGGAATAAATAAGTCCACACGAGTCTTCCGTAGAAATGAGAAGTTATACTGTACCTGGGGATGTATGAACGCCGACACAATGAAAACACCAGCAACAAAGCAAAGGAACACTGTTGTAACGGAACAGAAGCCGTTATCTGCAGCCTGTTTGATCAATCCAACTATCACTAACATCATCACCAGTGAATATATCGTGGACAGTATTGCAGCATAGGCAAGCTAAAAGAAAATATTCATATTTCATCATTACAAGTTTGATAAATTATATATTAGTAAATGCAAGATTTACAACTGGAATACTTCAAAACATCATCTACTCTTAAACAATGTTTCGGCCGTTGTTTCATAGCCATTGGTAACAAACAAAACGCAAAAACATATTATTATTTTACACAAAAAATTAAACAAGCATTGAAACATTGTTTATTTCGAATAACACATAATTTCGAATAACCCATTTCAATAAGACGAACCTAAGATACAACGGAACCTGATATTCATGTATACCAAGTCTTCGGATAAAAGGTTGTCGAATAACTGAGGTCCGTCTGTATATCAAAATGATGCGTTTATATTTTTGTTGAGTATACATACCTGAACGTCACTTTTGGCCAGGAAGCACAACATAATGAAGATGACAACCGGAACCAGATTGAGTACCAACGCCCAGTACAGGGATAACGCCGGATACGCCATATTGATGGAGCCTAATACCATCAGAAAGATTGTCCCTGGGGTAAGGATGGAGGAGACCATCAGTAGCATCTGGTAGGCGATGAACAACATTGATATGTCATTGTTACGTTTTGTTACATTTTTGAAGTCGAGCAGAAGATCTAGAATGTTGGCCATTGTTGACGGCGTCCAGCGACGTCTTTGGTTGTAGAACTCGTAAAAACCTGATCAATCAAGAAATGTGAATACAATAATAAGAGTACAACGGAGCGCATCATCTTGATCATTAATTTTTTTTAGATCTATTGGTCTCTTCATTTTTTTAATACTTTTTACATTTTTTGGTCAATCTGTATTTTATTTATATTTGACGGGGTCCAGCGACGTCTTTGTTTGTAGAACTCGTAAAAACTTGATAATAAGCACACTTCTATGAAAACTGAGCATTAATAAAATCAAGAAACGAAATCCATGTCATGTAAATACAATAAGAAGAGTACAGTGGAGTTAATCATCTTGATCATTAAACTGTATTAGGTCTTATTGATCTATTCCTTTTTTTAGTATGTTTTTCATGTTCTTGGCCAATCTGTATTTTATCCGGGATGTGTGTATAAGTACTCGTAAGTGTATTTAGTACGTCTTTGTATATTAACGTCAGTATCACTGTCCAGTATCGTCCCTTACATTTATTGTTATACGATAGACCAACGAACGACAACTCTGCTAGGAGACTACATCAGTTTTGCAACGTCATGACGTCAGAACGAAAACTCTGCTAGGAGACTAGTCAAATTCGTAACGTCATGACGTCAGAACGACAATTCTGCTAAGAAACTACGTCAGCTTCGTAACGTCATAACGTCAGAACGTCGTATTGTAGCGTCATATTGTAGTTGCCATAAACAACGATCTAGTCACAAACTACACTGTACCGTAAGCGACTACAGAGCAGAAAATGATTTATAAAACATCACGCTTTACAGAGAATAACACGAATATGAGCAGTCGTCCATCGCAGACGAATAGAACAATATCCTTAAACAATGGAATAGCAGCCGGAATATCACAAGGACTTAGAGCTAAGACAGCCAATGCCAGAACAGGAAGAAAACATGCACAAAATGATTTCGGGATGGTCAGGTCTAGATTATTTTCATCACTAAGTGCCGCTTCTTTGTCTTTAGTATCTTCTCGTGCCTCGTCTACTGGATCAGATTCTCATGATTTGACAGGAACTAAAAGACAATTACGCCAAACTGGAGGCGTAAAACAATGTGAAGTTGGATGTGGACTTGTCAATAATAGAAAAGAGATGTTAGACCTAGCGGAAGTGGTCAAGGATGTTCCTGATAAGTATGATGCAGCAGATGTCAGAAGTGAACATGACAAAGAAAGAGAGAGAGCTATCAGCTTTTTAGGATCAATTGTGTTGAGTGTCCCTACTTTAAAATTGGAACCAACTCATGTTCAGTCATTCATTTCCACATTGCCTGGAGCAGTAATGGATTCTTCTAATAAAGGATCGATTTTGTTGAGCGTCCCTTCTTTAATAACGGAACAAACTCGCGTTCAGTCATTCATTTCCGCATTGCCAGGAGCAGTAATAATGGACTCTTCTAGTAAATATATAGTAGAAAAAAACCTGCATTCCACGAAACCTGATACGGTCACAGAAAATGACGTACTTACAACTAAAAGAAACAAAAGGTATCGTCTTAGAAAACTACTTTGTGGATGTTTTTGGAAGAAGAATGAGACAGCGGTTGTAGAAATATCTGAAGGCGCTAAACAATCAGTTAAGGAAAGAATTGAGATAAAAGATGATAATGTAGCAAATGATGAGGACGACGAAAATGAAAAGCAACAAAAAGATGGAAACGAATTTCTACATTTTAAACCATATGGAACTGACAAAAGAATGAAGAATGGTTGTTTCAGCGGATTATGGAAAAGAATCACAAAACGGTGAATAATTGAAAGTTGGATTTGGTTAGAAGTACAATGTAATGCAGATTAACATAATTTGTTTGGCTGAACGACAGTTTGCTCTATCGAATGTTCGTTCGACTGGTTTTGGCCTTTAGATATACAACTGATGGAAGTATGGAACGTTTATTATCAATTTTATATACATGCACATATTGCTGATGATGTGTGATGAGACGTTCGACTACTGTGCTTGTTTTATCCGCTTCTTTTCCTCTTTCTTGATAAATAAATTCATAAATTACATGACTATTTAGTTGTTATTAACTTAGCGCATTATAAGTTCACGCCGCCATAAAAATCCAGCATGTATCTAGTGTTTACTTAGTTACGTTGTTGTACAAAGGTAGGACATGCGGTAGTGATATAGAAACATTCACGATCGAAGAATTTGATACCAAAAATAATGAGGTTTTGTCATTTTTCTTTTCTCAACGATTACATGAACATTACATTTGTTGTTGAAATATCACAGAAATGTAACGTTTGGCGTAAAATCCACTCGAGTTCAATATTTCGGCCTAAGTTGGCATTTTTAAAGAGCAAAGAACTCATTATTACTCAATATCAATACATGTATACAATATGCTTGTTAGAGTATTCATCAAATGCAAACAAATTGTACAAGACAATTGCATAAAGATAGTGTGTAATATTGTGTAATATCATTTGTGTTTGGGACGTATTCGCCTGGGTAGACTAAACCGGTTTATTATGACAGTTAAAGACTATAAACATTCATGAGGTGTCTATGACATTACCCCTAGGCAAACCAGCTGTGTATTCACTCAAAGGTGTCTTTACAAAGCGTTCTCAAATAGTTTTTTTCATCGACCAACCATGAATATTTGAGCGCAAAACTAATGTTTGAACTGCGATTTCCCTGAAGTTTTCTTAATGAATATTATCTAAGGAAAATCTCAACATCTGATTGTATAAAGTAAAATTTGATTGTAAGCATGGACATCACATAATTTGTGAATACGAGGCTTGAACCTGAACTTTTAAAAGACAGTAAACCGTACCTTCCGGTGCGTAAGTAAGAGCGTCCGAGGCAGCACAATACTCGACCCTATAACCTTGTTGTAACATCAGGGTGCATAGCCATCTATCTTCACCTACATATAAAAATCAGCATGGTAAAGTCTTATAATACTAGGCCTTGAAGTAGCATTCACTTGTAAATAAAATGGAATTATTTCAAACAATGTTCAAAAATATAAATTGACAACATCGTACCTTCTACTCAGATTTGTATGTAATTGTATTTAAGAATTTCATATTAATTGATATTGCGGCTTATTTAGAGCCGTTTTGGAGTAAATACAGTTACACCTCGCTAATAACACCACCATTTGAACCCTTGAAAACTGGTCTTAATAATGAGGTGGTCTTAATATTGAGATTGAATAGAGAGTAAAACGGTGAAAATGGACTTGATAATTGTGTTCTTAATTTTGAGATGGTCTTATTATTGAGGTGGTCTTTAAGTGATGTTTTACTGTATTTAAAGTTTGACATCTAAATGTCGCCCTCTCTTAAGCTTGCTGATGTAAACTCGAACCTTGGTCGTACTGTACATAATGCCTAGCCTCAGTTGGTGGAGTCGTGTATCGTCGCATCACATTGTCGTCCATCAGAGCTGAACCCCGGAACAAGCTAAAACAACCGGGACTACACAGGACGCAGCCAATGATATGCTCTGTAGCCTTCTGAAGCCAATGACTTACTGCGTATTCAAACTTTTGATACCAAACCATTGGACCTGTCGGAATGGGAAATACAATTAAATTACAAAAGGTAGAATAAGTTGCTACACGGAACGCCACATACATAAGACAATGCCTCCCCACACAGACCTCAAGGAAAACAACAGTCCATAAAACATCAGTCATTTGAGGAGGTACAAGGGTAAATAAACACGGGAACATGGATGCAAGGAATGGCTTGGCAGACCAGAACTACTTTTCCTCCACGATATCCTGACGCAAAGTTGCCAAAATGTGGATAACTCAATACGGCCTGCCCGCTGTACGATGTTGGCATTGTGCTGGTGATTAAAGGAACACAAGACACGTTTTCAAATTCGATGCATGAAAAGGAATGGAAGACATTCGGAAACCAGAGAGTCCAAACCGACATTTCGTACTACTTAAACAGCCAATAGGATGTATCCTTCCGTATCTATCTAGAATTGTGCGGCTTGTCGAAACCACATACTCAAAGTCACACCAACATTTTATGAACCAATATTATGGAACTATTTACCAGAGCCAATAAAATGTATTCTTCCTAATGCAGCCAGGACATGGTCAAATATGCAAAATCTATATATATTTAGGAACTACATACTCGAGTCAATAGGGTGTATTCTTCCGCATGCATCTATAATCTTGTGGATTGTAGACTCCCCTAAAGACTCAAAAACAAAATTTTGTATGGAACTACTTACCAAAGCCATTATAATGTATTTTCATTGATCAAAGATGCAAAATCGACATTAATTTAGGAATTACTTACCCGAGCCAATAGGGTGTATTCTTCCGCATGCAGCACCAACCAGAGGGTTTCTTTTCATTCTGTCGACTAGCAGTTTTAAGGCTGATGGCTGGAAGTCCACGTCACCGTCCAAAGCCAGAACAAAAGTATTATCAGCAATTGTCTTGACTCTTTCCTTGCCTCCGCCCATCGATAAAAGTTTGTGCGCAAGGAAATAGTACATGTACATCACCTGAAAGTAGTTCATATGTAGTAATTTGAATACACAATAAATTCTCACTTAAAAGCCACTTCGCAATTAGGAACATTACATTATTCTGCATTGTCATGATATTTCTCGGCTTATCTTCTAGTAATTTTCGTTAATTTTCGGCATTTTTCGGTAATTTCCGGCATTTTTCGGTAATTTCCTACAATGACTATGTCTGAAAATGAGGTTTAAGACTAGTACCTGGCTCCATCGCTTCCTGTGTCGTATTTTAGCCTTGTCCTTTAGATGACCAATCATCTTGTTGCCACCGGGAAGTCTCCAAACCAGTCTGCCGCCGTAAGGTGTGTCTATCTTTGTAGGGGCCGGTATCTTCATACCAAAGGCGTGAACTGAACTGTACAAATAGGAAAAATCAAAATTAGTTCGTAATACTATAGCCCCGCATACGTGTCTCTGTACTCCGACTTTTACACGCGTCGTCGTACAGCGACAGTATAGAGATGTGACGTCCGTGGCTGGACTAGTAATACTACATCACTGATATCCCTCAAATAACCATATTTTACAACATTGTATTTTAAGGGGCTGCAAGTTGTCCGTATAGCTCGATAGATTATACACATTTTTGTATAATGTCTTGAGCTGAAAATAACCATAATAGCCTACCTTAAAGCGACATCTATTGTTCTAATCAGCTGTTTAACGTAACCATTTGCTTTGCTCTCATTTCCATCATGGTCAAAGGCGTCATCAAAGAAAATGTGAGCTGAAAGGAGGTAACTTATTTTGATTTGTCCACTTATATCTACAGTAAAACTTCAGGTATAAGACCACTCTTAGGACCCTTGAAATCTGGTCTTAATATTGAGATGGTCTTAATATTGAGGTTGGATAAAAAGCAATAACAGTAAAAATGGACAAATTGTGTTCTTAATTTTGAGGTGGTCTTTTAGTTAGGTCTTACTGTATATTTGCTATAATCCCGTTTTCGAAGAAAGATATTATTAGACAACGAATGAGACATACTCTAAATAACCAGTATATCGCGGGTTAATTGAATTCTTTTTACAATTTAAGTACATCATTTATGGGCTTTATCATGTGAAAGGAATTTGACAATAATAATTTCTTAATCTCATTATTCATAACCCTCAATATCCAGGATTCGTTAGTCCCATTTATGAATCACGTATGTTAAATCAAAGTAAAATTCAAATATCACAGCGTGGACAATAATACTAGATCTGTAAGTTTAATAAGTAATTATAAATTAACCTACCTTCAAACTCATAGTAATCAGGGTCACGTATTCCGAAAAACAGTTGCAGATTGCGTCTTGCACACTGATCTTCGTCCATTCTAAAAAGGCAAAGAGAATAAAGAACATGAATAGTATACTAAGAAAAAGAACTGCACATGGGTAAAGGGGAACTTAACATGCATATATAACCATAAACATTAGCAATAACCACACAGCGATTTATAGCCTTAGTACTGTCAGTAAAATACTGTTCGAATTGACACTGCATCAGAATCGCCATGGCAACACTTATGAGAGAATTATAGAAATGTATAGCAGTTTACCTGAACAATGATTTAAGTATCTGTGTCATCTCATTCTCAGTCTCATGCCACATTGTGGCACATAGATATATGAATGGGGTATCATCGGTTCGTAATGGACTCCAATCATCATGGTCGGGTTGCCAATCGTCGAGATTCTCAGGTATCGGAAGCTCCACTTGTTTCTCCTGAAATACAGTAAATCATCAATAATACGACCACCCTTGGGACCCATGAAAACTGGTCTAATTATTGAGGTGGTCTTAAAATTAAGGTTGAATAAATAGAACAATAGGGTAAAATGGACTTGAAAATTGTGTTCTTAATTCTCAGTCGGACCTCTTTTATTCGATAACCTTTTATCCGAATACTTTGTATCATCCGAATTAAATGTCAGGTCCGAATGTTTCCTCGTATGCACGTCGAACAGAAATGGGCTATTCGAAACCATGTATCATTCGAAATAAAATTTTGGACCCGATCAATTCGAATAAACGAGGTCCGACTGTATATGCTCTGCTAGAATCATTCTGAATGACTTGTTTTACGTGTGCCTTTTAGAATGGAAGAAGACTGTACTCTCATTATGTTTACCTTTTCATCAAGTCCTCTGGTGTCCTCATCTTCTTTCCTTCTGTTTAACATCAAAGATTGGTCCAGTAGTACGCCACAATATATAGGTTGAACAAACATACTGAAAATGGAAAATCATGTAAAGTAAAACCTCGGCGTCCAGTTAATTGTCCGATCAATAACTTTAGAAGTGTGTGTCCAATCATCACCAAATTTGGTCAGAATGTGTATAGGCATAATATCTTTGACAAATTCGATAACCAGCCATATCGCTCCAGTCACTCGTGGGTTATCGCCCTTCTGGCCACCTCACAACTAAGACCGACAAACTTCATAACCAATGGTGGTCTTACTATAGAGGTTGAACTGTATTTAAGTTGTTATAAAGGATAGTAAATGTTCGTCCAGTCAAATTGATACAATCATGAGTTTCATGTTCCCTATATATCATCGAGACCAGGCTACCCTTAAAATATTTTATTCACTTGGTACTTCGACCGTCTCTTCGAAAATGGATTCAATTCCAATTATGGCTCTATCCTGCAGAATTTATCAGTCATTTTCTCATTTTGAAATACACTCAGTACATTTAATGACGCATAATGTGGGAATTCTAAATTTTCATTAAATGACTTTCAGGATACAAGAAAAGAATTTAACACGATATTATTGCATGTGTGCGCAATATGTATGCTAAATTTCATGACAATCGACACGTGAGTTTCAAAAGTAATAAAATGAAATTTAATGAAGTATGGTTGGTAAAATATTGTGCGATTTAAATGTGCGATGGAAAACATCTAGATCTAAAATTTATCGACCTTCTTATCTTCCCCGGGTACCGGAAACATGTACTTTTGTATAGATGGTCTCGTTTTAGATGTTCAAGTACTCATCAAGTCAATTTATATGAAAAAATACTGCCATATATTGATTCAAATTGTTGGAGTGCAGTTTTAACATCGTGATTTAACAGGCATTGTTCGCTTATCACAAATGGTGTACCGATTGTCATTAAGTTGGTATTATTTTATTCTCTATAATCGTCGCTTTACATTCAACTCTATCATTTGCTCCGCACTCCTTTTTATATACAGTAAAACCTCAATATTAAAACCACCATTGGGGCCCTTGAAAACTGGCCTTAATATTGAGGTGGTCTTGATATGTATGTATCCATGATCTACTAATTAAATGGAGGAAACAATTTCGTCTGAAAATTTCAAATTAATTAATTTATTATTTAGCTGTTGCTTAATATGAATGAAACGTTTTGAAATGTTTTTACTTTAAGCTAACGAAATATATGTAAATACCGATCTGACGGTTGCATCCTCTCTTTGGTCTGACTCCAAATATAGCCCGTTACCATGACGATAGATATATATCCCAGAATGCTCGCTGTTATCATTGTCCAATGAAAGTCAATATCGCCATTCCATTCAGGAAAAGGTAGATAGCAAGTGCTTGTCATGTACATCGTCTGCAAGAATTAATCAATATAATATAATAAATAATAAATATGATAAACAAAAACAGGATTTATATCTCGAAATGTTGAAATTTCTGAAATTTACAAAGTAAAATTAAATGCGTTCTCGCCAATTGTCATGCTACTCATTACTGTAATAATGATTATTATAAGAATTCACCACCGGTCTTTCGTAAAGTACGATATTTATATACAGTCGGACCTCGTTTATTCGACAACCCTTTATCCGAATACATGGTATCATCCGAAATAAATACCCGATACATCTTCTAATAACCTTATTGAAATGGGTTATTCGAGACCATGTATTATTCGAAATAAAATTTCGGACCCGATGAATTCGACTAAACAACGACCGACTGTGTCATTTTAATCTCCCTCCCTTGTTTGAAAATTATTGATGGAGCAAGAATGTGCACTTAGAAAACAAAGTTTATGCTAACAAGTTCAGGCTAAAAGAATATCTTACGCCCATTGCATATTCTGCCAACATAAACACTAACGTGACCGGAGTGACCAGGACTAGAGGAACGGAAAAACTCGGAATTTGTACCAAGATCTTGTTTGCTGCAACACAACATCTGAAAGAATCATTGAGCGAATGTTACTGTATAAACAACCCACACTCCCTTCGATTTGAATAGTTGCTAAATGTAGATACTGACGTATTTATGACGAGGTGTTTCGAATAAAACTGTTCTTGCTAAAGGACTTGTTTACTTGTCTGCTAATTGATATTTTCAAAGGTGGTTTCATTCGCTTTTTCCTTACTCTGCATAAATTATAATTGAAATGTATTAACTTTTTTTTTCACCTATTAACTCGAAGAAAATGTTGAAAAAACGGCATAAAATCCGACGAAAACTAAAACAATTGCATGCACCAAATAGTTAAATAAAGGTAACGAAACCAACATACCTGTAACACAGCAAACTCGCAACTATATTTACTGCAGCAACGTATAGAGGCAGAAATCTCGAGCACGTGCCGTAAATCACGTTAACAACGAGAAGTGTCTCACCAAATGCACCAGACGACAATGTTGCGTTGTCTGATATGTCATACAGCGTCTCCAAACACCTTTGACCATCCTTACAGTCGACACCAAACACGATGGTTACCATGGCAAGTGTCACTATTATCTTCCACAAACCAACAATGGCCGAAACTTTTGTTCGTCTGCTTCGGAGCTGACGTCTTAACTTCCGAAGTCCAGTGGAGTTTTTGTCTCCCTTGAAAAAATAAATTGCATCAAATGAGTTAATGATCTTTTTTTGCCGCCCGTTAAAATCATCTATGGTTGTCTGCTTCGTATTTTCTTATCTTCCGAAGCAGAGAGGAATTTTTATCTCCCTTGAAATCAAAATTGAACCAAAATGTTAATAATTAATTGCCCTCCCCTGTATTAAGAATTCGCAAAAGAAATACGATGTTTTTCTCAGCAACTTAAAACGTATGAATAATTTGTTTGTAGTTGCATTATCTTCTCTAACAATAGACCTTCTCTTTTTCTCTTTTATCAAAGACATTTATGTAGATTTGAAATCAACACATATATCAGCTGAGAAAAGAAAGTTTAGTATTTCATTCACATGGAATGTTAAGAAAGCCCCCCCCCCCATCGGCCCCTCTCCCGGTTAGTTCTGGATATCATGTTTGTTGTAAGTTCGAACCCCGTGACAATTTTACTGAAGATAATAATACCCAAATAATTTCTTCTCCACCTCCGGTTCATTTGGCGGAAGTGGTCAACTGCGTGGAGAAGAACCGATTAGTGCTTGTTGGTAACCAAGGGAAACTGGTTAACTGACCGCCTTACGTAGCTAAAATACTGTTGAAAAACGGCTTTAAACTCCCAACACGTCAAAACAGGAATTTCACTTTTTACGGAAAATGTATTATATTTTTTTGATTTTTAAGAATCACTACCTGAGGGACGAAATTCTCCCACCATGCAACAGATATAAGGATAGGTGATAATACAGATATAATGGTAATTCCAGGGTTTTTCTTCTGCCAGTCCGTATCGTGTTCATGAACGTAGTATGTCCATAATGCCATCGACCCGAGGCTTGATACAATGGCGCCAAAGGTTAAAGTTCGTCTGATCAAGCGGTCCATAGATGACTCCGAATTCTCCGAAGTTGTACCTGGTTGAGAAAGATAAAATAATTCTACATTGATTGTATGTTGAGGTGGTGAGGTTTTGAAATTTCTATAGACGTGACATCGATTCTTGTACAACACAAGTTTGAATTTCGATATATCGAGTAAGCGTAGATGTATACCAAACACATCGATAAAATAGATCCAAGTTCGTATATCGATATATCGAGTAAATGTACATGTATATATCGATACAAAAATCGATGAGATTTTGAATATCGTTGTATCGAGTAAATGTATATATACATTCATCGATAACAGACATATTTGTATCGTAGCAATCAACATTGTGAATCGCTGGAAGAAAATATCGGTAGCATCGATATACCGGTATCTTGGATCGATAATCGTCGATTTAACGGTTCGGTCTTTTTCGTTAATATCGTTAAGGTACAGACTAGCTTCGCTTTCACGCCTCGACATTTACTTTTACTTAAACGATGAACATGAAAATATCTGTCATTGGAATTTATTTAATCAGTACAAATTATCAAAGTTATCAAGATGTACAAATGTATTCAGTTTAATTTGGAACTGGAAGATTAAGAGACAAACAAAGAAAACTAAGTAAATAACTAAGTACTTGCACGACATGAGTTACTAAAAAGATAAGCCATGCTTTGAAACCATAACCTGAATTCGACATTAGGTGAAAGCTGTGGGGGTTTGCACTTACACACAGATCTAACAATACTTCTAATGTTGTTGTTCGTTCAAATATATTATTTAAAAAAGTTGAAGAATTGCTGCTATTTCTAAACTGGCCAAAGACAGAAACCCGGTGCAGTTCGTAGGTTTGGTGCGGTATGAATTGTTATTTTATTGAAATATATTTTTTAAAAAGGTTGCAAAATTGCTGCTATTTCTAAGCTGGCCAAAGACAAAAACCCGGTGTAGTTCGTAGGTTTGGTGCGGTATGAATTGTTATTTTATTCAAATATATTACTTAAAAAGGTTGCAGAATAGCTGCTATTTCTAAGCTGGCCAAAGACAGAAACTCGGTGCAGTTGGAAGGTATGGTGCGGTGTATTCACACATGTGGTGCGCAGAGGGAGGACAGCTGCACTAAAACTGCGGGGTGTGATATACAGTCGGACCTCGTTCATTCGAATTCATCGAGTCCGAAATTTTATTTCGATATAACATGGTTTCGAATAACCCATTTCAATTTGACGTGCCTATGAAGATATATCGGGATAATATATTTATTTCGGATTATACCAAGTATTCGGGTAAAAAGGTTGTAAAATAAACGAGGTCCGACTGTAATGAAATGTTAACTTTTTAGACTTTACTGAAGAGAAACAGAAGTATATGTTTCCTGAAAACAATTTCATGATGGACTATTCTTTAAATATTATTAATAGCAATTACCAAGAAAGCGATATTAAGTTATTAATATTTAAAAACAAGGGTCGGGCTATGACCTTGAGAACAATAAGCATTGGGTTAAGGTCACACAGGGGGCAAATCGTCCATATTGTGTAAATCCCTATAAAATCAACAGCGGATGATACTCATGGATAGCAATGTATGAAATAAATGGTATTAATGCACTAAACTACACATCTACTAAATGTATGAATATGTATGAAATGTATGACACAATTCTTCCGAATGAAAAACCCTGTCGCTCAAATGCCACGCTCCTTTTCAGAATAGCTTTCCACCCTTTAAGACGTTTGTAATTTCCCCATAGAATTTTTGTAAATTCGCAATACGTTAAATGATACCTACTCAAAACAGTTTTCTACGATGATATTCGAAATAAAATTCGAA
The DNA here is from genome assembly GCA_032209605.1 of Mactromeris polynyma. Taxonomy (NCBI): domain Eukaryota; kingdom Metazoa; phylum Mollusca; class Bivalvia; order Venerida; family Mactridae; genus Mactromeris; species Mactromeris polynyma. The sequence continues at coordinate 2,860,832 of JASFXZ010000041.1, forward strand.
AACTATTTTCTATTTTGAGCGGCGGATGAATCGTTGCGGAAGAACTATTTTTCCTTTCTGTTTGATAAAGCGTCCGCAAGTTACGGGTCATACAAAGCAGGTTATTTAAAATGAAAACAAACAACTCGTTACCTGATGGAACTATACGATTTTTGTTAGTTGTGCGACCTGTTGAAAAAGTACATTAGCAACGTACACAAATTAATATCGAGAGGCGAAAGCGAAACATTCCGTCAGTATATAAGTCCCTTTGTTAGCAACATGGCGATCAAACTAAACTAAATTGTATTTCTGAGATAAGGAAACCTACAGATAACTCAGACAGACAGACATGTTTCTCTTTCACTTCTCGATTATATATAACAGGATGATAACAGTTCAGTGTCTGGAAAATATTGTGTTGGTATTCTGACTACGTTATTCACACGTTTCTAGTTTTAATACACAGTTTGCTACAGCCCAGTATACCCTATACTAACATAAACATAACATAAACGTAACATAAACGTAACATAAACGTAACATAAACGTGACATAAACGTAACATAAACGTAACATAAACGTAACATAAACGTAACATAAACGTGACATAAACGTTACATAAACGTAACATAAACGTAACATAAACGTAACATAAACGTGACATAAACGTTACATAAACGTAACATAAACGTAACATAAACGTAACATAAACATAACATAAATGTAAAATAAACGTAACATAAACGTAACATAAACGTAACATAAACGTGACATAAACGTTACATAAACGTAACATAAACGTAACATAAACGTAACATAAACATAACATAAATGTAACATAAACGTAACATAAACGTAACATAAACGTAACATAAACATAACATAAATGTAACATAAACGTAACATAAACATAACATAAACACAACATAAACATACAATTTGATGGCGTAAATGGCGCCTATTAACATAAATATAGCTTAACAAACTAATAAACAAATGTACATAAGTGGTGATAAAATGATATGTTTTAAGAACAAATATACCGTATACATGTGTACAATATCTTAAGTATTGAATACTAATGCGGCATTTGCAAAAAAAAACCAGTAATAAAACAGAAAGAAAATGTTGATTTATGGTGATAAAATTTAAATACATAAATTTGCACAAGAAAGTAGACCGTTTAAAAAGCCTATTTCATCTGGTTTTGTTTTACATATTTCTGCAAATTGCAAACTCTCGATAATACTTGAAAATATTTGGCTGGAGACATCTTCACAATTGCGTTGTAACCTTTTATTTGAGAGGCGTAAAGTAATATTTAATCTTAAATACTTCAAATTTCACCGATACTCTAAATTGTTTCCTTACGTGCGTAATAACTCCTAAAATGACTCAAAGTTGTACACCAGACAAGTAATTTTACGGCAGGCAATAAATTACTAAAGTTCATACAAATTAATAAATCGAAGTACGATAAATCGTCGTAAACTGTATATTTGAACCGTAAGTTTGCCGTATACAAAAAGCTTCGTCCCAAAATATATTAGATAAAAATAAACAAACAAGACTCATTTATGGTATAAACATCCACTCACGCTCAATATTTCGGCCACACTGGGCCTTTATCAAGAGCAAAGAACACAATTTTTCACAATATTAATATATTATAGACTAGAATATACTATTATATATTGTGAAATAGTGTGTTCTTTGCTCTTGATGAAGGCCCAGTGTGATTTTTATACCATACATTACATTGATCCCCTTTTTGGGATATTTCAACAAGAAGACTCCTTTATTATACTGGGTTGTATTTGAATAATTTTGGGACTTATAAGTTCGCGATACTATTCTATACCAAAGAATTCATTTGAAATTATTTAAATATTATACAAAATTATACATTGGATAACATATATCTTGCCCTACTAGCAAAATAGGTGCATGAATACATGGGAACTATATTTTTATAAGTGCACCGCACATCCGAGTACTTACCCGTATATATGAGCTTCAATATCGTTGGGCATATCGCTACGTTCATACTAAAAAGTAGTCCGGCAACAGGATCCATGTTGGGTAGGAGTACAAAAATAAAAAGACTCATACCAACCGAGTGCAAAGTTTCCACCAAAACAGCCTAGAAAAAAGTAGTGCGTGTTTGTACTAAAATCAATTTAACACTACATTTGCTGCGAATGGTAAAAGTGAAAATGTTTTTTATATCAATATCTCTAATAGATGTTTTTTTGTTCACTTTTCTTGGCCTAAAATTAGCCATTTGTTTCCGTATAGTTGCAATACGATCTTACATCTGCATGAGCAAAACCAGATTTTATTAAAGACAAAACTTTATACTTCATATAAAATCTTTATCTTTACACCTGCATTTGCCTCCCAAGACACACTTAAACAGAGCAGTCTCTCTGGAGCGGTACTCTCTTGAGTAACAAGTTCTTTTCAATAAGGATTTCAACCCCTCTTGAGCAACCATTGAGCTTTCTCTCTAGATTTCACTTTTATATCGTTTAACTGTAATTCTGATGTCCTGTATTGAACAAAATTTACACTTTTGAATCTTACTTAAAGGACAAAAATACATTTAAAACGTTATACTCACTACAAGAAGGGGTTTGATTTCTAAGGGTCTTATCTTCTTGAATAGTAACCTCCAACAGCTTGTAAATGTTGTGAAGAAATAGGGAGCCACCACTACCAGAAATAAGGACCAGATATAAGTGGCTGCGGTGTCTGAAAACAATTGTATCATTTTTTTATATTTAAAGTTGCATCCATGGTCTAGAGAAAGTGTATGGTGACAGTGGTTGATTCATGATCCGAAGGTCAACAGTACAAGTTGAGCGAATTTTGGTGAAGTGCTCTCGTTATGTCGAACTCGCTTAAGACGAATTTTCCGTTACCTCGAAGTTTTTTCAAAAGTCCCTATTTTATCATTCTTTGTGTATGACGTAAACGGTTTACGAAAACATTCCATTAAACTGTTATACAATCCAAGACTATCTGATACTTAAATCGGATTTTTGAGGCGCTTTAGCGTTTCATTAATATCATTGTCAGCCGGATGGTCTACTCGAAGTACCGACATATTCATCGTCTCAAGAAAATAGTACATATAACGTCCTGTGATGTTATTGTACATGAGATGAGTATAGTGGCTGATCTGCCAGGGATACATCAATTGTAGAATGGCGGGGGGTCTTGATATAAACGACTCTCCTTGATTAATAGTGTCAATTTTGGCAAATGAGTTCCTCCGATTAGTCGCGTAATAATTTCTAATTCGATACTACGAAAAACGTGCAGTCTTTGAAGCGCCTTACAGGACCGTCAGTCCTTTGATTTAATGACGCCGTTTGTATTAAAAAGCCCTACACTTCATATAATGCCTAATCGAACAAAATACAGTAAATAACTTACTTTGTTGTTTTGCAACTGACAACCTGTAAAAATAACTTACTTTGCGTTTTATACTGGAAGTGGTAGTCTGCCGTCTTCAGTGAAGAGTTTCGTTCATTATTTGGCGGGAAAATGTTGGCTATCAGTAAAAACAATGTACTTTTTGATATCACAGCTGTTCCAAGCACAAATGCGAACAAAATCATCGCAAATATCACTTTGGTCACTTTAAACACCGTGTCCCAGAATTCCATATCGGAGGAAGTGACGTTATCCGCTGACGTTTCTCTGAATACATCCCACTTGTTCGACTTCCTGCATAACAATTTTAAGAGAAAGTAGATTTTCTAGGAAAGGAAAATGTTATGAACAGCATTTATCTTAACATTCCAGGAAACCTTTATCACAGATTGTCTGAGATTCAACAATTAGGCCACGATAGGAAAGAGATTGCTGTTGTTAATATGTGTACATGTATTATATTAATGCAATATCTTCTTTCTCCCAAGTTTTCTTTATTGCATGTGAAGCTTTTTGGATAAATACCATGGATGATCTCCCTTGATTAGCGGCTTTGTTAACGCCATTTCCTCTAAATTGGATTGTAATTGTGTATAAATTGTCGAGAGCAAATGTTCCTGTACATTGTTTGTTTGTGACTGCGTATACTGTCTATCTAACGTATTATATTGTCGCATGAGTATGACCTTCTCGATGAAGGACTTGTCAAACTTATCATTGTTCATTATTAACTACAGTAAACCCTCACTTAAGACCACCTCCATATAAAGACCATATCGAAAATACGACCAAAATTTTCAAGTCCATTTTGATTGATCGACTCTTTATTCATAATTAGACCAGTTTCAAGGGTCCCAATGGTGGTCTTATTATATAGGTTTTACTGTATCCGAGTTAGTTAGTTATTTGTACCTGATTTTCTTGGTCGGTTTCCTTTTCATTCGATCTGAGGACGTTGATTCGTCTGGAATCGTCTGGTATGGAATATCCAGTGTTGTCTCGTCAGTGCTGTCTGTCCCATCGCTTATGAAGTCATCTTCGCTGTCAGATATCTTGTATTTTTCATCATCCTCCTTCTCGGCATTTGGTTCATACGCTTCATTCACAAACGCATTTGTTGCTCCTCCCTTTACAAGCTCCAGGGAGTCTGTAGCTCTTCCAAAAGGCTGAATAAAGATAAGAAAATGAAAATAATTTGCAAAATTCTTGGTCTATATTTCGGATATTCCAAATGTAAAGATCTGACATAGTTGTATTTGATATTTGGCCAGTCTTTATTCACAAACATTTTGAGGCTGAAATTCAGACTTAGACTTTTAATTTGCAAACTTTTTAATTACCAGCCTTTTTTTTCATTAAATCTAAAGGAAAGGAATTTTGTCTACCCACTCTCTACACTTTTGCCAGTTTTTATTAAAATAAATACTGTAATAATAACGCAGAAGCAAAAAGAACATTTAACATTTTAAAGTCTGAGTTTCAGTCTTGATATGATTGCGAATAAGGTCCCAGACCATTCCTTGATTGCATGTTTACACGTTTACCCTAAGACCTCCTCAGTGCCTAATAGTTTGTATACTGTTGTTATCCTGGGGTCTGTGTTGAGAGGGCATTGTTTTATGTATGTGGTGTTCCCTGTAATAACTTAATCTATATTTTCTGATATTTAGAGCGTTTTGAGTTTCAGAAAATATAATTATATCATGTGGAACATTTTACTACCCGCATATTCGAAACTCCGTGCAATAGATTTAATATCTTCAGATCAAACGACTTCAATAGTCGCGATTTACATTTTCCTCGTGACATTTTAAGATCAATGCATACACATTTATATAAGGTTTAAGGGCACGTGGTGAAATAAAACAAAGAATGTAGTCTGAATGCATAATTATATTAAAGTTTAAACAAATTGCCTCTCCACAGAAAATCCCCAAAACGTGCCTTTTGTTTTCCAGCTAAAAGATTAATTGTTTCAGACTGCAATAAATTTTCTTCTGCAGTCTTTTGCCAAGTTTGTTCGCGTGTTTTTTTACTTTTAAATGCATTATGTTTGCTGCGTGAGTGTACATGTACATTACTAAACCGTTAAACAAATTAAAGTACAGTAAAACCTGACTTAAAGGCCACGTCAAAATTTTGGGCCCCGTTTAAGCCAAAACCTTGAGAGCCCATGGGTTACTAGAATCGCATGTGGGCACGCACGAATTTTCGAAGATTCTTGGACATTTAGGCGCTCTAGATAGCCCGTGGCTGAACTAGTTGAGCAAGTACAACGTTCATGCCTCGGCCAGATCAGACCTAGGCGTGGACCCGGGCCAGTAGGACTTAGGGGAACGAATGGACTCAGGCATTACACAAAGAAAACAAAAACGGTGACTTTTTCAACGCACGAATCACAATTACCATACAGTTTGCATTTATAATGTTGTTAATTAATGTTGACATATTTCACGTATATGGATAAATAAGGTTGTATTATTTTTTGCCGATTGAAAATTTGAGTGTGAAGTCGAGATTTACGCTGATTGTCAACAATAGTTCAGTTATATACGGCGGGCAGTTGACTTAGCCAGTGTTGTTTTGTTACTATGTAGTACAAAACACAGGAGATTGTCAAGAGTTCTCTCCCATTATCCTTTCTATAGAATATGTATAGTACGGGAGAGAACTCGTGACAATCTCCTGCGGTACAAACCGGTTTTTCCACATGATACTGAAAACTTCTCCATTTGAATGAGAAATGGAGAACAAATGACTTTCAATGTATTATATTCAGTCAAATTGTTACAGAGAACATAACCATCACCCGGGCTTCGAACCTACAAACTCTACTTTAGCGGTCGAGTGATCTATCGGCTGAGCTAACCGCACTTGCTACCTTTGTGTCAAGTAAAACAGTGACATTCATGACATTTCATACAAAATTAAATTACTATTTGCAAGCAGGAAACAATATATACTCCATACGGTCACTTTGTTTTCATATTCCCATATAGGGCAAATATTGCTAATTGTCAGTACATGGTGACGTCACTGAAAGAAAGGGTTAGAAATCGTACAGCGGCGAATTTTAAATTTTAATGAAGAAATACATTGAAGTGTTCATAAGAGGGACTAAGATAATATAAATTTAGATTTTAGTCCTATCGCACTGATATTGGTAAAGTGAAAGGTACTATTACCGGGGTATTTTATCAGGGTGGAGACATCTTGTCCGTTTATTATTAAAATGTTATTAAAATGTACTACAAATGTGATTATCTTATCAATGCTTACTTTGGTGTTGAGAGCAACAAAGACAGTGTATTTGCATACACGAACATTCAATGAATTACAACCATATATTAATCACATAGACATTTATATATTTAAGCCCTAGTTCGGTTCTATATAAACATGCTAATTAATTTATAGCTGCTGTGAGTATTTTTACAGTGGGTATATACCACTGGAGGTTGTTACACAGTTGTCGTCCCTTATTTGATACATACAGTTAAACCTGACTAATGCGACCACCATTGGGACCCTTGAAAACTGGTCTTCTTATCGAGGTGGTCTTAATCTTGAAGTTGAATAAAGCGTGGAACATTAAAAATGGAATTGACAATTGTGTTCTTATTATTGAGGTGGTCTTATTATTGCGGTGGTCTAATTATTGAGGTGGTCTTATTATTGAGGTGGTCTTTTACTTAGTATACTATAGAATGGGCGACAACATGCATACGAACATTGTAACCAACCCCTGTGATATTAGAATTATCAATTCCACTCATTTACGAGAACAATATAGATTGCAAATTCTTTGTTCACTGTGCGCAGTTTCGTACGGTTAAGATTTGATTTCGTTTCATATTTACAAATACACGAATTAAATATGTATTCAAATCGTTGAGAATAATCAGCCGTACCCCCTGGTCTGTAGGCCGTTAGTTCGAATCCCGCCATTGGATAGATTCTTCTGCCGTCTTCACCCCCGGAATTAAGCAAAAATGCTCGACACCCAGGAAGCAGTCATCGAAAGTGATTAATATGCAGTCGGTCTTCGTTCATTCGAATTCATTTGGTCCGAAATTTGATTTTTAATAATACCAATATTTGCCCCATATGGCAATATGAAAACGAAGTGACCATATGGAGTCTAATGATATAATTTCAAATGGACGTGTGTAAGAAAACACATCGGGACCGACCGAATTAATATTTACATATATTTACTTCGGATGATACCAAGTATTCGGATAGAAGGGGGTCGAATAAACGACGTCCGACTTTAAGTTGTAATAATTTGCCTCACAATCGATTTAGAACAAATTAAGCAACACACTAAACTGTTATATAGAATTCCATTATCGTTCCTACAGCCAACAGCCAAATTCGTAATACATTATCTTTTGATTCAGTGAAATAAATCACCTGTTTTTATCACAGGTGTAATGTTTGTGTCGAAAAGAGTTGACTTATCATAAATCCACTGAAATTTTAAATTCCTAGAGAGCATAAATGAAATCTCTATGACCATAAACGGTTAATATTAATTCTGTTAAGAGTGCATACCCTAAATACTTGAAACTTGTGACTTCAACAAGTATGAACACAGATTCATCAATAATTCATAAGTCTTATTTATAACATAAGATACGGTTAGTTATATACTTGACACAGTATTTACTGACGTCTACTGGGGGTATAAAATGATATTTCTTGTTTGAAGTCAGATATACACCGAGTTATCGCGATATTGTCTGCGACTGGTATATAATTCAAGTTTGAAATAATCTCAAAAAGTTCATACCAAACTTATCACTGAAAACACATTATGTGTGCTAACATGTTTCAATTTTGTGTAAATTCCCTAGGTGTCGATTTCAGACTACCCCCGTTTCAATGTATCCCCCGGGAACGTAAAATCGAGTTCAGATTACGGGGAGGTAAGATTAAATCGATTTCAAATTACAACTGGGAGTAACTTGAAGCTACCCCCCCCTCCCCCCCCCCCCCCCTACTATTTCAGATTACCTCCTTCAGTCCAGTATTTTTGTTCATATATATACATTTTCCATGCATAAATTGAAGAAAAAAACAGCAAATGATATAGATATAAATGTTAAGCATCCAGACAACAACATGAAAACAACATCAGCAGCAAGAGCTGCAACGGTAGCAATGTAATTAACATTTTATTGATTTTTTGCAGTTTTAGACCAGCTTTCAATTTTGAATGTTTCATTTTTTTTTCAATTAACTTCTCCTGATTTCAAATAGTTGAAAATATGACGTTAACTCGGAATCTTTACACCGATACCAAAGAACGTACAGGGAAGTTTTAAAATATGCATGTTGCATATCTAAGAGGGGTTTGCTATTGATTGGCCGCTTTAGATAATGCGCACAGATATTTAATACTTCATTGCAAAGATTATCAAACACTGCTAAACATACATTTTAAAACGATTTAAGTGTATCTTCAATATTGTTAAATGGCAACGCAGTCTAGTGCCGTTCCCATTTACCCCTCTTTTTAATTTTATCTTAGAAGCCAATTAATATTCGTTTCGTAGCTGAAGGCGCAGCATGATAAGGCCATGTTTGTGGTACTCTGGCCTTCCTGGTCTGTTATCTGATTTCCAATCCTGGATGTAATCAATACTTCTGTTTTACATATCACTAATGGTTCATAGTAGCTTTAAAATAAAAAATGATTCAACGTCTTATCACTGATTTATGTGAAACAATAGCGTAACAATACACTTAACTTAATCAATATATATCATTCGCAATAGAAAATCTTAAATAAGTGCAGTATGCGTTCTTCAATGGTGTGTAAAAAAGAAAGAAAATTTCAGTCAAATCATGAAGTTCCACAGAAAAACATTGACTACGTGAGCACTAAATGTTTAAAGATAATAGACTGGAGTCTCAACAAAATCAGCTTAATTATTTCTAAACGTAATTCTAGAATATATTCTTTAAATCAATGCCTTCTAAGGAAAAACAATCTCAGAATAACTTTTATCAAAAGTTGTACGAATCGTTCATTGTTCGTTCTTTGTTTACATGGGCACGAAATATTCAGTGCGTGTACATCTAAAGTTGTGTGTTATGCTTCACGAGCAAGTAACCCCCTAAGTCTATAGAATGCCCCGGGGTAAGACGACTATGACTTGTATTAATGTCATCTTATTTGTTTACAAATGTTGATGAACATGACGAGGCCAAACTACTCCATTCATTGGTACTTTTTCATGAATGGTATTTTAAATAAGTAAATTTTCGTTATCAATGATCATTCAACTTCTATCGGTTCTGCGCCGTACTTCTTGGAGGACTCCTCCAAATCGACCATTGTCTCAGTGAATGTTCAACAACTACTCATCGAATCTTATCTGAATATCTATAAAGTTTGGTTCATTGTTTACGTGCATATGTAATGTGCGATATGGCATTGTTTATTGTGTCGTATCGTTAAACAGGAAGAGAAAGTGTGAATATATGACTTGAACCTTGGTTACCTGTATATGATTAGATTTTTTTTTTTAATGCTCACATACCTGTTGAAATTGTTTCAAATGAACGTTGAAATGAACATACATGTATACACAATGAAATAATTTTGATTTAACCACTTGCTTTTTATGTGTGTTCCATTCGTTGTCATAAATCGTGCGTGAGAGGTTATTTCTTATTGTGTCAGCCCTTTTTAAAGGGCCAACCATTTCTGACTTATGAGACACCTACTTTCTGAGCACATTTACTTCCCCATTTCTATCCTTTAATGCCAGGCACCAGGCAGTTAGGCACATTGTCACTATTATTTAACTAGCTAGCGGCTCACCAACCGGTCATATCAGAACGGACCCCTACCGGGATTCGAACCTTCGACTTCTCGCTCCGAAGGCAAATGTCTTAACCACTCGGTCACGGGAGGCAGTAGATCGTGTATCTAAGTATATACAGCATACAATAGCTACATTATGTTTCTAATTTTGATGTCTAATGTTATTATGTATGATGATTAATGGTCGTGTTGTTTTATCGTTTTCTGGGTTGCTGTCAATAATGCTACGGCATATATGAACCATTCATGTGTTGATGTGGTTTTACTCTGTTGGTAAATTTTCTGTTGTTGTTGCTGCAGAATCTGCTGTGGTATTTTTTGTTGCAATATAGTGTATTTGTTGTATTTGTTAACGTTGTTGTTGTTGCTGCTGTTGCTGATGTTGTTGTTGTTGCTACTGCTGTTGCTGATGTTGTTGTTGTTGCTACTGCTGTTGCTGCTGATGTTGTTGTATTAAAATTCTTTATTTTGTTTACGCGCCGTACGTATTTCGTCTCATTCTGATTGGACAGATTGGGTTATATAAGGAAATGATATAGTCTAGAACAATACAAAATATAAGCACAAATAGTGCACAATTCCGTGTTCATTGAGAACTACTTAACGGAGCGCTGGCATCACTTGAAGTCGTTGTTCGGTTAATGATGGACGTTCATTTAAAGGAGGGCTAAATCTGGGTCCGAGTATCTATTATAGGTATGTTTATAATCACAGTGATCATCGAGAGAATGATGATCATGCAACTGATGATAAGAATAATGACGATGGTTCTAATGATGATGATGAAACTGATGATTGAACAGACGGTGGTTCTAATGATAATGATGAAACTGATGATTAAAATGACGGTGGTTCTTATGAGAATGATGAAACTGATGATTAAAATGACGGTGCTTCTAATGATGATGATGAAACTGATGATTAAAATGACGGTGGTTCTAATGATAATGATGAAACTAATGATTAAAATGACGGTGCTTCTAATGATAAGGATGAAACTGATGATTAAAATGACGGTGCTTCTAATGATGATGATGAAACTGATGATTAAAATGACGGTGCTTCTAATGATGATGATGAAACTAATGATTAAAATGACGGTGCTTCTAATGATAAGGGTGAAACTGATGATTAAAATGACGGTGGTTCTAATGATAAGGATGAAACTGATGATTAAACAGACGGTGGTATTAATGATAATGATGAAACTGATGATTAAAATGACGGTGCTTCTAATGATATTGATGAAACTGATGATTAAATTGACGGTGCTTCTAATGATGATGATGAAACTGATGATTAAAATGACGGTGGTTCTAATGATAATGATGAAACTGATGATTAAATTGACGGTGCTTCTAATGATGATGATGAAACGGATGATTAAAATGACGGTACTTCTAATGATGAATGATGATTATGACGACTTTGGAGACATTAAAATGATGATAAAGACGTAAAAGCAAAATGACACTTATTTTATTGATAATTATATTGTATGACCCTTAACACGTCATAGGCTCCCTTGCAAGACAATTTGTCTTTGCCAAAGATAAGAAACCGTAGCAGAGGAAACGCCACATTCACAAAATCAGAGCTTCTCAACTCAGATCTCTAGAAAACGAAATGAAAAGAGGGGGAATGCAAAAGACAGAACAACAATTAACATAGAAGAGAGAAAGAGTAGTAACTACCTACTTTCGTTGCTACCAAAGACCTAAATACCATAGGTCTTTGTTGATACCATTCTGAGGACAATGGGCAGCGTAGATACGAATAATACTAAAACTATACAAATAAAAACTAAATTTGACGTATGCCGTTGCATAATTATGTAATTCTTGTTTCCATAGCAACATGAATTTAGTTAAAATGCAGCAAATTCAGTTGGTCAAAACACGCCCTTTCGATGACTATGTTTATTTATATGTCATGTTTAACATAAATGATAATTCACTGATATTGCTTCCCCAGCGTAGAATAAGAAGACAATTCTAAATTTACTATCTTCAATTTGCATTTCATTAGTATTTACATGACAATTTATTATTTCATAAATTAATACTTACCATTTTATTATTTGGAATTCAATCTTGTCCCAACTGTCGTTGAATTAAATTTAAAATTCCCCAAAAAAATGTTCACATTGTGTCGATCGTTCGATGAAAGTTTTGAAAACTATTCACTGTTAATCTACGTCACAGGCTGATAATTATCGATACAATGAGAATTTTTCCTATCTCGTTTTATTCCGTGAACTTACGAGACTCGACAGGCACCGGTCACGGAGTGATCTTTCACGGCACAAATCCGGGTACTTAAGCAAAACCTTAAGAACAATTTAATAATTGTTAACGTCATCTCATTATTTTTCATCTAGGGTATCTTTCAAGGGGCTATAAATATGTCAGAGCGATATTAAAATTGGGGGAAGAAAATATTTACATGATTTATAATCCCTCTTACAGTCTTGTTTATTTTGCTTAGCTGATGAAAGATCAAGCTCTAGATATAGGGATCATAAAGGGCATAGCGCGCTCACCCCACATGCACACGCCTACATGCCCTCCTGAAAATGATTTTGAAGTGCCGGCTTTAAACAAATATACCAAAGGAATATTACAAGCGATAAAGTATGACCGCCGTCACCAGCCGCCCACCATAGCTTTGGTTTATGGCCCTGATTTAGATAGTGCAATAATTTTGTTTCACTTAGCCTACGAACAAACGCTAGTGATACTTCACGTCTTAAGATGGCTGCTCTGCCATAAAACACCTGACATGGTATAGCCTTTATCTTTCTCTTAGATATATGTGTGTCTGTTACTCAAGTGCAGTACAGAGTGGACACCCTTTTGGAGACACAGCGCTAAATGACACAGGCTTTCGATGCATGTAAAGTAACAATCATTCATTCAATGCAGGCGCAAATTTCGGCTGTTGTTGAGACGTTGTTGCTATAGAGATTTATTGGTTGTATATTTTGCTTGTTTGACTACGGAGAAAATGAATACTGATGTCAAAGAGAGTGTGTTGCTCAAGAGAGGGCACATGAGAACAATTTTCATTCATTCTTTGCAGTTAATTTTCGGCTGTTGTTTAGAGGTTGTTGCTATAGAGAGGTCAATGTTGTGTTTGTTTTGACTACGGAGCAGATGAATAATGTTGCCAAAAGGAGTTTGTTGCTCAAGAGAGGGCGCCACTGGAGAGGTTGTACTGTATTACGTTGTGGGATGAGATCAGGCCCCGATCTCTCATTGGATCTCAAATCGAAATCTCAGCTCAATATGAGAATTGGCTCAAAATAGAGACTGAGATTGAGACAAATCTCATTTGAATCATTTGAAATCTGTTTGAGAAAAAAACTCATCTCATCTTTTTGTTTCGTAATACCGATTTTGAGTCCGGTCTCAAATGAGGAAAATCTCAACGATTTGAGATAATATTTGAGCTGAGATTTACCTCAGATTGAGATGCTTCGGGCCCTCGGGCCAGATCTTTGAAAGCTTGTTTGTATAAGTTGTGTTTCAAGTACATTTCTGGTATTATCATCGTCGTGACCGATAGTGGAGAACTTTTTTTATATTTTCCACCGATTGTGATTCTAGTATTTACCCCTTGATTCTACTTCCTGGGCAACTAACCAGAACTTGCGCTTATCTAATTTTTTCCTGGTATGACCAACGATCCCCTGCCACAGAATTTTAAATAGGTGCTTAACCTGAGCGATAATATTGTAATCTTAAAATCTTTCAAAACCTGTATGATTAACAGGTTTATTTAAATGCTTATCAAATCATTTTCCATTGGCGCTTAATAAATATCAAGATACAACAGTGTTCCTATTAAATTTTGATAAATGTACAGGTCTACATATTGCATTGAATAAATGCATAATTCTCGATCAATTTCAAGAAAAAAATCTCTTGATAAAATATTAAGTGACTTGTCTGTGTTGTTAGATACGCGACACTTTCCGTCTTAACTGTCCGCTTTTATTTCGTAATGTGGACATGAGTTTTTCGTCCTGGTTTGTAGACATTGTTTAAAGGTATTATTTCAAATTGGTGAAGATTTTTGTAGAAATGCTACTACTGTATATAGTTTTGCAAAAGTTCTGGCCCATAATTTAATTTCAAGATATTGTATCGAATTGTCTTCCTTCAATACAAAGTACTGATATAACATCTATGTTCTTTTTTCTCCCCCTTTTGGTCTATTATAACTGACTTTCTTGACTTTTTGTTCCGTGATGGAGTCCATCCTTTAAACTCTTTCCCTCTTGCTTCCCTCCCCCTAAATTGTCCTTAGTTATTTTTATGGTCGGCCAGACCATTCCTAACACCCCTATTCCCGTACCTGTTTACCCTTTCACCCCTCAGTACCTGATGTTTTGTAAACTGTTGTTTTCCCGGGGATCAGAGTGGAGATGCATTAGCTTGTGTATGTGGCGTTGCCTGAAACAACTTTCCGTATACCTGTATATTATATTTATACACGTAATTTTGAAGTACATTCGGACCTCGTTTATTCGACAACCTTCTATCCGATTACTTGGAACCATCCGAAATAAATATCATGTCCCGATGTATCTTCTTATGTACGTCGAATTTAAATTGTTTATTCCAAACTATGTCTTAGTCGAAATGAAATTTCGGACCCGATGAATTCGAATGAACGAGGTCAGACTGTATATTTCCGAACTGTACGGAAATTGCCGAGATGTTCCGATTGAAGCACATTCTCACCTCAGACAAGCCTCGTTTTAATCATTTCATTGTTTCAGCCAGTTTCATTAACATAATTAATTACCAAAACGATTTGTATACCTATTCATTAACACGTGCATTAATTATATCAGCTGTACTATACGAATATCTCATTAATTATTTAATTTCAACCACAAAGTGTTTCAGTTTCACGTGAGCGGTATAGTTTAATCAGTATGGCTGAATCATTGTCAAATTATGCAGAGAATGAATTATTGTACTTTCTATTTAATGTACATGTTAGAAATTAAATTCTTATAGCCGTAGTCAGCTTTAAATCGCTGTATGGTTATTATTTTATATTTGAGTTTTAGATGTTGCCTTTCCCCATGTGCAATTCCTTCATTGTATATGGTGTATATTCCCCCCCCCCCCCTTCGCTATATTGTTGTCAGCTGTCTTGACATGTCCTGTGGTGAATTACATCCATTAAACCCCCCTTGTTTGTCCTCTTTATCTCTCCTTATTTGTCCTTTATGGTCGACCAGGCCATTCTACGCGCTCCTCTTCCTTTGCGTATTTACCCTTGCGCCTCCTCAACTGCCTGATGGATTGTTGTTTTCCCGGAGGTCTGTGTGGGGAGGCACTGTCTTATGTATGTGGCGTTCCCTGTAGCAACTTATTCTCTCTTGTATAGATACAGTGAAATCTTGCCACAGTAACACACGCTGGGAGAGGCAATTTCGGCTGTTTTTGTGAGGTTGTTGCTCTAGACAAATTAAATTGGTGTTAATTTTACACCTGGAAAATCGACAATGTAGAAGAGAAGCAATTGCTGAAGACAGGGCCGCTCCAGACAGGGCCGCTCCAGACAGGGCCGCTCCAGACAGGGCCGCTCCAGACAGGGCCGCTCCAGACAGGGCCGCTCCAGAGAGGTTGCGCTGTATAAGTCCAAATCACGAGTATTTCGCTGAATTTTGATAAAATGTTTTTATCGACCCATTTCAAGAACTATATCGCATGCTCTGCAAGATAATGATCAACATTTTGTGACTAGTCTTTATCCTAAAGTGCCCAACGTTTTCCCACCGAAATGTCCAAGTTTATTTCGTAATGTGAAAACAGGATTTTTATAATATGCATGTACTGATTTATATTGAAATGAACTTGTTTTGATTAATTGATGTTAATTTAAATTGAGGTTGACATCTGTCAAAAATCACCTTCCAACTGGACTTTGAGTACTCTGATTACTAGAAAACGAACAAACCGCATCCGCATATAGTCTATATATTGTCGACAAACCTTGCATTTGAAAATACAACAATAGTATAAAAAATCAATTAGAGCTATAATTTAGATGTACTTCATGTCCTGTGGATAGTTCTGGATGATTGATAAATTACGTGTAAACATATGCAAAACACGTGGTTAACCACATATTAGTTACTGGTATCATAAATTACATGTATACAATTTATGAATTCATAAATGCATTGTCCTTGTGCAGTATCATAATTTCTGACACTTGTTTCTGTTGTTTTTTGTTCTGTTCTTTCGCTGAAGTAAACAACAATATATAAGCATTTGTTTACCCCGTATACTTTATCCAAAACGTCGTATTCTTAAATAATTGAAATACGGTTCAAGATATGGCTAACCTAAAACCTCAATATTTTGCAAAACATGTTTTCATTGGCTGATGTCAATGTACATGAAAATGGTGAACTATTAAGTGTTCAGCATGCCTTTTTGACATACCCACATTTTCCTGGTAAAATACTTTTTGAAATACCCACATTTTATGCTTACAATGGATACCTTGGGGGAGAATAGTTTCTTTTTCGATTCGTAAACGTGTATTTAAAAGGTACAGCAAACCCTCAATTAAAGACCACCTCAATAATAAGACCACCTCAATATTAAGACCACCTCAATATTAAGACCACCTCAATATTAAGACCACCTCAATAATAATACCACCTCAATATTAAGACCACCTCAATATTAAGACCGCCTCACTAATGAGACCACCTCATTACTAAGACCACCTCAATATTAAGACCGCCTCACTAATGAGGCCACCTCAATACTAAGACCACCTCAATATTAAGACCGCCTCAATACTAAGACCACCTCAATATTAAGACCACCTCAATAATAAGACCACCTCAATAATAAGACCACCTCAATATTAAGACCACCTCAATATTAAGACCACCTCAATATTAAGACCACCTCAATATTAAGACCACATCAATAATAAGACCACCTCAATATTAAGACCACCTCAATATTAAGACCGCCTCACTAATGAGACCACCTCAATACTAAGACCACCTCAAAATTAAGAACACAAAATTTCAAGTCCATTTTCACTGTTTTGCTCTTTATAAACCTCAATATTAAGATCAGTTTTCTATGGTCCCAAAGATGGTCAAGTTATTGAGGTTTAAATGTACATTGTGTTTGCTTGACAAAGATGTAGCATTTTCGTAGAGGTGACTTGGACGGTGACCTTTTTATCAGGATATAAACCAATCACATATGTTTTCCTCAAAACGTATGGACGTTATTAATTAACAACAATGATGTAATTAATGTATCATGCTTAATTTGAACTTAGTGTTCTCTTTATAGTTATGACAGATTGATAGACTGCTTGTAAATTCATTTGTATACTGTTATCATGTGGTTAACTAAATATTAATTACTGCTTTAATAAATAGTGAAATTATAGATCATCGAGTTTTCGTGCTTGTCGAATTATACAGGGCTTCGAATATCCCATTTCAATTCGACGTGATAAAATATGAATGAAACAAACGAGCAAATTATTTCATTTCTGTCAGTATTTTATTTATTCGCATATAGATGTTCTCTACAGACAATCGTTGAAGTAAACAACTACATGTATACATGTATATGTACTTAACATTGAAGCACACTAAAGCGATCAGTTTTGTATTTGAATTTATTTCACAAGTCCGGTTACTTATCATGCGATGTTGACCAGTAGTTTTACAGTATCTTCCAACATTCAAGAAAACCGACAGATAGGTCAAAGTTCAAAGGATCTTATGCTCGTACCGGTTACGTTTGTTTTCAAAAAAATATATACATTAAATGCCGTAAATTCCGTACTTTTCCGTAGAAGATGGGTGGCCAAGGAGAGTTTTAAATAATACAAATCGACCTGTTTGCAAAAAATAACTACAACATTTATCAAAATCAAATGTTTCTAAACATGAATTAGATTAATTATGTTGTAATAGTGATAACATTAAAATTTAATAAATGTGCATTGAAATGTATGGCTTGAGATTACAATATCTTTCTATGGTGGTGTTCTGACAAATACGAGTAGACGTCATTTAAATTAAAGATTGATCGATCATTAGATGAACTAAGTAACCTTTATGTGGTAATTAACAACCACTGAAAATGTTTATCTAATTTGTCATTCAGTTATTAATGATTTTCCGTGAACTGCCGCTCCAGTTTCCCCTTAAACAAGGCATATACTTAACGCCATTAAAAACGCAACTATATTGCTTAAGCCTTCTTTCCCATTTTCCCTTTAAACATATACTTTATGCCATTAAAAACGCAACTATTGCTTAAGCCTTCTTTCCCATTTTCCCTTTAAACATATACTTTACGCTATTAAAAACGACACTATATCACTTAAGCCTTCTTTCCCATTTTCCCTTTAAACATATACTTTATGCCATTAAAAACGCAACTATTGCTTAAGCATTCTTTCCCATTTTCCCTTTAAACATATACTTCACGCTGTTAAAAACGCAACTATATCACTTAAGCCTTCTTTCCCATTTTCCCTTTAAACATATACTTTACGCTATTAAAAACGCAACTATATCACTTAAGCCTTCTTTTTGTTCCAAGTTTTAAAACCATTATATTAATACAAATGAGTAAATCATTCTTCAGAAAGACATTCAACTTTGGCCCAAGTATTCATATCTAATAACTGATTAGGAAAATATGTTTGAGAATCAAAATACAATTAGTTCTTTATGTCACTGTGCTGAGGCGGACAATATTAGTGGCGTCGAGTATAGTTTTATTCAGCCAATGCTATTTCAAATCATAAATCATTGGTTAGAACTATGATGTAGTTGAGTTAATTAAAACAGAAGCTGATGTCGACTCGACACTACTCTTGCTGCTTATTTGCACCGTCGTCTTTTGTTGTTTTCGCTTTTGATGCTGTTGCTGTTGTTGTTGTTGTTACTGTCGCTGCTCCATTTTCTGTGCAGCTGTTTCTGTTGATGTTGTTGTTTCTTCGTCTGTTGTTGCTGCTGTAGCTTATGTTACTGTTGCTGTTGCTGCTGGTGTTGTTGTTATTGATGTTGTTATTGATGTTGTTTTTTATGTTGCTGGTGTTGTTGTGGTTGTTGTTGTTGATGTTATGATTGCTTCTTGAAACATAATGGCTCGCTTAGACAGAGAATATTCGGAACTGTCGTTTTTGTATCATTTTTAATGAATAATTGTTCAAATGTCATTACTTAATTGCGTTTAAATATAAGATATATCCAGAGAGTTCGAACCCACCACCCTAACGGCAACACGGGTGGAACAGCAGTAACGGTGATTGTACCTATTGCACCACCATAATGCCATTGACGTCGCGGGCGTTTTTGACGTAAAGTAACGTGATGTTGGCTAGACAACGACAGACGCGGTGTAATACCACAATCAGACGTTTTTCGCGATTTCTAGACAAAACCGGATTAGGATGACGCAAGTAGATGTTCAAGGATATTAAAAAAGATATTTATACTAGTTTTAATTTTTCAACTTAATCCTTATGGTCTGTTGGGCCGTTCCTTGTGCCTCTGTTCCTTAATATGTGTACAGTTTGACTTCCTTAGGTGCGTTATGTTTTGTGGATTGTTGTTTTTCCTGAGGTCTGCGTGGGGAGGTATTGTCTTGTGTATGTGGCGTTCCCCGTAGTTACGTATTCTCTCTGTTTTACACCCACCCAGCTTATTTTTGTGTGTTTGTTGCAAACCACGTTTAGTTGACTTGTGTGTAAGTGTGCGCCTATTCGAATATTATGTGTTGAAATCATGTATTTAAAGTGAATTTTCATCGCACATTTGTTTTTAAAACACTTTTCCCTCTGGGTCTATCTACAGTAAAACCACAATAATAAGACTACCCTTGTGACCCTTGAACTGGTCTTCGTATTGGGATGGTCTTTATATTGAGGTTGAATAACTCAGTGGAAATGAACTTGAACATTTTGTTCTGAATTTTAGTGGTCTTTAAGTGAAGTTTTACTGCGTCTGAATTTCTCAGAATTATTTTACACTGATTTAACCCAGTTGATGAGTCATTCCGTCATATGAATTGCATGGTAACAATTTTAATATTTTTATATAGTTTTGCCTTTTTAACCAAATGCGAAAAACATGTTTTTACCAGTCTATCACATACGTAGTTAGCAAAGAGAGGAAAAAAACATAATTAACTCCATGACATCAATCAAGTTTACTTGACACATTCATGTGACTAATTTAGAACAACAATGTGTGTTCGCATACCTTCGGATAATATCGTTGCTTCGACGCAAGAGGTTGAAAGGAGTAAAATGATTACTACTTACAAACTCTGAGACTCTGAACTGTTCAATACTGCGAAAGTGTTCGTATGGAAAAATCAAAGCGCTAAAAGCACTGAAGTTGTTCGATATTGAACACTGGTTTTGTATTCAACACTTCAGACTGCAAAATTTTCTTAAAGTAAAAAGCCAGTATTTTTTATGTCCAAATTGAATGGACATGAGAATTGATCTAGAAATTTAACATATGAGCGCCGCTGTATGATTTCCATACAAGTTTTTTCATTCAAGTGACTTCATTTCCAGAAAACGCATGTGATGTCACTATTTGCAAGCAGGAAACAATATATACTCCATAATTATGGTCAGTTCGTTTTCATATTGCCATATCGTACAGCGGCGCTCATATTTAAAACACCTTTCATGAAAGATATACCTTTAGATGGAACAGTCTGCGTCTGTTGATGTGTAGAGTACAAAATGTTATGCAAAGAGGGCAATTTCAAAACATTACCGTTGTTTAATAAGAAATTATGCATAAAATCCTATTATTTCTGGATCACCCCTCGTATTATCAGCATAACGTTGTATAAAAGCTTCCGTCCACTGAGTTAGGCGCCATCTGGTAACGTATACTGTACAGGTGAGCTTTATTAACCTTCACACATAAATAGTCTCACGTGGGATGAATTAATTAACGTTCAAGTTTTGAAATATATGACGCATGTCGTGTCGTATGCATATGTCGGTTGTTTAAAAGAAAACTCATCACTAGATGTAATCAGTATATGATTATGTTGTCACTCGGAATATTGTATTGTTGGATATTAATTAATTAATTTGTTCTAATTAGATATCTTTGGATTTTTAAATTATTTTGTAAGTATATAATGTATATATTTTTATATAATATTAATTATGTGTCTAGTATACAAAATATATTTAGTCCTAATACTTACAGTCGGATCTCGTTCATTCGAATTCATCGTGTCCGAAATTTTAGTTCGAATAATACATAGTTTCAAATTATACCGAGTATTCGGTTAGAAGGTTGTCGAATTAACGAGACCTGACTGTATAAAGGAGTTTATAAAGGAGTTTTTGTATTTTCTTTAAATAAATTATATTGAAAAAAACTTGACAACGATATGTGTATGCATTTTGCAGTTGTTTTACTGCGATGAATACTTGCAAGTTTTATTGTTCGTAATTGTTCGAATGGTGGTCTCTTTGAAGTTTAAAACGTTTAATCTTTTTCAATGAATACATTGGAAGGGTACATTTCAGTATGCTTAAGTCACCGATAAGAATTATATATTGCAGAAGAACATGTTTCCACCAACCAGACCAATCCTTTTAAAACAATAGCTTTTTCAGTTGTTAACAACAACAGCAACGTGGGATTTCAATGACATTGGCTACAACTCATATCGTTCTCTTAATACATAAGTACATGTATGTCTTAAAGAACAAAATCGGGGGGGGGGGGATTTTACCTACCTACTTACTCCAAAGTTAGAGGTGTTAGTGGAAACAAATAGCCTTTTTGACGAAATTCAATGTCACATTGCAACACGATCTCGTGTTTCATTAAAACGGTAGTCTTGGAAAACAGTAGGTGAATACATTTCGTTTATTGTTTTAATTTTCAGTGACCAATCAAAATGCGCCAAACCTCTCCAACTGCCGTCTGCCGGAGCAGAAGTGGCTCGACGGAAGGTGGGAAAACTCTGAATGAATGTGTTTATAAAAATGACGTCGACGGTGTCAGAAATTGTCTCCATTTAAACGTCATGGCGTGGAATACAAAGAACACTTCCGGTATGACGCCATTAATGGAAGCGTCTACACTAAATCGGACTGAAATTCTTGACATATTGTTGTCGTCTAAATGCGACGTCAATGTTACTGATGAAAATGGAAACACCGCATTGCATCTTGCTGTTGATGAAGGTAACACAGAAGTTGTCAAGAAATTAGTAGAAAGTGGTATGTATTATTGGAATAAATTTATTTTTGAATCAGCAGTTTAGAAATTATCAGAAACTCATTACAGAATTTTACATTCGATACAATTTTTAAAAATGTATTACTTGAAACCAGAAACAATTCATGAAATAAAAGGAGAATTATTTAGATCTAGTAAAGGACCTACATTCATTCCATATTTCAACTAACATTTTATAGAATAATGAAGGAAAACATATTTGCATATACAGTAAAACCTCAATAATAAGATCACCCTTAGGACCCTTGAAATATAGTCTTTATATTGAGGTGGTCTAAATATTGAGGTTGAATAAAGAGCAAAACAGTGAAAATGTCCTTCAAAATTGTGTTCTTAATTTGAGATGGTCTTAAAATTGAGGTGGTCTTTAAGTGAGGTTTTACTGTACGTTTTTTCTGCTACATCATGAGAAACATTTAAGAAGATCGACTTATTGCAATACTTCACACTTGTTTATAGGACGATGTATTGTTGACGCCATGAACAATAAAGGAGAGACGGCATTGATGAAAGCAGCGTTTTATGATTATGGTGAAATGACTAGAACTCTACTTAAAGATGGTATGTATACATATATTTGTAACTACAAAAAAACTAGATCTTAATTTTTACAAAAGCTTGATAATTCGAATAAAGTACTTCTTGATATGTTTGCAAACTTGCCATTTGCTTTTTTGCATCATTTGTGCCAATATTAATTTCAGGAGGAATTCCACTTTAGTTGTAAATGAAGGCTTAATCGGTATGCGCGAAATTATATGACATTTATGTTTCCATAATAATTACGGTAAATTACACCAAGAGGCTGGTGGTAAAGCATTTTCTGCCATGACGAACAACAACACATACACATTATAAATGACTGCACCAGCAATGCACATGTCATATATTATTCAAATATTCATTTTTGCATTTTTCATTTTAGTGTGTACACTTATCGACATGGTTGTTGGAATTTCGGTATTTCATATGAAGCTGTCGGAAATACACTTCATTGCAAAACCGTTAAATGAATTACATATTTGATTGATAAGTGTATTACCTGATTAATCTTAACCTTTAAAATATCACCACGATGTCACACAAAAAAACAACAGTTTGATCATTTCCCCTTAATGTTGTGAGGTTAAATCATCACTTAATTTAACGAGGTTAGTCAGAAGTCATCAGTTAGTTTTGACATATTTATTCAAGTTTCTGACGTGGTTGGTTGTGAAGTAAACATGTATAATGTATTCTGTTGCTACCTGTGAGTGATCCATCTGTGAATAACGTGGATATCACGTAAATGATATCAGTATGACGTCTTAGTAGACAGCACTTCCGGTGTTGTCAAAAGCCTGTCAGCTTTTTTGTAAAAATAGCAAACATTTTCAACCCAAATTAGGCATCCAATTTACAATGCAAATGTGTTATTAATTGTTTGTTCTTGCATTTTTTGTACATATATGTTAGCTTGTTTTGGTATTTTCTGCTCAGTGTGTTGACGATTATGGTTTTACGCCTCGATAAATAGCAGTTGTGTCTACACAGTCGAATAAATTGTAAAGTTATGAGATTTGATTAAACACGCATAGTGCAACCTTATCCATAGCGTATCTCTCTTGAGCACCTCTGTTCGAAAACAGTATTTTTCCTGTTCACGAGGTTAAAAAAAGTTCCTACAGAGATGACGTAGCTGCCGCGTATGACAAGTATACAAACCATGTATATTTGAATATTCATGTTGTTGATGTTGTATTTTTAACTTTTTTCTACTTTAAATTTTTTTCCCATTTTACATTGTTTTCTGCTTTACAATTTAAGGTTTGGCAGATCCCGATGTCAAGGACATATCCGGTCAGACAGCTTTGTTGGTTGCCCTGCGAGAAGGAAGTCACATGACCGTTGATTTACTGCTGAAAAACGGATGTGACGTCACAGCTACGGATACCCTCGGACAGAGCGCTCTGTACATTGCCGTTCATGCCCCTTGCAATAAGACGTTAGATCTCGCAAAGAGACTTGTTTCTGCAGGTACGTTGAATGAATCTGGTAATCTGGTATGAAAAATATTCGGACGCTGTATTTTATACAATCACTCAACAATTAGAATGCTGCTTTAAATGATGCCAGTCGAGGCGATGGCAAACTTTTCCAACTTTCCAATAGGCGTTTCCACTTCTAGTAAACATTCTGGCTAATTAGACGCGTTTGTCAACCTTTGTATAAATTAAACATCATAAATGACTTGAATGTCTTATGCAGACGTGCTGTGGAGAAATTTCTGTCCAGTTTTTATCAAGTTCATTCCATGATTGCATTCTTTCCTATTAATTAATTTTAATTGTCACAATAAGACAATACTAGTTTTATTTAACTGCATAAACGTGTCATTGTTCTGTTACAGTTCAGAATATATAATAAAGTCATTAACAAGTTGTATGTTTTGTGAAACTGCCCCGTATATTTCATATTTCACATCCGACATTTAAACGTGACAATAAGCGCTTTGTTTTCGGTGACACCGCAAC
Organism: Mactromeris polynyma; assembly: GCA_032209605.1. Lineage (NCBI taxonomy): Eukaryota > Metazoa > Mollusca > Bivalvia > Venerida > Mactridae > Mactromeris > Mactromeris polynyma. Next base: position 2,885,916 of record JASFXZ010000041.1, read on the forward strand.
ATACACTTTCGATTATATGTCTTTGGATCTTGTTTGATTGCCTAATTAATAGTTAATTAAGAGTTGGCATTTACCACATGGCTACTAATTAGATTTATCAATATGATTGTCTATATTATAGACAGATTACGCTTATTTAAGAGCTTTGGTCTAATTTATTTCATACCATGTTCCCACCTACACGTTTTATCAGGAAATACACCGTACATAATAAATGCAACATGTATTTTATCTACTTTACATATAATATATTTTATATGTTTGCTGAACTTTAACTTGCGAATATAGTTTATAATTTCCGGTACCAGTTATATACGCATAAATTTATGAACATGGATTGATTGATTATGAAGTTTGAGACTCCATATGTAAAATGCGTGGGAAATTCTTGAAGTTCAACGGCCTTTCGTCCATATGTTCTTGTCTTTAATCACAATATATGTCACAAAATAAAAGTTCAACGTTTCAAGTATTGTTAAGATATAAAGCATTGTTACAATTTTATCGCAAAGTCCATGAACTTTCGGAACGACCCTCGTATGCGGTATAACAGTTTCCATGCTTAAACAGTTAACACATTGTGAAAAGTCCGGTTTTCTGAGAGTTCAGGAGATTGTTGCGAGTTCTTTCCCTTTATCATTTATCTCTTCTAGAGTTATCTCCCTTTAACCCTTCTATTGTATATATAGTACGATATATACTATAGAATGAATAAAGGGAGAGAACTCTAGAAGAGATAAAGGGAAAGAACTCGTGGCAATCTCATGTGGTATCGATTATGATAACAATTGGTGCTTTTAGAACATTCAAATCCTGCACTAACCGTTTATCTAGTAGTATTTTTCTTTCGCTTCAGGCTACAAAAGCAAGGTTGATAAGATGTGGCTACTGAATGAAGAGAAACATAACCTGTTTTATCAAGATGACGAATTCTATGCCGCATTGAGACGCCAACTACGAAACCATTCAGGAGACGTACAATGCGCAGCGCCCTCTGGTAGAAAAATATCTGCTGGCTCTTCCGGTTCCGCCTCTTCCGCTCACTCACTCACAACATCGCCAAAAGAAACATCACCAACGTCCCCACCTTTTGCGATGTCTCCGACACTTAGACACAAAATAATGTCACCACAATCTTCCAAATTTCCGTCAATACCGTTTAGTCAACTAGCTGCCCACGCAAAAACAGAAGTTGAATTGCATCCCCCGCGGTTGTCTCCCCTGGCATCACGAAGAAGTGAATATAAGAAAGCGGCAAGTTATGAGTTGACAACACCTGTGACAAGACGCTTACGACCACCTCTCAGGTCTTCGTTTTCATCTGATTCAGACGATTCGCCGATGGGGTCGCCTGTCATCAGGCCACGCCTACTTCCGCATCAGGCAAGTCGACCTGCGCGTGTTGTCACGTCTAATAATCACGCTGCAACAACAGTACCTTTGGAACCTGCACGAAGAAACGCGAAGATCGGTCGATCAACTACGTTCTCAATTCCAAGTAATACGAAGCCAGTATATCTAAGAAATGACAATGAACAAATCAGATCTGCTCCCGGAAGTCCGATTATCCGATACAAAAGGCAATTAAGTACGCAACCATCAATTTCCAATTCTGATTCCGTTTTGAATCAACGGAAAATCTCATTACCGAACAAAACTGTTGTCCAATTCAGCACAGAAATTCAAATCATTGAATATAACAAGAGACAGTGATCAAATTGAATATTGACACTCTTGATGAAAGGACTTACCTTTATTCTTCAACAAGCGATTCGCCATCTAGTGTATGGGTGCGTTTGGCCTGATGTCTCAGATTGTGGCGCACTTTTCAGATGGACGTGACTTGTGTATCGTTGTACACATCAGGAATAAAATACTTCCAGCTGCCAGGAATGTGAAGTAATTGACAGAGGTTGTATGATGACCTTGACTCTGTTATGTTGTCATTTCAATATATGCATAGTGGCATGGGTGTAGAGTGCTCAACCTCTGATCTGGAGGGAGTCGGTTTGAAGCCCATCATGGGATATTTTCCATGCTATTCACAATCCCTGAATTAGCTGAATTGGTTGGAAACCGAGGAGACGGGCATAATGATTGATATAAGCTGTCATATCTTCTTTCTTAGTCGATATAAAATAGATTCATAGTTTAAAACTAATTGAACTTACGATAATGTCAACGGCACATTTAAATGATGACATTGATTGATTGAGAACATTACAACACCTGAACTGTTTGTTTCCTAAACATTGTTATGACATTTCGTTTTGCAATTATTCGAGACACAAACGAACATTGAACAAGGGGTTACAGGGCCTGCTAAATATGGCATTTTGCTTTCTCCATCTACATTCGAAACAACATTTCACACTTGAATGCACGTGTAGAGCTCTATGATATAACAACCATTATTAGTATATAGTAACAAGTTTGCTCTGTGCATTAACGTAAATGGACAATGTGAGGCCAATATCTATGATCATGTTACCTGGTGCGCAAGATATTGCCACATACTTCCGGGTGTGTCGGATATCGATATTTGGCAAACTTCCGGTGTGACGTCATTGTTTAGTGCTTCGACGTTCGGAAATGAAACATTAAACAGACGGCCGACGTTCAAATTGTTGATCCGCCTGATGGAATTAAGATGTCGATGTTTGTAATTCTAAGTTTTTTTTAAATCTGTGTGATAGACCATCAATAATTTCAAACAATATTTTAGAGCAATAGTATTAAAGATATCACGCTTCAATGCATTCCACTGTATGTAATGTATGATAAGGTATCGGAGACGAAGTTCATGTGATTTTAATGAGATTTTAATGAGATTGATATGCCATACAAAATATAACTTACTTTTTACAAGAACGTGTATATCGTATGTCGCGATCAGTCTAAGTTTATACGTATCATTTTATTGATATTTAGACACTGCATGTAAATTATATAACTCCGTGTCTCTGTTATCGAGCATTGTGTAATTATATCAATTTATTAATTATGTCATTATATTTTGCACTGTGAGTGTTGTCGTATTTATGTTATAACATGTGAATAAAGTATTCATAAGTACTACAGTCTTTAAAGTTATATTATGGTTCTGAATTGCAAAACTTGTACCGGTTGCTAATCTACGAACTAGCTCTATAAGTTACAAGTAAATACCACAGGATATTGTCAAGAGTTCCCTCCCTTTATCCCTTCAGCCCTTCTATTGTACTATAGTTAGGGATGAAGGGAGAGAACTCGTGACAATCTCCTGTGGTTAATACCTAGTAATGTATTTTTCCACATTACTAACCGATGATATCTTAAGTGGAAAGAGTCTACCAATACAAAAAGGCAGACGAGTCACTAATTAGTACAAGCATATGTAAATAGGTTGAAAAAATGGCGACAAACCAAATAAAAAATAAAAAACAAATAAGCATGCTGACAAATTTTTAATACGATAATATGGAAAATGTGCAGTCCTGCCTTGGAAGCGCCTCCTAGGACCTTCAGTCCTTTGATTTAGAAGTTGCTCAGCCCCCCTGCTGTTGTATAAAGGCAGTATCACCACTCGATGTAGCGAGGATTGTAGTTGGGTGCTGAATGACCCGTATAATAATGATAACAATAATAATAAATCGCTAATAGAATGAAACGCACAATTAATGTACATATTGTAAATCATATTTTCAATGTTGCCTTTCAAAACTTTAAGTACGACCACGGACCTATATAACACGTTCATAAAGGACAACTAAGGAGAATTGATGAGGAAACACGGGGGGGGGGTATTTAATGGATGGAATACATCACAAGACAAGTCAAGACAGATGACACCAATAGGCCGAAAGGAGGGAGTAAGGAATACCATGAACACTATATCAAGTGAAAGAATTGCACATGGGGAAGGGAAATTTAACATACATCGGACTCTATTTAAAACACAAATAAAAATAATAACCATACAGCGTTTTACAGTCTTGGAACTGTCAGTAAAAATACTGGAGGATTTAAATCGATTTAACAGCTAGCTAACCTCACACTCGATCGCTGTATGGTCATTGATTTCCAACACATACACATAAATTTACTAGGTAGGCAGTAACTAGTCATTTAAAGCAATCTTTAAAAAAAATAAAAATATAATTTGTGCATATGTATACATGCGTATATGCCAGAGCGCGTAAAAATTAAACCTGCGTTTCTAATAGATGAGCACAACAAATATTTCGAGTAAGTGTGTGTGTATATGCTCCAGAGAATAGTGATTGTGTGTAGTGTTCAATATTTCCCGTGTTTTGTTCATCGGAAGGTGACAACGTATTTTCAGAATGCTCGGTGTCACTTTCTGGGTATGCGGATTTGAAGTTGATGTGACACCATTCATTGTCATCCATTTTGTTCATTTGCTTGGCCTAACGCATCAAACATTGCTTTTTGTTTTCGTTCCGTCAGTTCAGTGTCATCTACAGGTTGAATTTTTTTATTCTTCTGTGTATTTTCAATTTCTACATTGAAATGAAAATAAAGATTTTGATAGATCTCTACCGTGGATTTACATTGTGCAAATTATTTGAATTGTTCAGTCAGTGTTTTTTTCTCAATTTCTACATTAAAATGGACATACCTAAATGAAACATGGAGTTTGATAGATCACAGTGGATTTAAATTGTGCAGATTGAAGGTTTCAACAAGAGAGGTTTGTGTATGCTTATTATTGCCACATAGATTTATTTTTAGTCATATATATAGTTTACACGCCAGTTTGATGTGATTTTAGTACGTGTTACAAATGATTTATATGTCCGTGGTGTCTTGTCAGTAAACCGTGCGCAAATCGTACCAAATACTGTAAGAAGTCCGTTTACACGCCGATATATCGTTTGCTACACACCAATGTCGTAGCCTGGATTACATGCCCTTACCATTCTTGTGCGCAGAGTACGGTAGGCACCAGACTATCCAATGTCGTAGAATATTGACGCGTCGCGTTATATACACTGTAAGCGCATGGGAAAACTAATTATTTTCGTGTTAATAGATCTATTTTTAATTTATTGTAGTATAGGAAGCATTTGGCAATTGACCCGCGAAGGGGTCGGAAGTGGGGTCCCCCTCCCGATATCTGAATAAAATGAAATATGTAAATGGCACTCTCGGGACTGGAGTACATTGGGGGCATATCTACTGCAATATGCGCCTCTAGCAATTACAGTTACAACATCAACAGTCGATGTTTCCTAAGGTTTTTTTTCAGCCGATTTTATAGCCGTTATTGGGCTATATTCCCAATGCCAAAAAGTATATATTTTTCCCAATTTGAATGTAAACATTCCCAATAAATCTGAAGAAACGTTTTGATTCAATCTAGCGAAAATAGACAAAGTTAGAGGCCTTTCTCTCACAGGCAATATATATAAATATTTGTACAACCAGTACTGACATTGACAACGAAAAGGACACAACGCGCGTATAGCTATAAATCAGTTCCATATTTATTGACATTCTTTTTTCACGGGTCTACTGTTTATTTACCTAGTATGTTCTTCATGCATTATTTTGTGATCGCTATTTCTTATGTTGGCGAGTTGTCCATTGGTAATGCTCTTATTTACGCTGTTCGTTTTATTAAATTCCCTTGACATTCGAAGAAGAATGATAGAGTAGAAAGTAGATCTTAACATAAATTGTTACCCCTGTCCGTCCGGGTGATAACTCTTGAAAGGGTGGATGGATTCATATTGGGCACATTCATTAGCGTAGGATAATAAAATACAGGTAAAGTTTGATTTCAGTTACAACCCACCTATTGTTTTGAGTTGTTATGGCCTATCTGGTTTGGGTAATAGGGGCTAAGGGTGAGCTTGGGTTTGTACCAGGTTAAAACCTGCCACTGGCCGTTCAAATGCGTTACTCCTATTTTCATTGTAAAAGTTTATGTCTTACAAAGGCTGTAGTTCGCTGTATGGTTATTATTTCTGTTTGTGTTTTGAATGTTTTTTTATATTTACCTTTCCCCTGTGCAATTATGTCACTTTATACAGTGTTCAGATTATTTCCTGACCAGTTTCGGCCTATTGTCGCCATCTGTATTGACTTGTCCTGTGATCTTTTCCATCCATTAATTCCCCCCTCCTTCACTGTCCACTTTGATTCTCCTAATTATTCCTTATGGCCTACCAGGCCATTCCTTGTGCCTCTGTTCCTTAACGTATACACGCTTTAACCTCCCCGGAAGTCTGTGTGGGGAGACACTGTCTTATGTATGTGGCGTTCCCTGTAGCTACTTATTCTCTCTCTTTTATGTATATCTTGCCTTCGTACTTGTGTGTTTATATATTTTCATGTCTGTTGGTGCTTTTGGCACCACTGTGTTAACAGAGGATCAACTGATCTGGATCAATTTGATCCCGAGATATATTTGCCATTTGAAAGCAATTGAAAACTTTATGCAGTACTTTTCATAAACTATCAATATGTGGAATTTCATGTTTGACTTCCTAATTCATGTTTGCTTGATATTTGGGCACGATACGTGTACACACAACTGACAGTTTTATTTGTGTATTTAGTGGCGTAGAGTTCATGCAAGTTTGTTCTATAATGACATAATTAGTTTTTCGCTGGAAACAGTTTGCACATGAAAAGGAGAATTGCTCCAACGATAAACTCCGCACCACAAACGATGAAGGTGGTATTGTAGTTCCCTGTGAGATCGAACAAGAAACCTGAAACACAGACATGGAATTTAAACTTTACATACTGGTAACAGCACACTTTCGGAACACGTCAGTTAATAAGTTGTATCAAATGCTGGCAATTTGAATGCACAGTATCTAGTGTTTAAATCTGAATTGGGATATTGAATGAATTGACTATGACCTTGATTACCCACATAAGCATCTTCCGTGAAAATAGGATGTTGCTACAAGTAAAATTTCTGATAAGGGGATATATCCTTTGGAAAATTAATTGGCACGTTTTGTAGATAAATTAACCTTTATTCACTATATAACAGAAACAAAATGGCCCTTATATGTAATCAAAGGACTGAAGGTCCTGGGAGGCGCTTCCAAGACAAGACTGCACGGTTTCCATATCATCGTATTAGAAACTAATACGCAACTATTCGGGTAAATTCATTGCCAAAAATGACACAAATAATCCAAAAAAGCCGCCATTCCACAAATGGTATATCCCTGACAAATCAGCCCTTAATCTCATCAAATCTGTAATAAAATTAGAAGACTTTACATGTACTATTCTCTTGAGACGATGAATATGGCGGTACTTCGAGTAGACCATCTGGTTGACGATGATAGCAATGAGACGCTTAAGCGCCCCAAAAATGGATGAATTATTGAGCCTACTTGGATAGGTCAGTTGGCAGAGCAATCAATTGCTCATCACGATGTCGCAGGTTCGAACTCCGGGTGAGGCGTAGACATGTATGTGCTCCGTGACTCAATTTGACTGAGATAATACATCAAAAGTAATTTGGCCTCATCTGGTTCTTATGGGGCCGTTTGTTGAAAAACATTAGTAATATTAGCTTTGTTTAGGTCCCTAAAGAAAAAACGGCGTTAACCACCAAACATAAGCAAGAATTAACAATAAAATAAAAACCTGCAACTGGTGCAGCTGCAGTAAGACCAGCTCCAATTGATAAATATATCAATCCAACAACGTTTGTAATTAAGTCAGGTTTAACCATCTCCACGAGGACGACTGTAAATAATGTAGCATATCCACCTGAAACACAAAACCATGTAACTTAAGGATTTTCCGGTTAATCCACACGATGAGGGAGTTGGACTCAATAGCAAGGCGATTCTTATACATACTCGTTTATAAAATACATGAAATGGTCTGTGTGGGAGGCATTGTCTTATGTATTTGGCGTTCCCTGTGGCGACTTATTCTCTCTCTCTTTCCAAGTTGGTGCTCCAATTTTCACCTGTTATTAATGTTTTTGTTTGTATATATTTCCATGTCTCTTTGGCATTTGGATGTAGCATTCTCTGCTCGACTACTTCATTCCTTTTTAGCTCTTGTGGCCAAAGACATTGTATAGTGGTCCTCTACCAAGCGTGTTCAAATAAACTCTAGGGTAAAACTGGTTTCGCTCCAAGGTCACAGACTTTTACATGGGAAAATCTTTAAAAATCTTATCCGAAATCGCACGACACAGGGCTTCTGATATTTGGTATGTTACATTGGTTAGTGGTCTCCTGCCAAGATTGTTCAAATTTAGCATCTAGAGTCAAAACACATCCCGCACAGGGGTCACATCTTAATGTCAGGTTAGCTAGCTGTTATATCGATTTAAACCCCTGTATTTTTACTGACAGTTCCAATGCTGTAAATCGCTGTATGGTTATTATTTCTATTCGTGTTTTAGATGCAAGTTAAATTTCCCTTACCCGTGTGCAATTCTTTCACTTTATATAGTGCTCATGTTATGTTCTCCCCACTTTCGGACTATTGTTGCGTGCTGTCTTTACTGGTATTTTGATGTATTCCATCTAATAACGCCCCCCCCCCCCCCCCTGTTTGTCCTCTTTAATTCTCCTTAGTTATCACTTATGGTCGGCTAGGCTATTCCCTGCGCCCCTGTTCCCTTACATACTTACCCTTGCGCCTCCTCAAATGCCTGATGTTTTATTGACTGTTGTTTTCCCGGAGGTCTGTGTGGAAAGGCATTGTCTTATGTATGTGGCGTTCCCTGTAGCAACTTATTCTCTCTTTCTCTTTACTTATTCTCTCTGTTCTAAAGAGTTATACAAGGAATAGCTACGAAAAATGTGTATCAAAGGTCCATTCGTACAATGCAGACAGTTAGGCGCGTTAGGCCCTCATGTGCCTCTTGATATCTTACCTGTTAGAGTTCCAAATAAACTAGTATATACTAGTTTAGTTTCAAACGTGGACATTAAAGGCGATATCCCTGTAAGCAATCCTATAAGTAACATCATAACGTCTAATAGGATTAACCTACTGAAACAAATACGGTCCCCAATCCAACCAAATACCACACGACTGACCGTACTTGCGATACCTGAAACCAAATTAAAGATATTTGAACAACCGATAATTTTAAAATAAAACAATTTGGAACTTATAGGTTGATCATCTTATTCTAAATGTGTTTGTGCATTCATTTTTGTACTGATCTACACGTGATTACATCATGGTGATAGCAAAGGTTTCTTTGTTTCACGTAATTTCTCCAATACTTTGCTGTATGAAACTTTTAAACACGTCATTGAATGTACTTTGGTACGTTACTACTGTTTATTTACTTTGAAGAATTTGGTAAAACCTTTAGAATACCAGGCATGTTTAAGCGTACAAATATCGAGGATTCATTGAAAGCAACACTTGAACACCTTAAAAAACTGAATTAAGAAAAGAAAAAACGACTTACCAATTGATGAAGTCAGCATGGCTGCTTCAGCCTTGGTCATACCCATTTGTTCAACTTGATCCGGTATAAATGTAAATGGTACGATGTAAGCAAGTCCCATCATAAATGTAGACAGTAGAAACATAATGCATCTCATGTCTGTAAGCAAGGCGCGTTTAAATACGGAGGATAACAATGACTTCACTCTTGACAAACAAGAGGTTTTGTTTCCTTCTGGCTCCAAATACTTCTTCGACGTACTTGTCATAAGTAGTCCAAATATGACGCACTGCAGCAGAAATCCGGCTAACAATAAACATGTCCCTCTCCAGCCGAAGTGATCAATAAACAGCCGTAAGGTGTAATTGAAGACAAATATCCCGATGCCTTTTAAGAAAAAATAAAGTTGGTGTTACATGTAGTACTTAATGTGACTTGATGTATCTCTAAGTAGAAGGGATTCAACCATAAATAACGGCCATGAAGCTCACGGACCTATGGGTAAACGTTGCTTAGGTGAAAATAGTCGTTTTCTTCAAAGAACTTCTTCTACGGAATGACTTTATAAAAGTGGTAAAAGGAGGTACATTTCTACTAACTGGGTCGAAACATTTTTTCGTTATGGATATTCAAAATTGTATAAATACTGCTCACGGACTCCCTGGGTCAGAGCCGTGCAAGCGCCACCCATAACCATTGCGTTCGCACTGCGACATCTGTGCGCGCCCGCGGCGATCATGTGGCGTTGTAGGAGACCTAACTGCGCTGCTACGGCGACCTCAAGGCGATCCCACTGCGCTCTCATCAGAACGCCGAGCGACGGCGTTTGTTTTGGGCATGCTCAAAGTGCGCGCCGTCACTCGGCGTTCTATGCGATCCCACCGCGTTCACTGGCGATGCCACTGCGTTGCCGCGGCGATGCTTGCGATTCCACTGTGCGCAGATCGGCGTTCTGGATTTTTCTTGGACGCCATATGAACGCGGCCCTAGTGTGACAGGGGTTTAGCAGACAAACATTTTACCTGTAGGTTCGACCGTAGGTTGGTGATTTACAATAAACATACATTTACTACTCTCTATACCATTCGTTGTAGTTTAATGCGCAAAATATATATACATGCATGTTTATGTTTCAGGTGGTGTTACATCACAAAAGGAAAAATGTCAATCTCCAGTATATGAATAATTTAACGCACGGCATGCAACTAAATGATGGCGTTTTTATTAAAGTAAAGGTATTTGTATTAGCTATCTGAATAACAAATAAGTAGTTCTGTTTCAAATTCAAATATCTCTTTCAGGAACATGATATGCCTTATACCAATTATTGACAAAAAACATGCATCATATGTGCACGCAACGATCAAAGATTTGCAATCTCATTGCTTAATTTTCAAATAATACCGACCATCTGTTCAGACGATATAATATACCCGTTCAAGAGATTTTTATTTATCGCGATTTGAAGATATTTACATTCTACAATTCTATAGGAAGTTGGTCGGACCACAGTGACGCGAAAGTTGGGTATGGGTCTATGTTTTCATTGCGATTCGAGCACGATGTTAACTAACGTTATATGTTTGTTTGTACCGCATGGTTAAAGGGAAAAACCCATATTTATACTTATCCGGAGTATGTCTTGGTCGCGTTAGAAATAAACATGTCCGATTAGTATGAATGCAATTCTCCCTATTAAACCTTGATAAATGGATATATCAAACGGAAACTTAAACCTGGGACCAATATAGACATGTATATATTAGTCCCAGCTTAAACGTTGAAACTATATTAGCCATACCGGATACATAATCTATGTGACTGCTTGTCATAAGTTTTGTTTCTTCGAATTGCCAACTTTCTGGTCAGTAGTTATTGCTTATTGCAGTAACAGACAGATTGTGAATGTTCTTATAATGTTATTATCACCACGAATATATAAACCAGGATTAGGGTTATCACTAATGCACAAGATATACCGACTTGTATAGTCTGCACAAAATAACTAATGGAACAAATACTGGTAACATGATATAGAAATACAGTATTTGATATGATAATGTCACTAGATCTGCACAAGGCAATCAAGTCCACAATTCAGCTATCTGCAGCCCCAGGCATTCAGCGCTAACAGCGCTTTGATTAAACATGGCCCCACATACGAGTGGTACTGTCACCCGGCATAAAATCAGTCCACCATTTTGTTAAACTAGTATGCGATTATTCGGATAAATCAAACGAGACAAACCACACCTAAAAGGCACTTTCTCGAGTGGTCTTTGTCGGCAACTTTTCTGTTTTTCGTGTTGGACATACAACGTGTATTCACTCCTGCGCACAGGGTACAGAGAGCTGAACATTTAGCTTTCTAGGTGCTAATCAGAATGATACGCTCATGCTGTGAAGGGCAGCTATGTTGGTAATATGATAACCCTGATAATCTTCAGCAGTGTACGGGCAATGATTTTTCAGGGATGTTTGTGGGCATAATATTTCGGCCAAGTTCTATAACAAGCCACATCGCCCCAGGCACTTCTGAATTATGGCCCTTGAATTATCCAAAATTGGCCAAATTAGCCGTTTCCGCTCTCTAAGTCAAAGAGTTTTCATCCGATCTTCACCTAACTTGGTGAAAATGTTTGTCGGCATAATATCTTGACCAAGTTCTATAACCAGCCACATCGCCCAAGGTACTTCTGAATTATGGCCCTTGAATTATCCAAAATTGGCCAAATTAGCCGTTTCCGCTCTCTAAGTCAAAGAGTTTTCATCCGATCTTCACCTAACTTGGTGAAAATGTTTGTGGGCATAATATCTCGGCCAAGTTCGATAACCAGCCACATCGCCCAGGCACTTCTGAATTATGGCCCTTGAATTATCCAAAATTGGCAAAATTAGCTTTGTCCGCTCACTAAGTCAAAGAGTTTTCATCCGATCTTTACCAAACTTTGTGAAAATGTTTATGGGCATAATATCTCGGCCAAGTTTGATAACCAGTCATATCGCTCATGTCACCTGGGAGTTACCACCCTTTGATTTTAGAAATTACCTAAAATTTGTCTTCTTTTAACTCTGAGCTCTGACTTATGACGGGCGTATTTTGGGACAGTTTGACACGAATACTTGCGTACATATTGCACAATTTCTCTTTCAATATTTATTGGATTTTTATCCTTCAAACTAGCAGAACGGGTGATACGCGACTTTTTTATCACGCAATTTGACATAATATGCTTTACTATTACCTGAACCGCTTGCTGTTATTCCACTAGCGAGTGAACGGTGTTTATCGAAATTTTCTAAGACGCACATGTTGGCTGTCACATACATCATACCAAATCCTAGTCCTGAAAGCATATGGAATAAATGTCTGGGCGGCCATGAAGAATGTCCCAGTATTTATGTTTATTCGTTTCAAAGATAAAACAAAAAATATGGGTTTACAACTGAAATTTGTTAAAGTGTTTTTATCTATTACTTTACAGCATATATTTAGTTACATTATCTATGTTTTTTATTGTTTTAATGGCTTTAAAAAAGCCCATTTACAACACAATCGGATGTTTGTTCTTTATGTATGTTTCACTAGTTACGCAAACTCTATTTTGTATTATAACCACTCGAAGGCCATAAACGGTAATTCAATAAAAGTCTCCAAAAAGCGCTGTCACTCGGAAAAACGTTGCGCATTTGGGTTGGATGTTCGCTTTGTATGTGGAATTTCCTGCTCGACTACCTGTTATTTAAATGGGCAACAAGCTTGGTATTTCGTCGTCTTCTGTCTTGTATAAGAACATACGACGTCTCAGAAAGAAAATTAAGGTTAAACAGTACTTTTTAGGAATTTGCCCAGGTTTTTTGTGTGTTCAATTTAGCCAAATATTGACAAGGTTAGAGGCTTTTCTCTTACAGGCAGTTCATATATATAGCACTTGTTCATTAATTAATCACTACATCCTTTACTTTTATTCCTTATATTTAGCTGTAATTTCTTCCCAAAATAGCCAACATAAACCCTGCCTTGCCACATGCGCCCTATTCTTCTATCAGTGTGAGAAATGTATATTGAAACGGACAGTTGTATTTACTGAGGTAACCTATACTATTAAAAAAATTCAGCTATCTTTTTTCGGCACAGCCATTCTAATATGGCTTTGCAATTTGCATATCTATGTTGTGTAAACCAATCACATCTTCTCTTTATACGTTTCTAACCTTGACTCGGATTGGTTAATCTTTCGATAAGGGGTACGTTACATTACTGAAATACACCGAGTTACTGTAAAATCACCGAAATCAATTTTCTGAAAGTAGATCTATAGTATATTTCAAGATTTATCTAGTGAGTAGTGTTGGAATTAAGAAGATTCTAGGTTTTATGTACCAGTCACGAATATCTGTATTGTTTTAATCAGATAAATTAGCATGTAACAAGTTTATTGACATGAATGTGTGATTTCCGTATTGATGAACTATATTGAAACAGTCTATACTGTCTATGACTATTCTCACTACGGAGTAATTTTTGGACGGTACCGCTCAAGTATCTTCTACAGCAGTGTGGCAATTTAAGAGGCATACTACATTAATGGTTCCCGTTTTCAAAACACAAAAATGTTAATTCGTATCAACCAACAGTTTCAGTTTTTACTTTTCAAAGCGTGACATTCTTTTCAATTGTGAAAATGCTTAATTTTGATAACTTAGGCACTTAAGTTGAATTATATGAAAACAAATATGTTGCTAAACATTTGACACCAAAAATTGTGAAAAATGGTTTTCATGTGTCTCATCTGAAACTTCCTTTAACATCGTGTGGCCATAATGGCCTTGCTAAAATACTGAAAAAGTACTTGGTAAACCACAAGTAACCTCAACTAAGCGTGTAATTTACAAACTTGTTACATTTTAAGTTGTTAGGTTAAACTAGAAAAATAGATGTGGTTCAGGTAACCCGACCTACCCTTGATTTTCCTCACCGACCCTAAATGTTTGTAATGATTCTGAAAATATTTTATGCAACTGATTGATTAAAATTTACTTGAAGGAAGGAAATAAGACATCTTTTATCCATTTTACTCTTTAAAAGTATGTACAACTGTCAACATTAATGTTATGAAAATATATGCTTTTCTTAATTTCCAAATAAAGATTTAAAATATAATAATATTATTGGCCAACATACAACACTAACATTTTTCATCATATTACCTGAACCACACATGCTTTTTATTTGGCCTTAACACATGCACTAATGTGGAGAGATGAATATTGACTGTTGTTTAAGACATATCATGTTTAAATGTTATAAAAGATATCTGTTTTGTATTATTTGTATTTTGTATTATACCCTGATTATATATCATTACCCATGATTTGTGTTTTGTCTGAAAGTGAAACTGATACATGTGTTGTTACTATTCATGAAATATGATATGGTATAATATCATAATGTTCATATGTACCTGACTGTGTACATTTAAAAACGAATGAAACAGATTTTCGCCAGTTTTGTGAACTTAAGTAGGGATACAGGCAAAGAACTGTACATTGTATTATTTCATGTTTATGCAACATATACTATGTATTACATTGCAAAAATTGGGTATTTGCATATAAAATAAGTTTCAAAACGCAATAATTGACGTTTTACAAAAATTTCGCAGGTCTGAATCTGTGCATTTTTAAATGTGCTGAGAATAGTATGCTAATTACGTACTGTATTACGTGATACATAATATAATGAGTTATTACAGGTGCGCTACGATTCCTTACAAAGCCAAAATCTTGGTAAGGTAACATACCGCGCCTGTAATAATTTTCCAGTACTGAAATCCACTTTTAATATAACATCTGCACATTTTTAACCTTCAGATTTGCTTGATTCAGATTGCGCCGAACATCTTTTTAAAAGACATTTCTTGTTATGGTTATAATTATAAACGGATGGTTAGAGAAACATTTATTAATCATCTTTTGTTCAAAACACTTACCCCCTAATAGTCCATGCGTTATCCATAGATGATAAATGCTGGTAACAAACGAACTCAATACGAAGCCTGTGCAACTCACGAGTGCGCCAATAACAACAATAATACGATGTCCGTATTTCTTAACAAGAGCACCGACTACTGGGGCTGCAAAAATGGACTGAGTGTATATATAGTGTTGTATAGTACAGTTTAAACATATTTTTCTATATGGATTATGAAACAAATTCTTATTAATATAAATTATATTAAACAGTCCGTTTCCATGTCCGTTTCCTGGGTTACTAACAGGTGTCTGCACATAAATCAGCAATTATACAGCCCGCGGATGAATCTCACTCTCTGTGGGTTTGAACTCAGGACCAGATCAGGAGCCCAGTTCTCAATCCATAGACCATTGAGCCAGACATAGTTGTACATATTTTGAGAAATAGTGTTGAGAAACTGATATTTATCGCGTTGACCACTGAGTTTTGGGCAATATCAGACACTTTTTCATGTTAAGATATTTATCTGGGATGAAAATTAATCACGAAAGGTCGCTAGGTTACCACATGATTAATATGTACATGTAGTTACCTGGTTTCTTTAATGTGATAACCACATGATGTTCTAGTTAATTATGAAGTTAGCAGGTGGTAGAAGTATAGCACCGTAATATTACAAGCGGTTAATATGAACAGAACATTTTGATTTCCGGTTACCCAGAAAAAACTCTGCGGCCGTTGTCGCAGACAAAATCGCACCGGTGGTAGCTCGCCCTTTGTTAAAGTAGTCGCCAATCTCAACCAGCATTATACCAAACGAAAATAGCAAACCATCTGTGATGAATGCAATGAAAAACGCTGAAAAGACAATCACCCATCCTTTTTTCCATTCATTCGGTCTTGAGTTTCTGTAATAGTTACAATTATCAAACAACAGTGTTCGCCGTACTACACATATTAAACGCATAATAAAGTCCTACATTTAATGATTTCTTAATGGATGGAAAAGATCGAAGGACAATTCAAGACAGCTGGCAGCTAGGCCGAAACAGGGGGGTGGGGTAATAACATGAACACTAGATATTTGGGTTTGATTTTCCATTACGACTCGTAAAAATTCAGTGAACATAATCCACGAAGGTGGTTAAATTATTTAAAACTAATTTAGTAAAAAGTATACTTACGTTGGGATCGAAACCGTAACTCCTGATGCTGAAGCCATATCCGTTATCACTGGACGATCGAGACAATCGAATATTGTTTGACAGTAGACGTGTATAATGTTGGGTTTTAAGCTGTCGTATCCGTTTTAAACAATCCTCTAGTATCGATGTATACTTCAATTTCATATTGGAATGAGATACTTTCCATAATCAGTCAGGAGTGACTTTATCGGTCGTTACGTTAGTAAAACCGTGTGCTGATGATGTTAGGGTTTATTAACTTTGCACTGTCATGTACATACTAATTAATAAATAATATTTTCTTTTTGTCTTTTAAAAGTGTTGGTTATTAATTAGATACAATCTTAAATACTGGTGATATGGAAAGTGACTAAAATATAAAGACAAATCGAAATAAGTCTAAAATGATTAATAATGAGAAAAAAGAAAAAACTTTACGGCTATACACTAAGGGAGAATTAAGTTTTAAAAGAGAAAGAAAATAAGATGCTACCGGGAACGCCACATACATAATACAGCGCCTCCCCACCTAGACCTCCGGGAAAACAACGAATTCAAGACGTTTCACCTCAAGTCATATACTCCCAAGACGTCTCCTTCTAAGACGATTCCTCGCAAGACGTTACATATGGAGACGTTTCACCCCCAACATAAATATTACTATCGAGACTAAAACATTATAAGGATCAGTTGATCTAATGATTATTAAATACGTGCATGCTTTTCAAATACTTCTAAAAAACATTTAATTATTTAAATTAGGTTTAAAATGCATAAAAATACTACTGGACCAGACACTGTGAGACTAGATATGATTGATATACATGTATTCATTGGAAATGCAGTATTGTTTATTGGACAGAAAAAAATATCATAAGTGAAATGTTCTCAGTGAACAAATTTCAATCTTTAACAGAATGTTACCAAAATAATAACGAAAAAATATTTAAAAAATATTTGTTTTCTTAAAATAAAAAGGTTACAACATTACATTTGCATTTGTAGTCATACTATTAAAAAAAACATCAACAAAAAAGTCAGTCAAAAGGGTGTTGATAATATCACATCATTACTACAAAGTCAAAAGGTGTTGATTAAATCACACTGTTAAATGTTATTAAATATGAAGATAAAGGGTTTTTAAATTATAACTTAACAATTTAATTTTAAAATGAACATGAAATTAAAATGTTAATCATACAAATATGATTATAGATAAAAAGAAGTGGGGGTGAAAACTCTAGGGTCTAATACAATCAGGGATTAAACGTCTTTGGAGGAAATGACTTTGGAGGAAACGTCTTGAGATGAAACGTCTTGGGAGGAAACGTCTTTGGAGGAAATGACTTGGGAGGAAACGTCTTGGGTGGAAATGACTTTGGAGGAAATGACTTGGGTGGAAACGTCTTTGGAGGAAATGACTTGGGAGGAAACGTCTTGGGAGGAAATGACTTGGGAGGAAATGACTTGGGAGGAAACGTCTTGGGAGGAAATGACTTTGGAGGAAATGACTTGGGTGGAAACGTCTTTGGAGGAAATGACTTGGGAGGAAACGTCTTTGGAGGAAACGTCTTTGGAGGAAATGACTTGGGAGGAAACGTCTTGGGTGGAAATGACTTTGGAGGAAATGTCTTGGGTGGAAACGTCTTTGGAGGAAACGTCTTTGGAGAAATGACTTGGGAGGAAACGTCTTGAGATGAAACGTCTTGGGAGGAAACGTCTTTGGAGGAAATGACTTGGGAGGAAACGTCTTGGGTGGAAATGACTTTGGAGGAAATGACTTGGGTGGAAACGTCTTTGGAGGAAATGACTTGGGAGGAAACGTCTTGGGAGGAAATGACTTGGGAGGAAATGACTTGGGAGGAAACGTCTTGGGAGGAAATGACTTTGGAGGAAATGACTTGGGTGGAAACGTCTTTGGAGGAAATGACTTGGGAGGAAACGTCTTTGGAGGAAACGTCTTTGGAGGAAATGACTTGGGAGGAAACGTCTTGGGTGGAAATGACTTTGGAGGAAATGACTTGGGTGGAAACGTCTTGGGTGGAAATGACTTTGGAGGAAACGTCTTGGGTGGAAACGTCTTGGGTGGAAATGACTTGGGAGGAAACGTCTTGGGTGGAAATGACTTTGGAGGAAACGTCTTGGGAGGAAATGACTTTGGAGGAAATGACTTGGGTGGAAACGTCTTTGGAGGAAATGACTTGGGAGGAAACGTCTTTGGAGGAAACGTCTTTGGAGGAAATGACTTGGGAGGAAACGTCTTGGGAGGAAATGACTTGGGGTGAAAAGTCTTGGGAAGAAAAGTCTTGGGAGGAAACGTCTTGGGAGGAAATGACTTGGGAGGAAATGACTTGGGAGGAAATGACTTGGGATGAAAAGACTAGGGAGGAAATGACTTGGGAGGAAATGACTTGGGAGGAAATGACTTGGGAGGAAACGTCTTGGGAGGAAATGACTTGGGAGGAAAAGTCTTGGGAGGAAATGACTGCGGAGGAAACGTCTTGGGAAAAAACATTTTGAGCCGCATAACAGTCAAAACATTTGGAAACCAGTAAGCAACATTTCTCAGTAAAAGAGAGAATAAGTTGCTACAGGGAACGTCACATACATCAGACAATGCCTCCCTACACAAGCCCGGAATATCAAAAGTCCACGAAACATCAGGCCTTTCAGGGTAATGCGCAAGGGAACATGGGCGCAAGGAATGACCTGGCCGACCTTAAAGGACAACTAAGGAGAATTAATGAGGACCAACAGGGGGGTAAATGGATGGAATACATCACAGGAAAAGTCAAGACAGCTGGCAACAATATATCGATTGGATACACTACATCAAGTGAAAGAATTGCACATGGGAAAGGGAAATTTAACAAACAAAGTTTACTACTACTGCTACATCTAAAACACAAATAGAAATAGTAACCATACAGCGTTGTACAGTCTTGGAACTGTCGGTAAAAATACTGGGGTTTAAATCGATTTAACAGCTAGCTAACCTCACACTCGATCAACTATATGGTCATTGATTTCCAACACATACACATAAATTGACAAAGTAGGCAGTAACTAATCATTAAAAGCAATCTAAAACTAGAATGTGTGCATATATATGCAAATTAAACCTGTGTTTCTAATAGATGTGTAAAACAATCGAGGCTATATTCAGAATAAGTGTGCGTATATACCCCAGAGAATAGTGATTGTGTGTCGTGTTCAATATTTCCGGTGTTTTGCATCACCAGAAGGTGTCAACGTATGTTCAGAATGGTCGTGTCACATTCAGGGTTTGTGGATTTGAAGTTGATGTGATATCGTTCATTGCCATTCAGTTTGTTCATTTCGTTGGCCTAGCGCATCAAACATTGCTTCCGTTCCGTCAGTTTAGTGTCATCTACGGGTGTTTTTTTTATTCTTCTGTGTATTTTCAATTTCTACATTGAAATGAAATAAAAGATTTTGATAGATCTCTACCGTGAATTTACATTGTGCAGATTATTTGAATTGTTCAGTCAGTGTTGTTTCTCAATTTCTACATTAAGATGGACATTCCTTAAAGAAACAAGGAGTTTTGATAGATCTCAGTGGATTTAAATTGTGCAGATGGAAGGTTTCAACAAGAGAGGTTTGTGTATGTTTATTATTGCCTCATAGATTTATTTTTAGTCATATATATAGTTTACACGCCAGTTTGATATGATTTTAGTACGTGTTACAAATGGTTTATATGTCCATGGTGTCTTGTCAGTAAACCGTGCGCAAATCGTACCAAATACTGTAAGAAGTCCGTTTACACGCCGATATATCGTTCGCTACACACCAATGTCGTAGCCTGGATAACATGCCCTTACCATTTTTGTGCGCAGAGTACGCTGGGCACCAGACTATCCAATGTCGTAGAATATTGACGCGTCGCGTTATATACACTGTAAGCGCATGGAAAAACTAATTATTTTCGTGTTAATATATCTATTTTTAATTTACTATAGTATAGGAAGCATTTGGCAATTGACCCGCGAAGGGGTCGGAAGTGGGGTCCCCCTCCCGATATCTGAATAAAATGAAATATGTAAATGGCACTCTCGGGACTGGAGTACCTTAAGGGCATATCTACTGCAATATGCACCTCTAGCAATTACAGTTACAACATCAACAGTCAATGTTTCCTAACACAGGTTTGTTTTCAGCCGATTTTATAGCCGTTATTTGGCTATATTCCCAATGCCAAAAAGTATATATTTTCCCCAATTTGAATGTAAACATTCCCAATAAATCTGAAGAAAACTTTTGATTCAATCTAGCGAAAATAGACAAAGTTAGAGGCTTTACTCTCACATGCAGTATATATAAATATTTGTACAACCAGTACTGACATTGACAACGAAAAGGACACAACGCGCGTATAGCTATAAATCAGTTCCATATTTATTGACATTCTTTTTATATTTTCACGGGTCTAAGGGTTTATTTACCAAGTATGTTCTTCATGCATTATCTTGTGATCGCTATTTCTTATGTTGGCGAGTTGTCCAGTGGTAATGCTCTTATTTACGCTGTTCGTTTTATTAAATTCCCTTGACATTCGAAGAAGAATGATAGAGTAGAAAGTAGATCTTAACATAAATTGTTACCCCTGTCCGTCCGGGTGAAACAATGGTTTCAAACCAATAACTCTTGAAAGGGTGAATGGATTCATATTGGGCACATTCCTAAGCGTAGGATAATAAAATACAGGTAAAGTTTGAGTTGTTATGGCCTATCTGGCTCGGGTGATAGGGGCTAAGGGTGAGCTTGGGTTTGTACCAGGTGAAAACCTGCCACTGGCCGTTCCAATGCGTTACTCCTATTTTCATTGTACACGTTTATGTCTTATAAAGGCTGTAATTCGCTGTATGGTTATTATTTCTGTTTTGAATGTATTTTATATTTCCCTTTCCCCTGTGCAATTCTGTCGCTTTATATAATGTTCAGATTATTTCCTGCCCAGTTTCGGCCTATTGTTGCCAGCTGTCTTGACTTGTCCTGTGATCTTTTCCATCTATTAATTCCCCCCTCCTTCACTGTCCACTTTGATTCTCCTAATTATTCCTTATGGTCTGCCAGGCCATTCCTTGTGCCTCTGTTCCTTAACGTATGTACGATTTAACCTCCCCGGAGGTCAAAAGCATTTGATGTAGTCCCACATGAACGGCTAGCCGCAAAGCTTCATCACTATGGAGTCCGGGGGAACGTGCTAAGCTGGATTAGCAGTTTCCTGAGCCACAGATCACAGCAGGTCTTGGTGGAAGGTTGCAAGTCTGACTCCACAGCTGTTACCTCTGGAGTCCCCCAGGGATCCGTCTTGGGGCCCTTGCTTTTCCTTGCATATATCAATGACCTACCTGATCAAGTCAAGTCAACCTCACGCTTGTTTGCGGACGACAGCCTCCTGTACAAGAAGATACGATCTACATCAGATGCTATCTCTCTACAAGAGGACATAGACAAGCTGCAGAAGTGGGAGAAAGACTGGATGATGTCATTCAACCCAAGCAAGTGTGAGGTCATTCGCATCACTAAAAAGAAGACACCAATCAAGTCAACCTACAACATACATGGTAAAGACCTACAAACAGTACCTAATGGGAAATACCTTGGTGTAAACCTGTCAGAGGATCTGTCCTGGAGTAACCATGTATCGGCAACTGCGAAAAAGGCCAACAACTCACTGGCCTTCCTCAGACGCAACCTTGCTAGCTGCCCCAAGGACATAAAGGCACAAAGTTACCAGACACTAGTGAGACCGATACTGGAATATGCCAGCTCAGTCTGGGACCCACACACCCAAGCGAACATCAATCAACTTGAGGCTGTCCAACGTCGTGCTGCAAGGTTTGTCAATGGAGACTATAGAACCACCAGCAGTACCAGTCAAATGCTGAAGGACCTCCATTGGCAACCCCTACAAGAGCGCCGATCCCACTCTAAGCTGGTGATGGTGTACAGGATAGTACATGGGCTCGTGGATATCCCATGTACATACTACCACCCCTCAACCCTGAGCACACGAGGCCATTCCCTGAAGTTCCTGGTACCCTTCTGCAGACTAGACATCTACCGGCACTCCTTCTTTCCCTCGGGCATACGACTGTGGAACAGCCTACCAGAGCGCATCGCCACAGTGGACTCCCTAGAGGCCTTCAAGGGAGCGCTGGCCAACAAGCTGTAGAAGGAACCCAGATTTTAATGTTTTAGCCTGTGTACATATTTGCGTCACATCATGATTTTAAACTTATTGTACGACGATGCCCCAGAGGGGATTTTGTACTCAATTGGAAGAAGAAGAAGAAGAAGGTCTGTGTGGGGAGACACTGTCTTATGTATGTGGCGTTCCCTGTAGCTACTTATTCTCTCTCTTTTATGTATATCTTGCCTTCGTACTTGTGTGTTTATATATTTTCATGTCTGTTGGTGCTTTTGGCAATGTGTTCACAGAGGATCAACTGATCTGGATCAATTTGATCCCGAGATATATTTGCCATTTGAAAGCACAAAGACCTAAATCTTTGGAAAGCAATTGAAAACTTTATGCAGTACTTTTCATAAACTATCACAAAAATACCTAAAATCTTCTAATTAACATTGTGAAAACCCTCAATACTCTTATTTTTGTTGAGAACATAATAAATTACACTTATCACTGAATTGGATACAGATCAAATCAGGATAAATTTTCAAGAATCAGTCTGAACTTATCAATCATAAACATTTTCTAAATAAACATGGAACCTAATTTTAATGTCTTAAAAGTTGTGCAAAACGTTCATATCTATCACATCATGTAAAAATATTTCGTTTTGCATACAACATTTTTCAAAGATTGTATGTAAGTATATTTGCTCTTGATCCTGGTCCTGAAAGCTTATTTTATTTGAACATGGAGCCTGGGGTATATGTGGAATTTCATGTTTGACTTCTTAATTCATGTTTGCTTGATATTTGGGCACGATACGTGTAAACACAACTGACAGCTTTATTTGTGCATTTAGTGGCGTAGAGTTCATGCAAGTTTGTTCTATAATGACATAATTAGTTTTTCGCTGGAAACAGTTTGCACATGAAAAGGAGAATTGCTCCAACGACAAACTCCGCACCACAAACGATGAAGGTGGTATTGTAGTTCCCTGTGAGATCGAACAAGAAACCTGCAACACAGACATGGAATTTACACTTTACATACTGATAACAGCATACTTTCGGAACACGTCAGTTAATAAGTTGTACAACATCTAGAGTTTAGATCTGAATTGGGATATTGAATTAATTGACTATGACCCTGATTACCCACATAAGCATCTTCCGTGAAAATAGGATATTGCTACAAGTAACATTTCTGATAAGGGGATATATCCTTTGGAAAATTAATTGGCACGTTTTGTAGATAATTAACCTTTATGCACTATATAACAGATACAAAATGGCCCTTAGATGTAATCAAAGGACTGAACGTCATAGGACTGCACGGTTTCTATATCATCGTATTAGAACTTTATACGCGACTACTCGGGTAAATTCATTGCCAAAAATGACACAAATAATCCAGAAAAGCCGTTTATATCAACACGCCATTCTATGATATCCCTGATAAATCAGCCATTAAACTCATCAAATCTATAATAGAATTAGAGGACTTTACACGTACTATTTTCTTGAGACGATGAATATGGCGGTACTTCGAGTAGACCATCTGGTTGACAATGATAGCAATGAGACGCTATTAAAGCGCCTCAAAAATAGATAAATTATTGAGCCTGTTTGGTTAGGTCAGTCGACAGAGGAATCAACAGCTAACCCCGAGGTCACAGGTTCGAACACCGGGTGATGCGTAGACATGTATGTGCTCCATGACTCAATTTGACTGAGATAATACATCAAAAGTAACTTGTCCTACTCATCTGGTTCTTATGTGGCCGTTTGTTGTTAAACATTAGTAATATTAGCTTTGTTTAGGTCCCTAAAGAACAAACCGCGTAAACCACCAAACATAAGCAAGAATTAACAATAAAATAAAAACCTGCAACTGGTGCAGCTGCAGTAAGCCCAGCTCCAACTGATACATATATTAATCCAATAGCGTTTGGAATTAAGTCAGGT
Source organism: Mactromeris polynyma (assembly GCA_032209605.1). Lineage (NCBI taxonomy): Eukaryota > Metazoa > Mollusca > Bivalvia > Venerida > Mactridae > Mactromeris > Mactromeris polynyma. Next base: position 2,910,607 of record JASFXZ010000041.1, read on the forward strand.
TTAACCATCTCCACGAGGACGACTGTAAATAAGGTAACATATCCACCTGAAACACAAAAAGATGTAACTTAAGGATTTTCCCGTAAATCAACACGATGAGGGAGTTGGACTTAATAGCAAGGCAATTCTTATACATACTCTTTATAAAATACATGAAATGGTCTGTGTGGGGAGGCATTGTCTTATGTATGTGGTGTTCCCTGTAGCAACTTATTCTCTCTCTCTTTCCAAGTTGGTGCTCCAATTTTCACCTGTTATTAATGTTTTTGGTTTGCGTCATTTGTGTATTTGTTTACTCGTTTGTATATATTTCCATGTCTCTTTGGCATTCGGATGTAGCATTCTCTGCTCGACTATTTCATTCCTCTTGAGCTCTTCTGGCCAAAGACATTGTATAGTGGTCCTCTACCAAGAGTGTTCAAATAAAACTCTGGGGGTAAAACTGGCTTCGCTCCAAGGTCACAAATTTTACATGGGAAAATCTTTAAAAATCTTATCCGAAACCGCCCGACCCAGGGCTTCTGATATTTGGTATGTTACATTGGTTAGTGGTCTCCTGCCAAGATTGTTGAAATTTGGCATCTAGAGTCAAAACACGTCCCGCACAGGGGTCACATCTTAATGTCAGGTTAGCTAGCTGTTATATCGATTTAAACCCCTGTATTTTTACTGACAGTTCCAATGCTGTAAATCGCTGTATGGTTATCTATTCGTGTTTTAGATGTAAGTTAAATTTCCCTTACCCGTGTGCAATTCTTTCACTTTATATAGTGCTCATGTTATTTTCTCCCCACTTTCGGACTATTGTTGCCTGCTGTCTTTACTGGTATGTTGATGTATTCCATCTATTAACGCCCCCCCCCCCCTGTTTGTCCTCTTTAATTCTCCTTAGTTATCACTTATGGTCGGCCAGGCTATTCCTTGCGCCCCTGTTCCCTTACATACTTACCCTTGCGCCTCCTCAAATGCATGATGTTTTATAGACTGTTGTTTTCCTGGAGGTCTGTGTGGAAAGGCATTGTCTTATGTATGTGGCGTTCCCTTTAGCAACTTATTCTCTCTCATTTAGCTTATTCTCTCTCTTCTATAGAGTTATACAAGGAATAGCTTCGAAAAATGTGTATCAAATGTCCATTCGTACAATGCAGACATTTAGGCGCGTTAGGCCCTCATGTGCCTCTTGATATCTTACCTGTTAGAGTTCCATATAAACTAGAATATACTAGTTTAGTTTCAAACGTGGACATTAAAGGCGATATCCCTGTAAGCATTCCTATAAGTAACATCGTAACGCCTAATAGGATTAACCTACTGAAACAAATACGGTCCCCAATCCAACCAAATACCACACGACTGACCGTGCTTGCGATACCTGAAACCAAATTAAAGATATTTGAACAACCGATAATTTTAAAATAAAACAATTTGGAACTTATAGGTTGATCATCTTATTCTAAATGTGTTTGTGCATTCATTTTTGTACTGATCTACACGTGATTACATCATGGTGATAGCAAAAGTTTCTTTGTTTCGCGTAATTTCTCCAATACGTTGCTGTATGAAACATTTAAACACGTCATTGAATGTACTATGGTACGTTATTACTGTTTATTTACTTTGAAGAATATGATAAAACCTTTAGAATACCAGGCATGTTTAAACATATAAGTATCAAAAAAATCATTGTAGGCAACACTTGAACACCTTAAAAACTGAATTAAGAAAAGAAAAAGACTTACCCATTGATGAAGTCAGCATGGCCGCTTCAGCCTTGGTCATACCCATTTGTTCAACTTGATCCGGTATAAATGTAAATGGTACGATGTAAGCAAGTCCCATCATAAATGTAGACAGTAGAAACATAATGCATCTCATGTCTGTAAGCAAGTCGCGTTTAAATACGGAGGATAACAATGACTTCACTCTTGACAAACAAGAGGTATTGTTTCCTTCTGGCTCCAAATACTTCTTCGACGTACGTGACATAAGTAGTCCAAATATGACGCCCTGCAGCAGAAATCCAGCTACCAATAAACATGTCCCTCTCCAGCCGAAGAGATCAATAAACAGCCGTAATGTGTAATTGAAAACAAATATCCCGATGCCTTTTAAGAAAAAATAAAGTTGGTGTTAGTACTTAATGTGACTTGATGTATCTCTAAATAGAAGGGATTCAACCTTGTATAAATAACGGCCATGAAGCTCACGGACCTATGAGTTAACGTTGCTTAGGTGAAAATAGTCGTTTTCTTCAAAGAACTTTTTCTACGGAATTACTTTATAAAAGTGGTAAAAGGAGGTACATTTCTACCAACTGGATCGGAACATCTTTTCGTTATGGAGATTCAAAGTTGTATAAATACTGCTAACGAACTCCCTGGGTCAGAGCTTCTAAAGACACAATAGCCATTCCATTAAAGGAACATTCTTCAGAACAACTAGATAAGATTCCAGTGATTTAGACTCAAAACATCTTCTAGTGGTAGAAAGGATTCTTGACTGTGCATATATTGGCTTTGGCCAGGGTTCGGGACCCTTAATTTGCCGTTATGTTCTTGAAGGACTCCTTCTGAGAAATTCGAAGTACTTCAAACATATATTGTGGGAAACATCCTTTAGTTAGGAATTCAATATCGTATAACGGATGACCTGACCTACCAGGGAGCCAGGCCATTTATGTAATTATGGGATATTTTCATTCAAACGAATATATCTCTAGAGCCACTTCATGAAATTCTACCGTATTTTCAATGTTAACTGGAAGCAGTCCAATGAGGTATATGTTATCCGCCTCATCATTAGCATTGTAATATTTGTTCTTAAATTACCTATTTCATGCATAAAGATGAATATTACAAGTGATTGTATACACAGATAATAACAAAACAAAATAATTGGGAATAAACTCAATTAATTCTGACATTAAGTATGATATTTCTCTGGTTAATTGCGTGTTTAGTGAATAAGGCCAAGTTATATAAAGTTTTTTCTCTCATTTGATTGAAGTAATTCTAACAAATTGAACATAGAAGGTCTTTTGTAATAATAATATTTCCTACGTAAAAGTTCGAAACAAGGACATATGCACGTGAAGTGCAATTCATCTTCTAAATCATTTAAATTACAACATAAACAATATCTTTCGTTACGTTGGATTTAATTGCTTTATGCATCATAAAGTTTTGCCTTGTACTTTTGGAGAATTTGTTTTGCAAGACCTAGTTAAGATTTGAGGTGATTTACAATAAAGATACATTTACTACTCTCTATACCATTCGTTGTAGTTTAATGCACAAAATATATATACATGCATGTTTATGTTTCAGGTTGTGTTACATCACAAAAGGAAAAATGTCAATCTCCAGTATATGAATAATTTAACGCGCATACAACTAAATGATGTCGTTTTTATTAATGTTAAGGTATTTGTATTAGCTATCTGAATAAAAAATAAGTAGTTCTGTTTCAAATTCAAATATCTTTTTCAGGAACATGATATGCCCTATACCAATTAGTGATAAAAACATACATCATATGTGCACGCAACGATCAAAGATTTGCAATCTCATTGCTTAATTTTCAAATCATACCGACCATCTGTTCAGACGATATAATATACCCGTTCAAGAGATTTTTATTTATCGCGATTTGAAGATATTTACATTCTACAATTCTATAGGAAGTTGGTCGGACCACAGTGACGCGAACGTTGGGTATGGGTCTATGTTTTCATTGCGATTCGAGCACGATGTTAACTAACGTTATATGTTTGTTTATACCGCATGGTTAAAGGTAAATTCCCATATTTATACTAATCCGGAGTATGTCTAGGTCGCGTTAGAAATAAACATGTCCGATTAGCATGAATGCAATTCTCCCTATTAAACCTTGATAAATGGATATATCAAACGGAAACTTAAACCTGGGACCAATATATACATGTATATATTAGTCCCAGCTTAAACGTTGAAACTATATTAGCCATACCGGATACATAATCTATGTGACTGCTTGTCATAAGTTTTGTTTCTTCAAATTGCCAACTTTCTGGTCATTAGTTATTGCTAAATGCAGTAACAGACAGATTGTGAATGTTCTTATAATGTTATTATAATCACTAACATATAAACCAGGATTAGGGTTATCGCTAATGCACAAGATATACCGACTTGTATAGTCTGCACAAAATAACTAATGGAAAAATACTGGTAACATGATATAGAAATGCAGTAGTTAATATGATAATGTCACTAGATCTGCACACGGCAAGCAAATCCACAATTCAGCTATCTGCACCCCCAGGCCTTCAGCGCTAACAGCGCTTTGATTAAACATGGCCCCACATATGAGTGGTACTGTCACCCGGCATAAAATCAGTCCACCATTTTATTCAACTAGTATGCGATTATTCGGATAAATCAAACCAGACAAACCACACCTAAAAGGCACTTTCTTGAGTGGTCTTTGTCGGCAACTTTTCTGTTTTTCGTGTTGGACATACAACGTGTATTGGATTGAAATAAATTTCACCGCTTACTACACAGTCCTCGTGCTTAAAGTTGAAAATCGTACTCACCGTCACGCGTGATCAACCATGACGATAAATAGGTATTTTCTTTGTGAAAGTCAAAAAAGAGTACTATGTATAATACTAGAATGCCAAATTTTAAGTCGGCATATAAAACCGTTTTCTTAAATTTATGTTCTATAACATGGACATTTAGAAATTTTGTTCAGTGTATATAGTTATGAAGTGTAAAATATACCATTTTCCTTTTTAAATAGTTTCACAAAATAAATACCGACTGACAGAGATATAATTATGGTTTATGAGATAATGTGCGTTTTTAAATGACATTAATTTAATTTCAGAGTAAATGTTTTTCGCCTATATATTCTATATAGCACTGAGGTGCGTTTTTTAGAGGTAGGAAAGATAGAATTCCACCTAGCGCTACGTAGGGAAAGTAGCGCAGCCGTTTCTTAGACGTAGGTAAAGTAGCTCCTATCTTTAGACAGGTAGCGTGATTTGACAGTGCTAGCTTTGCTAAACAAAATGGCGTCCATGCGGAACAGTGTCGTCTGGTCTGGCGGGCGCCATTTTATAGCTAGCGAAGCGTTCAAGCGTTTTTTAGACAGCTACCTTTTCTACATTGGCTAACTTTTCTCGCTTCTTCCCCTACCTCTAACAAACGCACCTCAGGCAACTGTTGTAAAGTTAAAGAAATACCATTTTACTTTTATTTTAAATAGAAGGTAAAATATTTGAATGAATGGGGAATATTGAAACATTACAAACCGTTTGCATTTATTTGATATCTTAAACGGATAAAAAGTTACATGTATACCAATTTAAAGCTAAAATCCTTCATAGTTCTATACAGGCATTTTGGCGCGGTATCGATTATCGGATGATGAGAATTCTGCCACATGTTTCAGTATATTTATAACTGTTCTAAATAACTGAGTGATTTTTTTCAATATACGTACACGCATACTTGCGTACATATTGCACAACTTTCTCTTTCAATATTTATTGGATTTTTGTCCTTCAAACTAGCAGAACGGGTGATACGCGACTTTTTTATCACGCAATTTGACACAATTTGCTATACTATTACCTGATCCGCTTGCTGTTATTCCACTAGCGAGTGAACGGTGTTTATCGAAATTTTCTAACACGCACATGTTGGCTGTCACATACATCATACCAAATCCTAGTCCTGAAAGCATATGGAATAAATGTCTGGGCGGCCATGAAGAATGTCCCGGTATTTATGTTTTTTCGTTTCAAAGATAAAACAAAAAATATGGGTTTACAACTAGTGTTTTTATCTATTACTTTACTGTATATATTTAGTTACATTATCTATGTGTTTTATTGTTTAATGGCTTTAAAAAAGCCCATTTACAACACAATCGGATGTTTGTTCTTTATTTATGTTTCCCTAGTTACGCAAACTCTATTTTGTATTATAACCAATCGAAGGCCATACACGGTAATTCAATAAAAGTCTCCAAAAAGCGCTGTCACTCGGAAAAACGTTGTGCATTTGGGTTGGATTTTCGCTTTGTATGTGGATTTTCCTGCTCGACTACCTGTTATTTAAATGGGCAACAAGCTTTGCATTTCGTCGTCTTCTGTCCTGTATAAGAACATACGACGTATCAGAAAGAAAATAAAGGGTAAACAGTACTTCTTATGAATTTGCCCAGGGTTTTTTTGTGTTCAATTTAGCCAAATATTGACATGGTTAGAGGCTTTTCTCTTACAGGCAGTTTATATATATAGCACTTGTTCATTAATTAATCACTACATCCTTTACTTTTATTCCTTATATTTTGCTGTAATTTCTTCCCAAATTAGCCAAAATAAACCCTGCCTTGCCGCATGCGCCCTATTCTACTATCAGTGTGAGAAATGTATATTGAAACGGACAGTTGTATTTACTGAGGTAACCTATACTATTAAAAAAATCAAGCTATCTTTTTTCGGCGCAGCCGTTCTAATATGGCTTTGCTATTTGCATTTCAGTGTTGTGTAAACCACATAAGGGGTACGTTACATTACCGAAATACACCGAGTTACTGTAAAATCACCGAAATCAATTTTCTGAAAGTAGATCTATAGTATATTTCAAGATTTATCTAGTGAGTAGTGTTGGAATTAAGAAGATTCTAGGTTTTATGTACCAGTCACGAATATCTGTATTGTTTTAATCAGATAAATCAGCATGTAACAAGTTTATTGACATGAATGTGTGATTTCCGTATTGATGAACTATATTGAAACAGTCTATACTGTCTATGACTATTCTCACTACGGAGTAATTTTTGGACGGTACCGCTCAAGTATCTTCTACAGCAGTGTGGCAATTTACGAGGCATACATCAATGGTTCCCGTTTTCAAAACACAAAAATGTTAATTCGTATCAAACCAACAGTTTCAGTTTTTACTTTTCAAAGCGTGACATTCTCTTCAATTGTGAAAATGCTTAATTTTGATAACTTATGCACTTAAGTTGAATTATATGAAAACAAATATGTTGCTAAACATTTGACACCAAAAATTGTGAAAAATGGTTTTCAGGTGTCTCATCTGAAACTTCCTTTAACATCGTGTGGCCATAATGGCCTTGCTAAAATACTGTCTGAAAAAGTACTTGGTAAACCACAAGTAACCTCAACTAAGCGTGTAATTTACAAACTTGTTACATTTTAAGTTGTTAGGTTAAACTAGAAAAATACATGTGGTTCAGGTAACCCGACCTACCCTAGATTTTCCTCACCGACCCTAAATGTTTGTAATGATTCTGAAAATATTTTATACAACTGATTGATTAAAATTTACTTGAAGGAAGGAAATAAGACATCTTTTATCCATTTTACTGTTTAAAAGTATGTACAACTGTCAACATTAATGTTATGAAAATATATGCTTTTCTTAATTTCCAAATAAAGATTTAAACTATAATAATAGTTTTGGCCAACATACAACACTAACATTTTTCATCATATTACCTGAACCACACATGCTTTTTTTGGGCCTTAACATGCACTAGTGTGGAGAGATGAATATTGACTGTTGCTTAAGACATGTCATGTTTAAATGTTATAAAAGATATCTGTTTTGTATTTACATGTATTTTGTATTATGACCCTGATTATATATCATTACCCATTATTTGTGTTTTGTCTGAAAGTGAAACTGATTTATGTGTTGTTACTATTCATGAAATATGATATGTCCTATTATCATAATGTTCATATGTACCTGACTGTGTACATTTCAAAACGAATGAAACAGATTTACGCAAGTTTTGTGAACTTAAGTAGGGATACAGGCAAAGAACTGTACATTGTATTATTTCATGTTTATGCAACATATACTATATATTACATTGCAAAACATTGGGTAATTGCATATAAAATAAGTTTCAATACGCAATAATTGACGTTTTACAAAAAATGCACAGATCTGATAATATATAATGAGTTATTACAGGTGCGGTACGCTTCCTTACAAAGCCAAAATCTTGGTAAGGTAACATACCGCGCCTGTAATAACTTTCCAGTACAGAAATCCACTTTTAATATAACATCTGCACTAAAAATTGCTAATTTCTTGCTATTATATTAATTGATATGTTGATTTAAAGTACAGACAAAAATATAAGGAAAACATTTCATATAACAAGAAAAATGTAGACGGTTAGGTTTACTGAGACACAATCGTACGACCGAATTTCATTAGGCGGTACAGACAGCCGCATATAAATCAATGTAGAATCGGAGTTACTATAGTGTAGCATAATCGAGTGACCAGCAATCGTAAAATCTCGGCACATTTTTAACCTTCAGATTGCAACTAATTTGCTGGATTCAGATTGCGCCGACCATCTTTTTAAAATATATTTCTTGTTATGGTTATAGTTATAAACGGATGTTTAGAGAAACATTTATTAATCATCTTTTGTTCAAAACACTTACCTCCTAATAGTCCATACGTAATCCATAGATGATAAATGCTGGTAACAAACGAACTCAATACGAAGCCTGTGCAACTCACGAGTGCGCCAATAACAACAATAATACGATGTCCGTATTTCTTAACAAGAGCACCGACTACTGGGGCTGCAAAAATGGACTAAGTGTATATTATATAGTGTTGTATAGTACAGTTTAAACATATTTTTTACATGGATTATGAAACAAATTCTTATTAATATAAATTATATTAAACAGTCCGTTTCCATGTCAGTTTCCTGGGTTACTAACCGGTGTCTGCACCTAAATCAGCAATTATACAGCCCACGGATGAATCTCACTCTCTGTAGGGTTTTGAACTCACAACCAGATCAGGAGCCCATTACTCAATCCATAGACCATTGAGCCAGACATAGTTGTACATATTTTGAGAAATAGTGTTGAAAAACTGATATTCATCGCGTTGACCACTTTAAACAGTTATTTAAAAATTGATTGTCCGTCCGGAATATCTAGGGGGTTAAGCGGGTAAGTGGAGGGATTTTTGGGCAGTATCAGACAATTTCTCACGTTAAGATATTTATTTGGGATGAAAATTAATCACGAAAGGTTGCTAGGTTACCACATGATTAATATGTACATGTAGTTACCTAGTTTCTTTAATGTAATAATCACATTATGTTCTTGTTAATTATGTAGTTAACAGGTGGTAGAAGTATAGGACCATAATATTGCAAGCGGTTAATATGAACAGAACATTTTGATTTCCGGTTACCCAGAAGAAACTCTGCGGCCGTTGTCGCAGACAAAATCGCACCGGTGGTAGCTCGCCCTTTGTTAAAGTAGTCGCCAATCTCAACCAGCATTATACCAAACGAATATACCACACCATCTGTGATGAATGCAATGAAAAACGCTGATAAGACAATCACCCATCTTTTTTTCCATACCTTCGGTCTTGAGTTTCTGTAATAGTAACAATTATCAAACAACAGTGTTCGCGGAACTACAAATATTAAACGCATAATAAAGTCATACATTTAATGATTACTAGATCCGTGTGCAAATCATTATTTATTTTTAAAGATGTAATGAGTACTGAATTGAATAATAAAAGCGTAATTACAAACCAGTTATGAAGGAAAGACTAAGTTGTTACAGGGAACGCCCCAATGCCGAAGAAACTGCCGCCCCACACAGATACCAGGCAAATTTCAGCCTACGAAACATTACGGATTTAGAAGGGGAGTGGGGTTTTGTGGATTGTTGTTGGCCTGGGGCTTTAGCCAAAGGCCATAGTATATATGCTACATTTCAGATGCTTTGCATTTGACCCAATTTCCTTAAAATGCAAATAACTACAGTAAGCGTACAAGGTAATAAAGTAGTTTAGCGCATGTTTCTTTAAATTGTAATAGTAAAACGCTGAAATTTGTTAAAACATACATGAAAAGTCAGGGCCGTAGCTGGACTGTTTTTGATGATACGCGCGACTGGGGAGGTACAAGGGCGGGGTGTCCCCCTCGTTTGTATAGCGGGGGTACCATACCCAACAATATCGCTTATCAGGTAAATCCAGTCGATGCAGATCGATATCGATGGGGCTTTTGGTCAGCAGTCAATTTGTCTGTCGGTAGTTTTCCGTAAGTGATCGTAAATATTGATGATCACCGATTGATAACTGGTATAACACATTAACATGTAGCGGGCTATCTTAGATCTATTTATCCGATAAACGGGTAAAACATTATGTATTATTATCATAAAGAAAAAAAACATTTGGAGTTCGAGTTTGTTGATGAAACCTGGGACCAATATATATGGGTCGTTCTCCAAGAAAACGGGGCTTAATGACAAATTTTCGATTTCCAGGTTTCCACAATTTCTGTTGCGTCAGACATTAAGAACCTTAAAAATGAAAACCGCATGACTCTCTACTTCTTCATTGTCATTTTATAACGTTTTAAAGACAACACGTGTCATGCTCACAGCAACGTCATTTTGTTTTGACGACGACATCTGAACATCATTGAATGTTCTAAGACGGAAGTGGGGTTTTTGGCCATTTCATTTCACCCATGTTTAACAGATCATTTTCATATACCTTTATATGTAATGGTCTTATAGCTTTTGTTTTTATACTTATTTTGTTCAGGATAGTATTCAGTGATAGTATTTTAAAGGTGTATTCAATCTACAATAAGGAAATAAATGAAAGAAAATCAAACAAGGCGCACATGTTTATTTATCACTACTATACTTACTATTACGAGAAAATTACAAAATCATAGACAAACAAAATACAACAGTCGTAATATCACTGGATTGATAGAGCTGGACAAGTGATGTCCTGATACGCAGGTCGCACATACGGTCTTACTGCTTTGTATAAGCACTCATTTCGTTCATGGCTTAGTCAATGTGGTTGAATAACTACATGTAGTGGGAGTACATCTTGTGTGAAGCTGCAGTAAGGTGGTAAAGTTTCTTCATTGACGCAAAAAAAACTATCTACAGGACACCTTGCATGTACAATAAATATATGTTCTGCATTGACATTATTTAATTGTTTTAAATTATTATATTAATGCTATTTCTGATGTAATACGGATGTTGCAATTGTTTAGACAAATCACTTGTATAACTTATAAAAAATAAATTGAAAAGCATTAAAATTCATATTCATTTTTTAAGTTTTATATTGTTATTTTTCTGCAAAAGAGAAATCATTCTGTGAATAATGCAGGCGTAATACTCAAAGTACAAGAGCAAAGCTCGATTTTTTGCAAAACTTTTTGTTGATGACTTCATAAGTATTACTAGTTATTAATATATATATATAATTGCTTTGCTCAGTATTTGAAATGATATTATACAATCGTTAAAATGTCTTAACCAGGCATTAGTATAGTCAAAGACGTAAACGGTAGAAAAATCAAAAATAAAACTAGAATATAAAGTCCTACATGAATGATTATTATTATGTTTTTATGGATGCTAGGTTCATATTTCAGAACAGAGTAGATTTATGAACGTAGAAAAAGGCGTGAATCAACCATGACTTAGTGTTGATATAATATATTATATATATACAGGCCCGTAGCTTGAGGCAAAACTGATTTAACCGAGGCAATGCATGCGGGGTCTGGGAGTGTCCTCCCCAGGGGGATGCGTATAGAAGGGTTCACCTGCGTTTTCTGTTTATTTAATGTACCAGTGAAGTGCTTTATCAAGAGCAATTTTGTTTTATTTTAATCGTATGAATCGAAAGCAATGGCAATTTGTGATGTCCCGGTGCGGGCCACAGCTGAAAATGTCCAAGTAGTCGATTGGCATGTATTTTTGTACAAACCAAACCAAACAAAGTGCCAAACCATTAATACTATAGTCCTCCACGATTGTTTGGAAGTTTTAACCAACGCAGCTGCCTCGGTGTGCCTCAGCATAGCTACGGGCCTGGTATACACGACTTTTCTTCCTCCGTTTACTAAAGAGTTGCATATAAAAAGTACTATATCATTGAACCAGTAATACCAATAAATATAAAGATAATGCTTTTCTTTAATCATTGCTGCAGAACGATGATTGTGAAACTCATTTATATACTTGACTTAAACATAAATAAAGAAATACGTACCCATAATTGTTACTGGTATGTATCCGGGTTATTAAGCACATGTTTATTGATCAATTAAAAGTTAAAACATATTTAGTTAAGAAGTCAAAAAATGTTCGATGTATCTCTTTCCAACCAATTGTTATGTAGAAACAAATTTCCATTTGTCTGTTTTATGTTTGAACTATTCCATATAATTTCTTTAGGAAGGTTGCTTATTGAATTTGTTTGATTGAGCACCAGGATGCAGAGAAATGTAAAATTTAATTTCAGTTTATCTGCATCTGTTTTACAAGTATTTAAGAATATTTTAAAAATTATTTTGCATTTAGCATTATTTCCGGTATGATTCTTTTGACCGAGCTGACCTTGACTGAATTTAAGAATGAATCGATATCTAACATATTTGGTCCTCCATTTTCATATGTTTGGAAAATCATATTTCGGGATATTTTATGAGGTTAAGAATCCCTAAGAAAGTCAAACATAAGAGTTTTATTTTTTTCAATTCTCTTTTCTTTTGGATTTTTTAAAACTGTGAGTGGGTACACTAATTCCAGGAATGCAATTTCTTTTTATAAATAAGTCGTACAGTAAACTCTCACGGAGTGTAATTTATAAATTCACTAATTTAATTCTGTTACCACGGACATATAAACCATTTTATATTGCTTTTACGAATTATTCAAACAGATTTATAAATCCTACTGTATGATGATAATAAATGAATTATATTAGTTCATGGTATTTGTGGAATATCAAGTATACACCACATACATTTTAAAACGATGCTTCTGTACTAAAGTTATTATGTTCAATTGTGTGACCACTACATATTTCTTTGCGCTGAATGAAACAAAATGTTTATCGCAATTGAAATTAAGCTTCTGCTAAAGAAAATACGACACAAGAGTCGCGATATGGTCTCCAAGAAGAAATTAATTTCATGAAGCTTTACACTATAAATGCAGTCTACACTTTACCACCATAAACCATGGTCCAGTCACGGACATATAAACATATGGTTTATATGTCCGTGGTCCAGTGAACAGTTAGATTAAGATAATATCTTAAGAGACCATATGTGGAGATTAGACTTGTCACAAGAGAGACTAACCGAATCGGTATCAATCGCTGATCTTCGTATCTAAATCCCCCCATTTTGTTTTCATAATAAATTACATCAATTGGCACCGTTTGAACAAGCATAAACTGTCCTAACAGAAGCTGTTTGAAACTTTGAATTCCCGTCTAAGGATAAGTTAAACTTATGATTTAAACACGTCGGACGTCCAGGAAAAACGCACCATTCACACTGATTTCAATAAGAAACTGGGTGGCTCAAGAAAACTGTAAATTCCCCCGCATAGACCCGCAAATAGGTCTTAATAGGTCGCATCGTGCTAAACGACCGTTCTGATGTCGCTGTTGACACAGGCTTGATAACAATATAGACAGAGAGGCACGGACATTTGGGTAGAGGTCCTTATTTGTCTGACCCACTGCTTCCAATAGGCAGTCGCTTGGGTCCTCCATTACCGTCTGGCAACGTCTTTGCCATCGACGTATCTCGGTGCAGAACTGGTCAATGTCGTTGGTCACATCATATGCACACGAGGCATGAATTTCACGCACCACCTGCCATTTAATTATCAGCATATTAAACATATAATTATTTGTCTGAAAGGATCCCGTCAGTTCGTCCGTCTGTTGGTGATAATAAAGCGTATGCAAACAACAACTGTCAAATATGTTAATACATAACTATTCTATGCATGGAAATGTTAATGTTCGTATGATACAAATAATGTATTTCTGGACTAAATTTAACTTCACATCTGCATGATAAGGACATTACCTTAAGTTTAGTTTTTTACTGATAACATGCTCTCTTTTCTATTTGTACACATGAAGTTCCAGTCCAGTATAACTCAATAGCATATTACATGTATATGATTAAACTTTTAAGAAGCAGTTATATTCCATATCTAAAAACATGGCGATGTTGTATGTACTTGGTTAATGTCAATGTATGTACGTATAGTTCAATAGCTGCGCTGTAACCCTTCATCCCCCTCAGCCTTCGATTTTTAATGCTGATTTAAAGTTTTTCGACTTTTGAAAATTATGATACGCACGGGCGTACGTGCGTTACGGGCCTGAAAGCATACTTAGTCAATACATTTGTATTCAAGAATTTCTAATCCTTTATAGCTCATTGGTTTATACGTGTGTATAATTTCCTTCCGATACAATGAAATTCATTAGCAGATGTTAGTACAATTTCATTGATGAAAAAAGCTCGCCGTATATTGGACACGCTACAATGGAATTTCATTTCTAAAACTAGCCGATCGCCAGCAAGATATTTTAGTAACGTGAATCTCTCTGAAAGGGGCTCCAATGGGTCTTAAAAAGTCGCGGCCCACGCTGTCGATCGCCATCGGAGTGAATTTGCGCATGTGTGATCAAAGAGGCGATACAAATTGCGATTGGCAACTTGGGCGATTTCCTGCTTTAAAATTTGAAGGATGATGATAAAATCCGACCGATTTATACATTAAATACATTGACCGCCCTCCTCCAGCAGCCTCGTAAATTTCGATACACGTATGTCAGCTACGTTAATAGATGAAATCCGGAATTCGCCAAGAATGTTTTTTTCCAGCGGTACTAACAAAGTCATATTTTAGGTACTACTGAGCCCTTAATCACAAATAATTATTTTAGACTTAGAGAGTTAGACTTGGACTTTGTCTTAGTCTTACCCAAGTCGATTTCTTAAGTCTAATTCACAAACGTACATATTAAGTCTAATTCACAAACGTACTTACCGACAAACTTAGCTAAGTTTAGTTTTTTCGTCAACGACTTAGGAAACTTTAACCCTTTAAGAGTTTGCGTAAGATATTTTCATTTTCTAGGTAATATTCAGATGGGTTGCACCTATCAAGTATATCGAAAATTCAAATAAAACAAATAAAGTAGTTATACTCTTGTTAACAACCTGTAAGAACGCGCACGCGGAATGTGACGTCATCACAGTACTTTCACTTTGACAACAATAACATGTGGATGAATCCGAGGTTCAATAAGCGCTCACGGTAAGCTTGATAAATATAGGTAATCACTATGACATTATGAATAAAGTTCATCATAATGCATGCAAAAATCCTACTTTTAACACTGTAGATACAGTTAAACTGACTGATAAAACTACGATCGGAACCACACCCCACCCACTGGATTAAAACAGCGGTGTACTTGTTTACATTTAACTATTGATTACAATGCTCAATGGTAGCATACATGAACAATTTCAGCGATATTCTTGCTATGAAATATTGTTGTCAGTACTGTAAGACGGCAACTTTATTCATTTATAACCATCTAAGTCTACAAGTACATAGGATTACAGACTTACCGTCATAAGTGAATTGTGAATTGTACTAATTATTGATAAGTCTAAACATCAGTCCAATATTTAGACGGGCTTAGAATCGTTTGTGAGTAAGGGCCCTGGAGTTCGGTCAGACGTTAATTCCGGTCTTTGTTTTCATTTTGATTCGCGCACGATATTTACGGTATATTTTTGTGAAAAAGAAATAACCATAATTTTGTACGTATCCGGAGTAGTGTTAGAAACGTCAGATAAGCTTGCATACAATTCTCAATATTAAACCTTGATAAATGGAGATATCAAACGGAAACTTGCACGTTGAAACTAGAGCGGAGGTTGACCCCTTCAACTGTTTTTGGAAGACTTTTGAAATAAACAAATTGAAAATGTAAAAGAAACATTTATTGGGGGGAGGCGGAGCCTCATTTTGAAATAAACAAATTGAAAAGTAAAAACAAAATTAAGGAGGGTGAGGGTGCCCCCATCCATATTTGTTTATGACTTAAAATAAACAAATTGAAAAAGTAAAAACAATTTTAGACGGGGAGGGGGAGGGGATGGTGCCACCTCCTTCAATTTTTTTTTCTAGATTTTTGATATAAGCAAATTGAAAATGTAAAAATGAATTATGTGTGGAGGGGGAGAGTGTTTAGAGGGCGCGTACTAGGTCTGTTTCCAAATATTAAAAAAAAACTCAAATTATTCATCTCCAGATATGTATTCGCAATGGTAATGTTCGAATGTTGATGTCAGTGCTAGCTCTGATTTCGCTACTAGGTCTGTATTCAAATATTGAGAAAACTCCAATAACGATGTACGAGCTGGCTCGTTATTCATCTCCAGATATGTATTCGCCGCGTACCCGTTTCGAATGTTGATGTCAGTGCTAGCTCTTGGTTAGATTTAAGATATATTTTCACAAATATAAGTCGAAAACGATGTCAGTGCTGGGTCTGTATTCAATCTGGGTCTGTATTCAATGTTTATGTGCGGTGTACGATTGTCGCGCCAACTTCACTCAACTTAACAAGTTTAACATGATATGGAAATACAGTATGTAGTTAATATGATAATTAATTTTCAAACAAGTGACTAGATCCACACAGGGCAAGCTTTGATTTCAGCATATATAGGTAAGGTGCATTAAACTTTAACATAAGACGCTTTTTATGAAATGCTATATAAACGTGTCGTCAATAAGTACAAGAGAGACATAATAAGTTGCTACAGGGAACGCCACATATATTAATAAGACTGAGCCTCCCCACAAAGACCTCCGGGAAAACAACAATCCATAAAACATAATGCATTTGAGGATTTGGTAACATACGACAGGGGACAGGAGCGCAAGGAATGGCCTGGCCGACCGCAAGTGATAACTAGTAGAAAGAGGACAAAGAGGGGGAAATTAATGGATGGAAAATATCACAAGACAGCTGGCAGCTATGCCGAAACTGGGGGGGGGGGGAGGGTAACATGAACACTAGATATTTGGGTTTGATTTTCCATTATGACTCGTAAAAATTCAGTGAACATAATCCACGAAGAAGTTATGGTTAAATTATTTAAAACTAATTTAGTAAAAAGTATACTTACGTTGGGATCGAAACCGTAACTCCTGATGCTGAAGCCATATCCGTTATCACTGGACGATCGAGACAATCGAATATTGTTTGACAGTAGACGTGTATAATGTTGGGTTTTAAGCTGTCGTATCCGTTTTAAACAATCCTCTAGTATCGATGTATACTTCAATTTCATACTGGAATGAGATACTTTCCATAATCAGTCAGGAGTGACTTTATCGGTCGTTACGTTAGTAAAACCGTGTGCTGATGATGTTAGGGTTTATTAACTTTGCACTGTCATGTACATACTAATTAAAAAATAATATTTTCTTTTTGTCTTTTAAAAGTGTTGGTTATTAATTAGATACAATCTTAAATACTGGTGATATGGAAAGTGACTAAAATATAAAGACAAATCGAAATAAGTCTAAAATGATTAATATTGAGAAAAAAGAAAAAACTTTACGGCTATATACAAAAGGAGGATTAAGTTGTAAAAGAGAGAGAAATTAAGTTGCTACAGGGAACGCCACAAACATAAGACATTGCCTCCCCACACAGACCTCCGGGAAAACAACGAATGACGTTTCACTCTCAATTTTAATAGACCCTAGATTTTCACCCCCACTTTGTACTGTAATCATATTTGTGTAATTTACATTTTAATTTGATGTTTATTTTAAAATTAAACTAATATTGATGTTCATTTTAAAATTAAATTAATATTGATGTTTAATAACATTAACGGGGTGATTTAATCAACTACCTTTGATTGTGTAGTAATGATGTGATATTATCAACACCCTTTTGACCTTTTTTGATGTTATTTTAATAATATGACTACAAATGCAAATCTTTTAACCATTTTATTGAAAGTTACAGAACGTGTTTGATTTTTCCCATTTCGCTGAGTCCGGTATTTTCCAGACAGATACGCCCATGGTTGTGTTCGTGGTCACTTAATACACACCAAAACCAGTTAAAATAACATCAACTCCTATAGCAGATAGAACGAGATCTTGTGTGTATACAAAACTACTAAAGCCCGCCAAATAGCCCGTGCGTTCAATTGAAAATAGTAACTGCCACGAAAAGACGAAAATATTAACATTAAATAATGTTTTTAGGAGTTTTATTCTTTGTGAAAATGAAAAAATTAAATTAAACGGCCGAAGACAAGGGTGTAAAGCGGAAAATTGAGAAATTAACAACTGCAAACAAGCGCGACTGATAGAAAGTAAGTTTTTTTTGTTTTTTTTAATCAATTTAGATGTTTCCACTGTATGAAATGCATGTTTATGTCTGTGCAGGGACAAACGAACAAAAACTATTATATTTGAAAACTAACTGTAATTATTATTGTGGATTAATTGTATTTAATATTAATTATTATTGTAGTACACATGTACTAAAATTTAGATTTTTCGTATAGAATGGTCTTGCGCTCTACCAACTGAGCTAACTGCCCTGCGTTCAGTGGCGAACGTTTTGTGTTGTATCCCTTGCTCACCGTATCTAATTGGCACACGGGAATCAAATTGCAAAACGTTTCGAAACGATAGGGCTAATAGCCATAACTGAACGCAGGGCTGGCCATCTGTCGAAGTAACCCTACTCCACGATATGTTCAATTTATTTTACAGGTGTTGGTAATTCGATTCATACATGACATGTGTTCAGAAGATATAGTGCCACTATACTCAGATATATAGTTCAAATCTCACTTCAGAATGAAATGATCAACCTTCAAGGTAACTAAATATTAAGACTTGCTCTGTCTGCGATATATCATTGAGTTTCGGTCAAGACATGCTCTGTCTGCGATACCATTGATTTTGGGTCAAGACATGCTCTGTCTGCGATACCATTGAGTTTGGGTCAAGACATGCTCTGTCTGTGATATACCATTGAGTTTGGGTCAAGACATGCTCTGTCTGCGATACCATTGAGTTTGGGTCTAGACCTGCTCTGTCGAGATACCATTGAGTTTGGGTCAAGACATGCTCTGTCTGGGATACCATTGAGTTTGGGTCATAACATGTTCTGTCTAAGCAACCATTGAGTTTGGGTCAAGACATACTCCGTCTGGGATACAATGAGTTTGGGTCAATACCTATTCTGTTGGGGATACAATGCATTTGGGTCAATACTTACTCTGTCGGGGATACAATGAGTTTGAATCAAAACTTTATCTGACTGAGATACCATGAGTTTGGGTCAATACTTGCTCTGTCTGGGATACAATGACTTTGGGTTTATACTTACTCTGTCCGGGATACCATGAGTATAGTTCAAGACTTGTCAGGATAAAATTACGTATCAAGATTTATTTTGATTTGTGTTAAAATAATACTTAAATTTATATTTTTCTTATAGAAAGGTCTTGCGCTCTACCATTGAGCTAACTGGCCATCTGTCGAAGTAACCCCACACCACGACACGACATTTTTAATTTATTTTCCAGGTGTTGGTAATTCGATTCAGACATGAGATGTGTTCAGAAGCTATAGTGCCACTATACTCAAATATATAGTTCAAATCTCACTTCAGACTGAAATGATCAACCTTCAAGGTAACTAAGTATTAAAACTTGCTCTGTCTGGGATACCATTGAGTTTCGGTCAATACATGCTCTGTCTAAGATACCATTGAGTTTGGGTCAAGACATGCTCTGTCTAAGATACCATTGAGTTTGGGTCATGACATGCTCTGTCGAAATACTATTGAGTTTGGGTCAAGATATGCTCTGTCGAGACACCATTGAGTTTGGGTCAAGACGTGTTCTGTCAGAGATACCATGAGTTTGGGTCATTACTTACTCTGTCTGCGATACCATTGAGTTTGGGTCAAGACATGCTCTGTCGAGATAACATTGAGTTTGGGTCAAGACATGCTCTGTCGAGATACCATTGAGTTTGGGTCAAGACATGCTCTGTACGGGATACAATGAATTTGGGTCAATACTTACTCTGTCGGGGATACAATGAGTTTGAATCAAAACTTTATCTGACAGAGATACCATGAGTTTGGGATACAATGACTTTGGGTTTATACTTACTCTGTCCGGGATACCATGAGTATAGTTCAAGACTTGTCAGGATAAAATTACGTGTCAATATTTATTTTGATTTGTGTTAAAATAATACTAAAATTTATAGTTTTCTTATAGAAAGGTCTTGCGCTCTACCATTGAGCTAACTGGCCATCTGTCGAAGTAACCCCACACCACGACACGACATTTTTAATTTATTTTCCAGGTGTTGGTAATTCGATTCAGACATGAGATGTGTTCAGAAGCTATAGTGCCACTTTACTCAAATATATAGTTCAAATCTCACTTCAGAATGAAATGATCAACCTTCAAGGTAACTAAGTATTAAAATTTGCTCTGTCTGGAATACCATTGAGTTTCGGTCAAGACTTGCTCTGTCTTGGATACCATTGAGTTTGGATCAAGACATGCACGGTTTAAGATACTATTGAGTTCGGGTCAAGACATGCTCTGTCTGGGAAGCCATTGAGTTTGGGTCATTACATGTTTTGTTTAAGATACCATTGAGTTTTGGTCATGACATGCTCCGTCTGGGATACAATGAGTTCGGGTCAATACGTACTCTGTGGGGATACAATGAGTTTGGGTCATTACTTACTCTGTGGGGATACCATGAGTTTGGGTCAATACTTACTCTGTCTGTGATACCATGAGTTTGAGACAGCACTTACTCTTGTCTGGAGTACCAAGAGTATGGGTCGAGACTTGTCAGGAGAAAATTACGTGTCACGATTTATTTTGATTTGTGTTAAAATAATAATAAAATGGAGGCTTTTCTTATTGAATGGTCTTTTGCTTACAAACTGAGCTAACTGGCCATCTGTCGCAGTAACCCCACAATACGACATTTTCAATTTATTTTTCAGGTGTTGGTAATTCGATTCTGGGATACCATTGTTGAGATGTGTTCAGAAGCTATAGTGCCACGATACTCGGATATATAGTTCAAATCTCACTTCAGAATGAAATGATCAACCTTCAAGGTAACTAAATATTATATACTAACCATTGATTTTGGGTCAAGACATGCTCTGTCGAGATACCATTGAGTTTGGGTCAAGACATGCTCTGTCTGCGATACCATTGAGTTTGGGTCAAGACATGCTCTGTCTGGGATACCATTGAGTTTGGGTCAAGACATGCTCTGTCTGGGAAACCATTGAGTTTGGGTCAATACATGCTCTGTCTGGGATACCATTGAGTTTGGGTCAAGACATGCTCTGTCTGGGATACCATTGAGTTTGCGTTAATACATGCTCTGTCTGGGATACCATTGAGTTTGGGTCAAGACATGCTCTGTCTGGGATACCATTGAGTTTGCGTCAATACATGCTCTGTCTGGGATACCATTGAGTTTGGGTCTAAGATGTTCAAATTACCCTTTGTTTTTAAATGGATTTTGTAAAATGTTGTTAGAAGACCGTCTGCAGCAGTGCCTGTTCCACCAGTCGATCATTGTACTCGGGTGAGCGATTCGGGACCATCATGGCTCTCTGGATTAAGATTTGTGTACATGTTTGTTTTCTCTTGATATAAATGCATAATATGCTGTATGATTTTATCCATTCATTTGCTGTTTAATGTAGGTAATTTTTTTGTTCTGCATTCTATGATAGGAAAAGTAGATTCCCTTTTCATTTGATTAAATTACACAAATGCGGTGGTATGCAGAAAGGGCCATTAATTGTGAAATCAAGCAAACAATTTTCTCATATTATAGAAACTTTTTATTTTTAAATGTTGCAAATCACGTTGTTATGTCTTTCCATCTGCCTTGACTGTACCTGTGTGTGACGTAGCTTCCATACGAAGGTAGCTCAAAAATACCAGATAAAGTTCTATGTAAACTATGACAACTCTGCATTTACCTCGTCCATTTTACTTGTCGCGGGCTTCTGGCAAGTGCGTAATACTGAAAACTGATATACGACCACAAAAACATAATTTCCTGACTTTTAAAAGATGTTATTACTGGTTGATACTGTGTGAACACATTAGAAATTTCATTAATTAAACATCTTTCAGATATACTGGCACAGACAATAGAACAGTAATTCTTTACGGGATATTGAAACAATAACTTGAAGGTGAGCATTGAACAAATTATTTTTCGTTTTAAATAAATTTCAAACATATTGCAAATTTGGTGACTGTAACTGGGATGCTAACGACAGTTTGGTCCTATGAACATTGGCGGTAATAACACAACGGCAGGGTGTCCTAAGCATTGAATGACGCAATAGTGACACAATACCTATAGGGTCCAAAGGCTGAAAAGGATTTCAAACAAAATGAGAGGGATTCAAAGTTGCACATATAATGGTTCAGAAAAACGTCTTCAACATAATTGCTTTTGTTTCTTAGCTTTGACGCATTTCTGACTAGAACAGCAATTCTTGACGGATTTGCACAAAGTATGTGTCGCCCAAAGATGTCAGATTACATTTAATATCATGTGTGTAATGGTTATCCATGCACGACCTTATTTGTCAGGTCATGGGCTTGTAAGTCTACAGCTGACTGTTGTGCATGGTAATGTGAAATAAGAAACCAGAAATGGTGGTATTAATAATTTAGTGTATAGAATCCAATATTCTGTTTTCAGACTGACGTACTGTGAAGAAGGGCAAACAACCAGAATAACCCAGCAATGTATAATTGTATATTTTGATAAAAGTAAAAACAATCATGCTTGTCAGTTTTGTATCACAAAGGAAAAAACAACGATATTTACACAGCCGAAAATATTTATTGCATTGGTATACAAATCGAGGACAGCAAAAATAACATGGTATATAAATCAAGGATTCTTGACGCAATAATAAAAGCAAAAACAAATCAAGACGCGAAAGTAAAATACTGTATACAAATCATGGATTCTTAACGCAATAATTAAAGCATCAAAGTAAAAAGAAGTTTGTATCACAATTTATATAGATAATAACAAATCAAGACGCGAAAGTAAAATACATGAACAAAAGCAGGAGTGAATTAATTAAAAAAAAAAACGAAAAAAAATGGGGCAGCAAAAATACACCCAAAATTCCATAAGTATAAATACTTTGTACAGGAGCGCTACCTGTTGCGGGCTAGCATCTCATATTAGGGCCAACATTTTTGCATTATACCAACCTGTCCAGAACTACCTGATGGACTTCGTTTCAAGAACAATGCGATGAAATTCTGCAAGCAACCTCTATGGTTTGGATCAATCTCTGACAATTTTATTTTTAATACCCTTTTGAATCCCAACCACCACAGAGGATGCTCCTGGTCAAATTTAACTCTGGAAAAGTTGTTTGAAGCAAAATACTATTCTATGTCTGTGTCTGGGAGATAAACCACTCACCAATGACGGTAGCGACAGGACAAGATATATATTAAGCTGGCATATAATGTGATACTCGAGCAATCGTAGTAAACATTTTCATTCTGTGATAATTTCTAATTCATGATTATAAAATCCATCATTTTTTTAACATATACCGACGACGTTTCGTATTTAATGGTTTATCAGTGTTTCGCTTGATAATGTGGGGATCAACAGTAACCTTTGTTCCACGGTCTTTTCGTGTATCACTACGTAATTACATGATGCCTGATAATATATTGGCAGCGTGTATTTTTAATGTACCAAGTACAAATGAATACATTTTACAGCTAATTATTACTCAAACTAAGTAATTTCTAGTACCTAAATTTTCTTCAAGATATTCAAAGATTATAAATTATTATGATTAATGAAGAAACTAAAACACTGAACTATTTTTGTTTTAAATCACCTGTAAAAATTGACACTGACATTATTTTCCAGCTTAATATATACGTTGTCAAGGCGTTGCTATCCTGTCAGCATTTGCAGATTATTGATTCATGACTAATTGTGGATGGTTTTGGGAAATTTGGTTGAACTCCACAGAAAAGTTTAGGAGAAGTTGACGACAGACCGACCGACAGACAGATGTTACATGATCCCAATAGCTCTCATGTCCTTTCGACGTGTTGAGCTACTATGATACACAATATACATGATGGTAATAGCATACGTAGTGTCAATAGCATATCCGAAGGGTGCCTATTTGAATCTAAACTGATACAACGAGGAAAAAATGTACCCGTCATACCTACTGTCTTCTGTCATAAAACATCTTGCACAGTTATGCTAGTAGGCTATCATATTGCATGATGGAATATTGCATGATGGAATATTGCATATTTGAGAATAACTATTACAAACATGTCTTGTCTTTGCACTTATCACTAGAACACAACATGTTGAAATCAAGTGTATTTATATGTGTCTGATGCTCTAGAGAAAACCTTTCATCCAGAACATGTCCAATCATAGAATACACTGCAACAGAAGAACCTGCTGTACTCACAGTATCACAGCAGTGAACAATCACATCGAGAACTTGGTCTGCTGGAGTATTAATACTTTGCAGAGTATCACAAGGTCACGATTTTAAGCAGCGCTCAACCTAAGTTCCTACAAAGTTTGCTCCAACATTTGTTTCTCGTGAAGAATCGACCTGTAATTTATAAAAAATACAGATTGTAGCAATTCCAAGGAACAGAAGTTAGTTTATATCATATAATCAGCAATGTTACATTGCTCATAATAAATTAACATGTGTGCATAGTTATTAATACATTGTTCATTATAACTAGAAATGTGTAAATAGTCATTCTGTTTTAGTAGCAAAGAATATTTTCAATGTTTTCTTATTATGACAACCTGATTCGGTTATGGGTGAGCAAAATAGATTTTCATCATGCAAAATCAAATTAACTGAACACTCAAATCTCAACAAAAATTTCTATTTTACAACTGACAGTGGTAATTGAGTATTGGGGGAAAATGGACCACCATGTTAAATAAGCGAGTCATATTTTTTTGCATTTTCTTGGAGATGTGAGTGTGAATAAAAATATATATACTCAGTTCATTTTAAAACACCATAAAATAGTTTTTCAAATGTCATGAACTTACATAGGGATGCAAGATAAGAACTTCACATGATATCGTTTCTTTTTACGCAATGATAAATGCTAACTTTTCTTTTAATCAACGGGTATTTTCATATAAAAATGAGTTTAAAACACACTAAAACTACATTTGAAAGACATTACAGGTACAAAAATGTGCGTTTTTAAACGAACGAACGAACGAACGAACGAACGAACGAACGAACGAACGAACGAACGAACGAACGAACGAACGAACGAACGAACGAACGAACGAACGAACGAACGAACGAACGAACGAACGAACGAACGAACGAACGAACGAACGAACGAACGAACGAACGAACGAACGAACGAACGAACGAACGAACGAACGAACGAACGAACGAACGAACGAACGAACGAACGAACGAACGAACGAACGAACGAACGAACGAACGAACGAACGAACGAACGAACGAACGAACGAACGAACGAACGAACGAACGAACGAACGAACGAACGAACGAACGAACGAACGAACGAACGAACGAACGAACGAACGAACGAACGAAACAAAAACACATAGTACAATATATAGACACATAAGCAATTCTTTGGTAGATAAGTAGTATTAATATTTACATAATATAAACTTAGTACGTTTAATAACATACATTGTGGGATTTCTAAATTTTCATTGACCGACTTTTAGGATACAAGAAAAACTTGAAATATTATTATTGTACGTGTACGCAACATGTATTCTAAATTTCATGACAATCGACAAGTATTATCATACATACACAACAATATCGCTCATCAGATAAATGCGGTCGATGCAAATCGATATCGATGGGGCTACTGGTCAGCAGACGATTTGTCTGTCGGTAGTTTCCGTAAGTGATCGTAAATATTCCGGTGATCACCGACAGATAACTGGTATAACACAGTAACATGTAGTTTCAAAAGTAATAAAATGAAATTGAATGAAGTATGGTTGGTAAGAAATGTGCGTTTTTACATGTACTGATTTAAACACAAATGCTAAATCTTAATATAACTAAAAAAAGCTAGCGAGTCTTCTGGATTAGCTTGTATCTTAATAGGTTGGTAGGTACGCATGTAAAGGAAAAGCGTACGCTGGCTAATGGATACAATGTTGTCCGGCATACAGTAGCATTGACCTCTAAGCATCCTCAACCTTTGTGCTCATATTTCGTCCCAATGTACCATATTTAAATGAAATATATCATTCGTAGCGTAACTTATTGGGCGGAAAAATAGCAAACGGTATGTATGACAAAAAGGATAGCAACTCTACAATTTAGTTCCAAATTGAATATGCTGAAAATATGCTCACCTACGTTTTATATTATCCATTCCTATTAAGTTTCATTCAAATCCAGAATAGAGTGCAGACAACTAAACTCACTGTGAGATAAAAAAAATCATAGGACAACAGGATTTCCTTGCCTTTCGTTCTGGTGCTATATATTACCCGAGAATTGGTGATGGATGAGCTAACTTGACTAATTTGTAAGATAACATTTCAATGGTTAGCCATTGACATTTAAGCTTTCTTAAAATTAGGTTCCTGACCTTAAAGTTGGCTGCAACAACAGAGCGGGAAATCATGCGTTAAGGCTGTTAAGCACATTTATGGAGATGTTAAAGGTGCACTTCTTGGAGGAGGTATCTCATCAATTTCTACTGTGCAATTAGAATATTATTAGAAGAATTGAAGAAAAATAATTTGATATAACTTTTGTCTGAAACTGTATAATCATAAACATTCCAGTTACCTGCTGTATAGAACCAATCCACACTATCATATGAATACGACTGTACCTCATATCCTGGAGAGGTCATGTGAGGGAGACTTCAATGTGGTTTGGATGGATTGCAGCCAGATACAAGTACAGTTAGGATGTATATTGGATTCCATTGTTCGTAAAACAGTCACCCATGTAAAATCTGACAATAAAATGAAAGCAACATATAGACTTCAGTATAATTATTATGAGGCAACTATGTATTACAACATATAAATGTTTTACAATACCTAATATACATGTACATACAAACCTTTTGCCTCAGTTATATTATATTTTTGGGGATAGTGCAATATGCAGAAACATTTATTGCTAGAAAAGTTCATTTCAAATTTACAAATGCAAAGAATAAATACAAGGATGCACACAAATATTGTGTATCCACTAAAGTTCCAAACTCAAAACTACTTGAGCCTGAACCATCTTTACAAGACACACATGTATGAACACATGCAGAAGTATCTATCACGGAATCGTATTTCCAACAATGCAAAAAAATGTAATACAAAAGCTTTAGAATCTACATTTTCAGACAACGAAATTTTGGATATTTGACTCATTCAGCCATTGTCTGGATATTGCCACAAATCATAAGTGAGTTGTCTAAGATTTACCTACACTATTGTCATCATATTTTTCATGCGTGGGTTGTGATGAAATCTCGATAGAAGAATATTTAATCCTTCTTCTTTCAAATTGTGACAACATCTCTTAATGTCAATCAACTTTGTTTTCGTATCCCAATAGTAACTAACTTTGATACAGGAGGGGCAGTTTGAAGTTTGCTAACATATCTGGTCTATAGTTCTCTAAATTTCAACTTCATAATCATTGTAATGAATAATTTAATAAACAAAACAATCAACGCCTGTCAAGACTTTTATGAGAATGACGACGTTATCAGATCATTCTGACCATCTTACATTTTAATAAATACCACCTCAATAATAAGACAACCTCAATAATAAGACAACTTCAATAATAAGACCACCTCAATAATAAGACAACCTCAATACTAAGACAACCTCAATAATAAGACAACCTCAATAATAAGACCATCTCAATAATAAGACAACCTCAATAATAAGACCACCTCAATAATAAGACAACTTCAATAATAAGACAACCTCAATAATAAGACAACCTCAATAATTAGACAACCTCAATAATAAGACAACTTTAACAATAAGACAACTTCAATAATAAGACAACTTCAATAATAAGACAACTTCAATAATAAGACAACTTCAATAATAAGACAACCTCAATAATAAAACAACCTCAATAATAAGACCCTCTCAATAATAAGACAACCTCAATAGTAAGACAACCTCAATAATAAGACAACCTCAATAATAAGACAACCTCAATAATAAGACCATCTCAATAATAAGACAACCTCAATAATAAGACAACCTCAATAATAAGACAACCTTAATAATGAGACCATATCAATAATAAGACCACCTCAATAATAAGACAACCTCAATAATAAGAATATCTCAATAATAAGACAACCTCAATAATAAGACAACCTCAATAATAAGACAACCTCAACAATAAGACAACCTCAATAATAAGACAACCTCAATAATAAGACAACCTCAATAATAAGACAACCTCATCAATAAGACAACCTCAATAATAAGACAACCTCAATAATAAGACAACCTCATCAATAAGACAACCTCAATAATAAGACAACCTCAATAATAAGACAACCTCAATAATAAGACAACTTCAACAATAAGACAACCTCAATAATAAGACAACCTCAATAATAAGACAACCTCAATAATAAGACAACCTCAATAATAAGACAACTTCAACAATAAGACAACCTCAATAATAAGACAACTTCAATAATAAGACAACTTCAACAATAAGACAACCTCAATAATAAGACATCTTCAATAATAAGACAACCTCAATAATAAGACAACCTCAATAATAAGACAACTTCAATAATAAGACAACCTCAATAATAAGACAACTTCAATAATAAGACAACCTCAATAATAAGACCATCTCAATAATAAGACAACCTCAATAATAAGACAACCTCAATAATAAGACAACCTCAATAATAAGACAACTTCAATAATAAGACAACCTCAATAATAAGACCATCTCAATAATAAGACAACCTCAATAATAAGACAACCTCAATGATAAGACAACCTCAATAATAAGACCATCTCAATAATAAGACAACTTCAATAATAAGACAATCTCAATAATAAGACCAGCTCAATAATAAGACAACTTCAATAATACTACCACCTCAATAATAAGACCACGTCAATAATAAGACCATCTCAATAATAAGACAACCTCAATAATAAGACAACCTCAATTATAAGACAACTTCAATAATAAGACAACTTCAATAATAAGACAACCTCAATAATAAGACAACTTCAATAATAAGACAACCTCAATAATAAGACCACCTCAATAATCTCAATAATAAGACAACCTCAATAGTAAGACAACCTCAATAATAAGACCATCTCAATAATAAGACAACCTCAATAATAAGACAACCTCAATAATAAGACCATCTCAATAATAAGACAACCTCAACAATAAGACAACCTCAACAATAAGACAACCTTAATAATGAGACCATCTCAATAATAAGACAACCTCAATAATAAGACAACCTCAATAATAAGACCACCTCAATAATAAGACAACTTCAATAATAAGACAACCTCAATAATAAGACAACCTCAATAATAAGACCATCTCAATAATAAGACAACCTCAATAACAAGACCTCCACAATAATAAGACAACTTCAATAATAAGTCAACTTCAATAATAAGACAACCTCAATAATAAGATCACCTCAATAATAAGACCACCTCAATAATAAGACCACATCAATAATAAGACCACCTCAATAATAAGACAACTTCAATAATAAGACAACTTCAATAATAAGACAACTTCAATAATAAGACAACTTCAATAATAAGACAACCTCAATAATAAAACAACCTCAATAATAAGACCATCTCAATAATAAGACAACCTCAATAGTAAGAGAACCTCAATAATAAGACAACCTCAATAATAAGACCACCTCAATAATAAGACAACCTCAATAATAAGACCATCTCAATAATAAGACAACCTCAATAACAAGACCTCCTCAATAATAAGACAACTTCAATAATAAGACAACCTCAATAATAAGACCATCTCAATAATAAGACAACCTCAATAATAAGACAACCTCAATAATAAGCACACAACTTTCAAGTCCATTTTCACGGTTTTGCTATTTATTCAACCTCAATATTAAGACCACCTCAATTTTAAGACAAGTTTTCAAGTCCATTTAACGGCTTTGCTCTTTATTTAACCTCAATAGTAAGACTAACTCAATATTAAGAATGCAATTTTCAAGTCCATTTTCACTGTTGTTTTTCATTCAACCTCAATATTAAGACCACCTCAATTTTAAGACAAGTTTTCAAGTCCATTTAACGGCTTTGCTCTTTATTTAACCTCAATAGTAAGACTAACTCAATATTAAGAACGCAATTTTCAAGTCCATTTTCACTGTTTTGTTTTTCATTCAACCTCAATATTAAGACAACCTCAATATGAAGACCAGTTTTCTAGGACCTCAAGGGTGGTCTTATTATCGAGGTGTTACTGTATTTACAGAGCTGATGCAACATTGAAGATTGGACCACACGAATACGGTCTGGCTGTAGCCCTTACATCTGAAGGTACACCAACAGACGACAATCCTAACCCAGGCATTAAAGAGCTACAGCTACCGGCCTTACGATGTAATGCCATCCGTTTCTAGTCAATACGAGAAGGAAAGCGCGTCCATGCTTAGGCCTACTTATTCAGTACATTACGATGCGAACACGAAACAGATCCGGTGCTGAATCACCTTAGTAACGATTTCATTTACATTTATATCAAATGATACAATATCTGGTACAAACACATCATTTGTGAAGCATGTTCTTGTTACTTATATTTCCTGTTTCCTTTTGTATAACCAGTAATTGCACTTAATTTATATATTGTAAAGTTCGCGGAAGAATCTCATCAATAGAAAGAGAACACCCAAGAAAAGCAATGGCGGAACATTTTCTGTATGACTATTATAATTTATTGTTCTACTCACTGGAGATTGTCACGATTTCTCTCCCCCTATTTCCCTTCTATAGTATATGTATATACATACTGGTACTATATATACATATTGTATAGAAGGGATGAATAATGTATGTATATATATTAATAGTGTATATATCTATATACTATATAGAAGGGTCAAAGGAAGAGAATGTTAGAAGGGATAAAGGGAGATAACTCGTGACAAACTCCACACAAAATCCCACTCTCTGTTACATTGACACAATATTCTGGGATCTCATCACACGAGACGACGTTGAAATAAAAAACAACGGGGATGAAGGGAGCTGTACGTATATACAATATGAGTTTCGTCATATACTGAACCAAAAAAGAAACTTTCGTATGGTAGATCTAAATATGTCAAGGTAGATACATGTATAAAATCCTGGTAACGTCAGTGAGCTCAGAGATGCATAACTTGAAGACCTCAATCCGATATCAACAAGCTTGTACACTCAGTGCGACGTCGCTGCCAAGCCGTCATCAATGCACGCGGTGGCCATACACGTTACTAATGTCAGAATTTCAAATCATGCCCCTACCTAGGTTGAAATCAAATAAACTATGAAATTGATAATTTCCCCCGATTTAATGTTTAAATTAATTGATAATAAATGATTTCACAATTGCAAACAATTTTCAAAACGAGCAATCTAAAATGTAACGAAATATTCGCATTCAAGTTTAGAGAAAGTTTCTGTTTTGGTTCATTATATGTTCCGGCTTAGACTGTTCCATACAAAATCAATGTATACCATGATGTGCTTACTTGTGTTCCAAATCAGAGGTTTGACGGAATGTACAGTATAACCATAATAAAAATACCACCCTCGGGACCCTTGAAAACTGGTCTTGTTATTGAGGTGGTCTTAATATTGAGGTTGAATATAAGGAGCATACAACTGAAAATGGGCTTGATAATTGTGTTCTTAATTTTGAGGTGGTCTTGTTATTGAGGTGGTCTTAATATTGAGGTTGAATATAAGGAGCATACAACTGAAAATGGGCTTGATAATTGTGTTCTTAATTTTGAGGTGGTCTTGTTATTGAGGTAGTCTTAATATTGAGGTTGAATATAAGGAGCATACAACTGAAAATGGGCTTGATAATTGTGTTCTTAATTTTGAGGTGGTCTTGTTATTGAGGTGGTCTTAATATTGAGGTTGAATAAAGAGCAAACAAGTGAAAAAGGACTTGAAAATTGTGTTCTTAATTTTGAGATGGTTAATTATAGATTGACTATTTAATGATGGTGTATTCCCGAAATGCTGGGAAGGGGGTATTATCATACCTATATTTAAAGGCGGGTCTCACGAAGCAAAAAACTATCGAGGAATAACACTCAACAATATTCTATCAAAAATATACTCCAAGTTGTTAGTTAATAGACTTACTACATGGGCGGATAAACATGATAAATTTATCGATAATCAGTTTGGTTTTCAAAAAAATAAATCAACCACAGATTGTATCTTTGTACTTTATGCTATAATTGCGAAAACTTTATCAACCAAAAAAAAAATATACGTAGCATTCTTAGACTGGGAAAAAATGTTTGACAGAATTGACAAAATGCTTTTATGGAGAAAATTACTGAAGGAGAACATAAGTACTAAATTCATAAACGCACTACAATCTATGTATTCTAACGTTACGTCATCTGTTCGATATAATCATATGAAATCTAATCCGATCAACTCTAAAATTGGTGTTAAACAGGGCGATCCGGCCAGTAGCATTTTGTGTCTTTTTTTCCTTAACGACATATTAAATCATATAAATAAATCTATAAATGGTATTGTAAGCATTGATGATATACAAGTATTCCTTTTATTATTTGCTGACGACGCTGCTGTATTTGCATATGATCCAGTATCGTTACAATCTATCCTAAATGATATAGAACAATACTGTAATACATGGAACTTAAGATTGAATGTCGCAAAAACTAAAATAATGATTTTTGAAAAAGGAAGACATACGTGATATGATTTTTTCATTTATAATACACGAATTGACATTGTTGAATCATTTAAATATTTAGGAATAGGGAGTAATTGGGCATATAATACAAAGAACATTTTAGAACAAATAGGATTGTCAAATATGTGGAACAACCAATTTAACATGCTTATTAATTACAACACTGTTAAACAACGAATATTAGACATTTTTCATCAAAGCTGGTATTCTTTAATTAATAACTCAACTCGCTTAGAAACATACAGTTTATTCAAACACTCATTTAATTTAGAAAGATATCTCGACGTAATCAAAGAATCTAAATTCCGATATTTAAATATACATAGAAACGACAGAATTTGTAAAAACTGTAATACAGAAATGATAGAAAACGAATATCATTTTCCGTATTAATTTGCTCAAAATTCTCTGATTTAAGATCAAAATATATAAAAAATACTACTACACATGGCCCACGAAACAGAAAGTGTCTAATCTTATGACAGCAACATCAAATACATATTCTACACCAATCTAATTAGAAATTGAATAATTTTATGCTCATATTTTGATATATTTTGTATGTATACATGCACTGTAACATCATATGCTCTTCAGAAAATCTATGCCTTTTGTCAGAAACATGTTAATATATTTTGAATGCAATTAACTATTTGTATTTGTAGTTATAATTTAATCTGTAAAGATGTGAAATTTAAAACAGTATAACTCGATTACAATAAATATTTTTTTTATAAGATATTGTTTTTCTTTATATTTAAAAGTATGATATTAATTATTTAGACAAATAGCCTGCATAACTCATATAAATTTAATACCACTAGGTTTGACATTCATTTAACAAGTTTTATATCGTTTTTCGAGAAAAGAGAGATCATTCAATAAATAGTATACATTAAATACTCGTCGTATGCATAATTTCACCTCAATAGTAAGACAGCGTAGCTTGATGTTTTTGCAAAAATGATAAAACTTATCATTTATGACTTTGTGGTAATATTTGAAAATTAATGCATCCATATTTTATTCCTAATCATAGACTAGTCAGAATCCCATTATAGTGCTCAAAACCTGCTTTTTAATTGAATGTTTATTTGCAAATATATTGAATAAATACCCGAATATAAACAATGCAAAACTACATAGAACAGAACAGAATACCTTATTCAAACTACAGGCTTAAATGTTATACTCATTGTCCGGCATACACACTTGTACATAGCATATCACACATAAATTTATATTTACTTTCAATTAGATATTATCACCAATGCACATAATTTGAGAAATAACCTGACCTATGGAACTTATTATCATTTGATGAAAGAATAGGTACTGAATGAAGAAGAGTTTCAGAGCTACTTTAGATTGAGTAAAGATCAGTTCGTTCATGTGCTGTTATTGGTGGTAGAAGATCTGACGAAAAGAACAACATTTCGGGAATCAATTATTGCTAAACAACGTCTCACGGGTTATGAGCCTACTTTTCAGGCTGAAATAGTGTCCGCTTATGCATCTACGTTCGAAAAAAATCGCTCACTGTGCGATTTCACGCAAACATGGATCGCTGACGCTGACAGCTGGTAGCGGACGCGGGAACAAACATTCAGTACGTTTACTGTATTTTGGTCTAAATTTGTATTCTTTTCAATGCTTTACAATACATATTAGTTCATATATATGCTTAAAATGACATATTCGATCAACCGACATTCATTTTAAATAAGCTACAGTCGTTTCATTCCTGGTGTGTTCAAAGTCCCACTCATGTTTTAAAACGGCTAAACGTATCATACAGTACTGCCGTTTTTATGCAAAGATGGTATTAATTACAAAAACAGTTTTTAGCAACAAGAAGTAAATAACGTACCTCATAATAAGAATTTGTTCTCTTGAAATCTTTTCAGTACACTTTACTTTTCCCCTTTTAGGCTTTTTCTTTAGACAAACCAATAAGATAGCGTATAAATGTCTGTGTTCAATTTCATTTCATATCTCAAATCGTTTTTCTCGTGCATTTCTAAACCGGCTCTTGTATGTTTACGCCTCACTGCATTCAGTTGATCCGATGGTGAATATAGTATGGTGGAGCATACATGCCATGGTAACAGCGGACAAAATTGTAAACAGTTTTGAGAAATGAACCAATTTAACGACAGAAAAGCAATATCAAGTCTAAATACATATAAGTTTCGTTCGGTTTACAAAAGCGCTGTTTTTTGGAAGAGAATGTAGAGGTACAAACTGTGACGATTCGATTGCAGTTTTCATAAATTTGCCCTCCCCCCGGTTAGCTCAGTCGGTAGAGCGCTCGACGGCTAATCTATAGAACGTGGGTGTTTTCTGAGACAAATTAACTGAAGATGACGCGTCCAAAAGTCATGTGTCACGTCACGTCTGAAATTTAGGTGGGGACTTTGTCAGTTCCTAGAGGAGGAGCAGTCTAGTACTGGTTGGTTACCCAGGAGCACTGGTTAGATCAACTGACCACCGTAAGTAACTGAAATACTGAACATTGAGCAACGAACGAACGAACGAACGAACGAACGAACGAACGAACGAACGAACGAACGAACGAACGAACGAACGAACGAACGAACGAACGAACGAACGAACGAACGAACGAACGAACGAACGAACGAACGAACGAACGAACGAACGAACGAACGAACGAACGAACGAACGAACGAACGAACGAACGAACGAACGATAGAACGAACGATAGAACGATAGAACGATAGAACGATAGAACGATAGAACGATAGAACGATAGAACGATAGAACGATAGAACGATAGAACGATAGAACGATAGAACGAACGATAGAACGATAGAACGATAGAACGATAGAACGATAGAACGATAGAACGATAGAACGATAGAACGATAGAACGATAGAACGATAGAACGATAGAACGATAGAACGATAGAACGATAGAACGATAGAACGATAGAACGAACGATAGAACGAACGATAGAACGAACGATAGAACGAACGATAGAACGAACGATAGAACGAACGATAGAACGAACGATAGAACGATAGAACGATAGAACGATAGAACGATAGAACGAACGATAGAACGAACGATAGAACGAACGATAGAACGAACGATAGAACGAACGATAGAACGATAGAACGATAGAACGAACGAACGATAGAACGATAGAACGAACGATAGAACGAACGATAGAACGAACGATAGAACGAACGATAGAACGAACGATAGAACGAACGAACGAACGATAGAACGAACGAACGAACGAACGAACGAACGAACGATAGAACGAACGATAGAACGAACGATAGAACGAACGATAGAACGAACGAACGATAGAACGAACGATAGAACGAACGAACGATAGAACGAACGATAGAACGAACGATAGAACGAACGATAGTACGAACGAACGAACGAACGAACGAACGAACGAACGAACGAACGAACGAACGAACGAACGAACGAACGAACGAACGAACGAACGAACGAACGAACGAACGAACGAACGAACGAACGAACGAACGAACGAACGAACGAACGAACGAACGAACGAACGAACGAACGAACGAACGAACGAACGAACGAACGAACGAACGATAGAACGATAGAACGATAGAACGATAGAACGATAGAACGAACGATAGAACGAACGATAGAACGAACGATAGAACGAACGATAGAACGAACGATAGAACGAACGATAGAACGAACGATAGAACGAACGATAGAACGATAGAACGATAGAACGATAGAACGAACGATAGAACGAACGATAGAACGAACGATAGAACGATAGAACGATAGAACGATAGAACGATAGAACGAACGATAGAACGAACGAATCTGATAATGCAGTGACCCATATATTTTCAGATGTGCAAGTACTTCCGGTATAGACATCGGTGTGTGTCCGAGTGTCCCGAGGGTTCGTACGCAATAGGACAGGATTGAATTGAATTCAATTAAATATTGAAATGGTCAAGACAGTATGATACTGTGATAAATTATTAACTGCTGTGAGATATTTGTGATGACGTCATCACAGTCAAAGGGGCATAACTTTCCGATTTTACTCCGAAAAACAATGTAGTCTAGCTGTGCAAGAGTATTTGGACCCAACAGATTGTTGAACTTGTGTTTTGATTTTGGTCCACTTTATGTGTTATATAAATAGGTTTCGCCCATAAGTCCTGTAATTGTTTAATTTGTATACATATATACAGGTCCGTGACAAAACCAACGGATTTTGAAATATTTTTGATATACACATGTATAAATATTTTGGTTAGCAATTAATAGCAACTCTGGTTTCACTACAATCACGTTTAAATCTTTCGCCTTTTACTAAAGATTTCCGTGCCGTGGAACAATCAATGAGTCTATCGACTAATTTCTTTAACCCATTGAGAGATGGGTAACAAAAAACATGAATCTGTATTTAATACTACTAATATGCAATATAAATATATGTAATAGCTATATAAGGGATTAAACCAGAAGATGTGATAGATCTATACTACATTAAGCGATAACACGGGTCTAGTCCTTCGCACTTTGACTATTCTTTAAAAAACACGTTTTGGGTTGCTTACAATACAGACGATACTCAAAAAGAAATCATTTATGGGGCGTTTTAATTGCACGTCATGAAGATTTGAATACGACAATTAATGCGTTGATGATAACAGTTGACAATTTGATTCTACAGCTTTCTGTTTAATATCATTCACATGGAGTTTATTTCTTCAAATTCTTTATAAGCATCTATTCTTTTTTCTAACTTAGTTAAACGTGATTTTTGAAAAGTCAAACTAATTCATCCTTCGCAAAATTGACAACTTGCTAAGTAATACGAACAAGGGGAGTTTACTCCAGAGATTTCATATAACTTATTTATCACTGTTGTCTCCCTTGGATTGAAAAATCTATGGAATACTCGTAGTGCTTTCCTTTATATGGAAAAAGCGTATTGATAATATTTTTTTCTGGAAGATATCTGATGGTTGTATCAGTCATAACTTAATAAACAAAAAAGGACAACTCGATATTTTCCGGAATTCCTGGAATTTTCTTCATTTGAAGTTATGAATTTGACGGAAATTTATTTCCCTTGCTAAGAATTCTCTGGTAAGTGTCTCTCATGTATTTCCACGAGATTTTGTGTAAGTATATGTAAATTTTGGCGCTAAATGTCCATTCAGCTCTGGGAACAACAGACAGTTGTACGTCTTTTCTCTTTGGAATATTAAAAAACGGGTTGAGGCTCAAAACATAGTATTACAAAACGGGTTATTTAACATGAAGTCTTTATTGCAGGAATTTTCCTTTTCAATGCTCTAAAATAAGACTTATTTTACATTTGTAGACTGTTTACCAGTATTTCAATAATAAAATTAAACGTTTCTGTTCACTTGAATTTTTGTTATTACAAAACGGGTTGAGTCTCAAATAATGGTATTACAAAACGCGTTCTTTAAAATCATCACTTTACTGTAAGACTTTAACTTTCTGTCTCTAAAAGTAAGACATATTTTACATCTTTCTATCGATGTCTTGTTATCTAATGTTGAAATTGATCATTACTGGGAACTTAGAGAATCTTTATTACAAAACGGGTTGAGTCTCCAACAATGATATTACAAAACGGGTTCTTTAAAATTATGTATTTATATATTGCTCGAGTTTTCCTTGTAAGTCTTGTGTGAAATAAGACTCATTTGACAGTTGAAGACTTGTTTCCAGTTATTTCATGATGAAATAAGATGTTTCTGTCAACTTTAAAATGTTTATTACAAAACGGGTTGAGTCTCAAAAATTGGTATTACAAAACGGGTTATTTAACATGATGTCTTTATTGCATGAACTTCAATGTTCAATGTTCTGAAAAAGACATATTTTACATTTGTAGACTGGTTTCCAGGTGTTTCATGATGGAATAAGACGTTTCTGTTAGCTTTGGAATATTTATTACAAAACGGGTTGAGACTCAAAAAATGGTATTACAACACGGGTTCTTTAAAATTATGTCTTTAATGGTCGAGTTCTCCTTTTAAGTCTTGTGAAATAAGACTCATTTTATAGTTGCAGACTGGTTTCCAGTTATTTCATGATGAAATAAGACGTTTCTGTCAACTTATTACAAAACGGGTTGTTATTACAAAACGAGTTCCAACAAGGCACTCGATTCAGTCAAGAAAAATTATACCCGTCCAGCTTATACAATCTGATTGGCCGACTATTTAGAACAAGAGAGTGAATAGTGTAAATGTGGGAACTATCTATTAAACATTGTTCTTCGTACTTCGTCGAGCCTAATTTACAGCTCATTTAACGGGATAAACCCCCCGAACGTGTTTGTTTTCAGTCCAGTTGGCGGACATGCACGAGGTGCTTCGAAAATAGTCGGGTAGAACCATTTGTCTTTGTCGAATACTAGCGAAACAAGCCGAACATATATCCTTTGGTTTCTATGGTCATCCATGAGCACGGACCCATTGACACACGGAATTGTGTAATCATATGCAAAGTCGCCCTAAACGGCGGGTCGAAATTTTGAATTACCGTTTTTGGACTTTATTAAATAGACAAAAGTGCACATATTTATGCCTAATATTCTGTTTGAATGGATGTAATGTGTTATATTATCATGTGTTGCTTCGATGTTGTATTATTTGCCTGTAAAATAGGACAATATTTAGATTTTTTCTGGAAGTAGAAGTAAAAAAGGCTTCCGATCAATCTGTAAGGATAGATGGAATCAATTCATATGGACACCTAATCATAGGATAATGAAATACAGGTAAAAGTTTAATTCCAGTTACAAGCTGTCAATTTTTGAAAGAGTTACATCCCTATTTCTACTTAAAGAATTTGTTTCCGATCAGTGATTCTAGAAAAGATGGATGGATTCAATTCATATTGGGCACTTTTCCTATAAATAAGACCCTAAATACCTTATATCACATTTTGACATTTCCGGTTATGAATGATTTATGGTTACATGGGCATGTACACGTCTAATATTTGGACTAATTGGGCACATAAGAATACATGTATGATAGTAAAATACAGGCCATGTCTCATTTCGACTACAATCCGACTCTTACCTTAAATTGCGCCATTCTGAAAGCAGGGAGGCAACTCCTATCACAAATGCTGGCCAAGTAAGGTAGAGTTTGACCCATGTTCATAAAATTGTGGCCATCCTTAAAGAGACTAACATGCCATTATTTCAAAACGGTTGCCAAAAAAAATCCATCATTTTGAAAGCAGGCAGATATAGGTCCGTGCAGGCAGGCAACTCCTATTACGAATGGCGACCAAGCAAGGTATAGTTATGTCGTCTGTTTATAAAATGGTGGCCGTTATTACTGAGAGTAAAGTCCCTTTATACCAAAATGGTGGAGCGGTTTTCCCTGATGTCGAAATGGTTTTGCCGTTTTTGAGACGACAACGATATATTACTTTACGGTACGGTATAAAGCAATATGGCTGCGCCCTTGTCGCATTGAATGTCACTTTGTCACGAAAATAATACTGCAATTGCCTTGCTATTTAAGTAATGACGCGCGGTAATATTGGTTTGTAAGAAGATTATAAATATGTACAAACTAAACTTGCACAGACACAAAACTCTGGTTTCAAGGTAACTGGAATTCACCATGTTGAAATCATTA
The DNA here is from genome assembly GCA_032209605.1 of Mactromeris polynyma. Taxonomy (NCBI): domain Eukaryota; kingdom Metazoa; phylum Mollusca; class Bivalvia; order Venerida; family Mactridae; genus Mactromeris; species Mactromeris polynyma. The sequence continues at coordinate 2,951,346 of JASFXZ010000041.1, forward strand.
TGTTGCATAAGAAACACGACTACACGTACTATATGTTCGGATAGTACCATTACTTGGGATGCACTGAAATCATTGCATTTCCGGTGTTTGTGTCGTTAGTGTAGTGAGCGTTTTTTTTATTCTAAAGGGTTATACAAAGAGGGCACTGCTATGTTCCCAGTGTATTTTTCATCTGTTTTTATAGTCGTTATTCGGCTATATTCCCAATGCCAAAAAGGATCAATTTTTCCCAATTTAAATGTAAAAATTCCCAATAAATCTGAAGAAAAAGTTTAGTTTCAATTAAGCCAAATCAAGTTAGAGGCTTTTCTCTGAAAGGCAGTTTATTTATAGCAATTGTTGATTAATTAATCATTTACTATTAATTCTAATATTTTGCTGTAATTTATAGACTCCCAATATCCAAGATTAATGCACAAAAATTCCCAATTTGAAGGGTATGCGTCATCTTCCCAACATAAACCCTGTGGTACTTTCAAATTGACAGATTAATATGTTCGACATTTAACCAACACTGGTATCATCATATGTAAATTGTAAAATAATTGATTGTGTTCCCTCTTGAATTGTAGAGCGTGCAATCTTGGAAGACAATTGAGAACAGGCGTAAATGCAGATGTGAAATCCTCTCCTGTTGTTGATTCAGCACGTGCCCTTCAACCAGGCACAAAGCTTCATGGATATACTGTGGAAAAGGTATGCTTTGTCCATTTTTTATTGATTTATTTTCTGTTGTATTCCCCCTTCAAAGAAGTAAAAAAATTCCGATCCAGGTATTAAATATACCTTTAGATATAGATTAACAGTTGTTTTATTTCTCTACTGAGTTCTAAGTTTCAATTTTTTACAAACAAGACTATTTTCCGAATTCTGTCAGTGTTGCAAGCATACCCAAAATTATGGAAGGTCTGTTCAAGTTAGGTTTAAGTCAGTTTTGTCCCGTGTGGTATTGTTGCATCTAATGTCATGTAGTAGTCTTGTTACCTGTTATTTCAGCCCTCTTTACGACTCTTGGGCACTTACATGCTTAGGGGTCATATCATTTACCTCAAAAACACTCAAAATTTCATATCTGACCTTTGTTAATGTTGTCAGTTTTAAACAGCCATCAATCTCGGCATATGCTTGCTCTGAATCATGGAGAAGCTTTCTTGTCAATTCAATCCTCTGATTGGTTACTTATTTAATATCAAGGTCATTTAAACACATTGTCTCGATTTAGTCTATTTTATATCTGCTGTCCTGTCTATCTCATAAATATGCCCGGATCGCCAAGACTTAAGTATAGGTATTGTTTTCTTCAGTAGAAAAAAGTCAGGTTATTTTACACTTTCAAATATTATATTTTCAGGTGGATGAAGTACCTGAATTGTTTCTTGCTACAGTGGCTCTCGCTCATGACAAAACTGGAGCTAAACATCTTCATGTTGCTAGAGAAGATGATAACAACACCTTTAGGTATTGTGCTGTTGGTTTGTTTCTAGGTTTAAACTTTTGACGTACAATTACTTCATGTTATTATCAGTTATCAATTACGTCAATAATTAATAATTTATTGTTTTGCCTTCAATCACTTTCCTAGTACAAAATTGAAAAAAGGTGAGAGAAAAATTAAAACAATTATTTGAGCGCCGCCATGACAATACCTGTTCTAGTGATGGTGGTCATGACGTCGAGTGTTTCCTAATCAAAGTTTTAAGCCTCCAAAACATCTTCGGATAAAACGCTTACTTTGTGACGTAACAACTTAGATTGGGAAATACTCTATGTCGTTACCAACTTCAATAATACAGGTTTTGTTGTGGCGCAGCTCAAATATAATGCAATCTGTGTCTGTGTATGGAGTCTATCTGCTACTTAATTAACATGCATGTGCTTTATTTCTATCTACTTACATTGGTTAGATTGCTTTTTTGATATTTTCAGTGTGGCATTTAAAACTACCCCTATGGATAGTACGGGAGTTCCCCATATACTTGAACATACAGTGTTGTGTGGCTCAAACAAGTATCCTGTGAGAGACCCATTCTTCAAGATGCTTAATCGTTCCTTAGCAACATTTATGAATGCATTTACTGGTAATGTCATTTTGTTATTAAATGCATGGTTAAACCTTTTTAAGAATATAAGTGAGGTATTTGTGTTTAGGTCAAACTGTTTGTACCATAATAACTGAACTGGGGTTTTGTTTGTGTTCTTTGATTTCTATATGAGAGCCACTGTACCAACCTCTTCTTAAGGTGACGTCTTTATGTGAGAGTTTACTGTATTTAGGACATGGTATGACGATTACAGATTAGGCGTCACGGATCTTTCGTAGTGCTTTATAAATCTATGTTTATATATGTTGAATTTCAGCGAGTGATTGGACGATGTATCCATTCTCCACACAGAACAGACAAGACTACAATAATCTACTGTCTATCTATATGGATGCCGTATTTTACCCTCAACTTCGGGAGCTAGATTTCAGGTACCAATTTTGTCATTATTTCTCCATCTTGTAGTTTAATTATATATTCGAACATTCAAAAACCTTGATTGTTACTATATGAGGATACACCTTCTAAACTTGTATCCATGGTTTCAGTAAACTACAATGTTTATCCATGCTTAATTGTACACACAGGAGATTGTCATAAGCTCTTTCCTTGTATCCCATCAAGAGTTCTCACCCTTTACCCCTTCTATAGAATATGTATATATTACATTCATATTTTACAGAAGGGGCGTAGGGAGAGAACTCTAGATGGGATGAAGGGAAAGAACTCGTGACATTCTCCTGTAATTGCACATAACAGATAAATCTACTTCAAATAGTGGTTGATGTTTCGTCATTGGAAAGTTTCAGTGGTTTTACTGAGTTAACATCAGAAATATTTTTGTTTTCAGTCAGGAAGGTTGGAGATTGGAGCATGATAATTTACAAGATCAAAACTCACCGATAAATTTCAAGGGTGTTGTGTATAACGAAATGAAAGGAGTGTTTGTAAGTTACTTTTTTATAATTAAAATACTTTCCAATTTTGACCCGTCCCATGTGACTTTCAGGTACGGCCACCTGCTCTGATTTTAGAAAAGGAGAAGTTGTCTGCCCTTTGCTTTGTAACTGTCAATTTTGGATATGAATTTTTTCTTGAATACTCAACTTATTGTTTAAAAGTATACTTGGTGTCTTTATAAGTCCGATATGCGGCGGGCGGTGTCCCATAAGTTGTCCGATCACTAACTTTAGAAGCAATTGTCCAATCATCACCAAATTCGGTCAGAATGTGTGTGGGCATACTACCTCGGACATATTCGATAACAGAAATTACCTAAAATATTTCTAGTAACATTTCATGTTCATTCAACATATGCGATATATTTCATTGCAAATATTGGGTATTGGGTACAAAATATTTTGTAGGTATAAAACTGTGCATACATCAATTACATAAAGATGTTACACTGCTATCACACCTTGTGTATTTCATAGATTTCATCTTCAAATTTCAGTCAAGTCAGGAGAATATATTTGCGGAAGCAGTACAGAATAAACTAATGCCGAGCCACACGTATGGAGTTGTATCCGGTGGCGACCCAGAGAACATTCCCGACCTAACATGGAATCACTTACGGAACTTCCATAAGTCGCACTATCACCCGAGTAATTCAAGGTAAACTTGCGAAACATCGTGCCAGTCAGTATATCAAGGGTTGAAAACAAACTAACTTATATGATAAATGATGGGACCGCTGACTTTTTGTGTCTCACAATTGAAGGGCGATGGCCACTTAGATTTAATCTGGGCACTCCGTCCGTCTGTCCTTTGTGGCAGTCTTTGAGATTTTTGGCCCAAATGCACTGAGCCTCGTTTCTGAGAAGAATGCAATAAAGATGATGTCATGTTTCCACATTATTTGCTACAGCTAGTTGAAACATTTCAGTAAATGATTTATGATTCAGGGGTGAGCAGAAGCAAAACAATTATCAGTAAACATTGAGACGGCCCCTTTTCTTAAGGAAAATAATAATATACATTTATTTGTAAAATATTATTGTATCTGAAAACATATTTGCTGTATTAAATTTGTGAATTTTTTTGTAGATCTAGTCTTGATGACCATATAAAAAGTGCTGTTATTCCCTAAAAAATTGTTTTGCAATTATTTTTGTTTTGTAGTGACCTAGAAATATCCCTGCATTTAGAAATGTTAATAACTCAGATATTGCTCAGATATGTCATTTGGGCCAAAATTCTCAGAGAATTACACTTGCATTATTAATGAACATTTATGAATATTTTGGAGAGAAAAAATTGGATTACATTTTACTTGATGTTCTATGCTGTGAATGATAATATTTCTTCTTCAGAAATACTTTTTGAAACCAAAATGTCAAATAAGAGCTTGGATATTTTTATGCTTTTTTATCTTCAGATTTTTCACATACGGGAATTTTCCATTAGGTGACCATTTGAAGTTTATCAATGAGAATTATCTGGAACATTTCAACAAGATTGATATTGATACCGCCGTACCTGTGGAGCCGAGATGGAATAATCCTGTATGTAATATATACTGTATTACTACTTGATTTCAAGAATTAAGAAAAACCTTCTTTTTTTAATTAATTTGCAAAATTGTAGATTTTCTATAAAAATATGCCAAGTAACAATTTTTAGAAAATGTCTCCTTAATTGCTTCATACAGACATACTCAAAAACACTGCATTGTAACTTTTCTTATAAGTTTCTTGGAACTGCAAAACACCACTCCTCTACAGATATATTCTAGTGCCAAGTTGGCGTGTAGGTCAGACTGGAAAATACAGTGCTGTAGAGCACATCTGTATGAAGAAAATAACCACCATTTTTCTCATATTTATAACTAAGGATATTTTGTTCAATAATTAGACTATGTAGCTATTAGTATCATTGAGAGTCATAAATACAAATTTGTATCAAAACATGTGCATTATTTAAATATTCCCATATATATGTATAATTTAAACTCAATTAAGTTATTCCCAAGCTGTTACAATGATAGTTAGTTGTCATATAACTATTCAATATAATCTTGTAGAAAGAAGAAAGAATAGCTTGCCAGCCGGACACTATGTGCCCTGATCCCAACAAGCAGACGACGTTGGCTGTCAACTTCCTAATGTCTGAGTAAGTATCAACTCCTTGCTGGGATTTTGATTTCATGAGTGAACGTCTTCTTAAGTGTTTGCTGAATGTCCCCTTGGTAAGCTCAGTTGGTTAATCGAACGTTTTCTTCCATACCAGAATGGGATTTCCGGCATTTACATCTCTACAACTCTATCTTACGTCCCCCTGTGTACGATGAGTCTCGTGCTGATCACGTCACATAATGAAGTCACATAACAGTGAATAACAACTTGAATGAATTTGTAAAATAATATGTTATTACAGGTGAAAAGTCATTTTAACATTAGTTGTTTTATTTATTCTCATCCTTCATTTCTTAAAAAAGGTATGCAAGACAAAGACTCTATCACAGGCTTTGTGTGCAGATGGAAATAACTGGCTCCCCGGTAACTGTTTTCATGGAAACTCAGCAGAGCCTCATTCCTGTCAAAACAGTTACCCTCAAGCTGAATATTTCTATCCTTTCCATTGGTCAATTTCAAAACAAAGTACTGAGGCAACCAATCAGACACGTCTTCTATCTCAAATTTATAATTTAAGACCCAGATTATCTTACAGTCCACGTTGCATATTTATTTCAGCATTACAGATATCGAGGAGGCTACCACAATGAGTATTATATCGGCTTTGCTTACTGATGGAGAAACTTCACCTTTTTATCGCGCTCTGTTGGAAGCTAATATTGGTTCATCATATGCTCCAGTGAACGGGTAAATATTTACCTTCATTACTGAAGGTCACTTTGAATTTGCAAGTTCTTTATCTCTCCCCAAAATTTGTGGAGACATGTTTTTTTTTTTGGTCATCCATCTGTACTTTCGTCCATCCGTCTGTCCATCCATCACAAAAATGTGTCTTTTCTATGCTTTATTAAGGACTTTCAAATAAGTTGGTGCAAACGTTTACCATAACGTGATGACTTGCAGAAATTTTTAGCCATGTCAGTTTAAGGTCACGGTCATCTGGTGAGATCAAAGGTCAAGTAGGCAGTTTTTGGGGAGAGACATGTTTATATGTAAAAAAACCATCCAAAATAGATAATTATAGTTTTGAATAATTTAACGAACCTAACATTCAAGCTTTTTATTATTGCTGTGTAACAAATCATTCGACCATGGTTTCTGCAATATGTTCAATTGGTCACATCTATTTCAACCATCTATATCGTATATACCTCTGTTCATGAAGTTCACATGGTCCAAGTCGGATAGACAGTCGCGTGGCATTGTCTATATGGTAAATACACTTGCTAATCATGGTGTATATATTGTATAGACAATGCCACTCATTGTCCATCCTACACATATTCTTCATTCCACCTTGCATAAATTTGCATAATAAGGCTATTCTTACAAAATTGTTTGTTTGCAGTAACACAACCGACTCATGAAAAATGCCGCCGCACAATTTATTTTTTCAGGTTCATCGAAAAATATTTTTCAGTCTTTTAGCCATTACAGTACTAAACTTTAAAAAAACCTACCTACCTACCAATTGTTAAAATTCTGGGTCGCATAACTGCAAACAAGCAATTTTTTAAGCCTAATTTGCATAAATTAGCATAATACAAGTGTGTTTATTTTGGCTTTATTCAGGTTCAATGGGTACACAAGAGAGAGCACGTTCTCCATTGGTTTGAAAGGAATACACGACAATGATGTCGAAAAAGTGAAACAAATTATTTCTGACACAATTGATGAAGTCATCAGGTATGTTCAGCCTTCAGCCTCTCCTAAGTGACCCTCACTTCAATAACCACCTCTCTTCAACAACAACCTTTCTTAAACAACAACCTCTCTTCAACAACAACCTCTCTTTAACAACCTCTCTTTAACAACAACCTCTCTTCAACAACAACCTCTCTTCAACAACACCACCAATATAATTTCTCTTCAACAACAATCTCTCTTCAACAACAATCTCTCTTCAACAATATCACCAATATAATTTCTCTTCAACAACAATCTCTCTTCAACAATATCACCAATATAATTTCTCTTCAACAACAATCTCTCTTCAACACCAACCTCTCTTCAACAACATCACCAATATAATTTCTCTTCAACAACAATCTCTCTTCAACTACAATCTCTCTTCAACAACATCACCAATATTATCTCTCTTTAACAACAACCTCTCTTCAACAACACCACCAGTATAATCTCTGCTAATAGCAACCTCTCTTCAGCATCATCTTTTTCCTTTATGGAAAATACAGCACCAATATACTCTCTCTTGAACAACAACCTAGAGCAACAACAGTCAAAATATGAATTTCCTAAAGGGTGATGCATTGTACTTGTATTTTATGATGTCATATCATCTGTCTAAAAATTATCTCCACTGTGAAAAATTGGGATGTGTTGTGAAAAATCAGGATCTATAACTGTCAAATACATGTACATGTAGTATCTTTACCGCTAGTGTAGTAATTACATGTATCAGACTCACAGAAAACACAAGAAAAGTTACAATGCAATGATTTAGAGTACCTATAAATGTAGGCATTAACATGCCATTTTCTAAAAATTATTACTTGACATATTTTTATAGCCCTACATTCCAGTTAAGCATTACTAAAACAGATTGTACAATATATCTGTGTTACTGTGTACTTACATGAACTTATATTTCCTGGCAGGGATGGGTTGGAACAATCAAGAATCGATGCATTGTTACACAGGATTGAACTTAGTACCAAACATCAGTCAAGTAACTTTGGTCTGGCTCTAGTCATGGTAAGTAACACTGTATTCTGTATGATAATACTGTCGGAAATTTTATTTTGAATAATACATGGTTTCGAATCGCCCATTTCAATTCGATACATAACAATTATCGAAATTCTAAAACTTTCCCATGTCTCATAATTTACCATTTATACAGTAATTGCGATGGTTTTATTTAGTTAAATCTCTGATAGTGTAATTATTATGTTCTCGCAGTCTATCGTGTCTGGTTGGAACCATGATGGACAAGCATCAGAAATTCTGAAAGTGAACAATCAGATGGAAATATTTAAGCAGAAGTTGAAGCAAGACCCGCAATATCTACAGAAAAAAATCAAGGAATATTTGAAGGTAACATTTGTATTTACATATTTTTATAATTTATAGATGAATTTATGAATATACTATTGAGGGTTCAATGCAAGACGATGTATTTATATAGGAGTTATGATAGTCTTGCACTGAACCCTCGATATGTGAAGTGATTTTTTACGGGGATGAGTCACTTTTGAGAGGTGCAGTGGTTGAGGCGTAGAGCGTCTTGACTCTTGATCCAAAGACCACGAGTTCAAACTTAGCAAACTTCACAAACTCTAAATTTGGCGCCCGATCTGGTTGGTAGCCAGGAAGCAGTCATCGAGTGTAAGTTGCAAGAACTGGTTTCACAATCGATGAAAAATCAAAAAGTTTAAAAAACTTTCAGATGCCTATAACAGTTATCTCGGTCAGTGTAGGATTCATACTCGGGATGAGACTTACGTCCTCCATGACAATTTGACGGAAGATTGTATGTATTTCTGGATCATAATGTGAACATGGCTAGCGAGGTTTACTAGCATGAAAAGTTAACATGCTTATTTGAATGTTCTTGTGTCATTCATATCTCGTGAACCGTTAGACCTATTGTCTTCAAACTTTATAGGAATGTTTATTAGCATGTGAAGTTGTGCATCTCGCATAATCTCCACTAAGGGAAAAGAGAGTAATGGACCTTAATGCCCATTGATTGAGTAAATCCTGTGGACAGGTTTCTCATTCTATTGTCAATATAACTGTTTTGAATATTGTAGGATAATCCTCACAGACTTACATTGGTCATGAGTCCTGATGAAAAATTTGAAGAGAAAAGACAAGCGAAGGAATCAGAGAAACTAAAACAGTGTGTGGATGGTTTAACAGAGGAGGATCGTAAAAGAATATTTCAATTAGGTTTGTGTTTTGTTATGTTTGCTTAAGTTCATATTTCAAAGGTTTATTGCAAACAATTGTAACTTGAAACTTGGTACAGAAGCATTGGTTAAGGACCAAACACATAATTTATGGTATTTTTATGATGTACAGTTAGACCTCGATGATGATACCACCCTTGGGACCCTTGTAAACTGGTCTTAATATTGAGGTGGTCTTAATATTGAGGTTGAATATGTATTGTAGGCCTACACTGTGCTTCATGGAGACTGTGCTTGTGTGTTAGAGGTTAGCTGGTCATACTATAAGAGATCCTGAAAGTTACCTCCTAGCTCAACACGGCCTGCATGAAGTACAGAGGTCATGGAGAATATTTTTGTGTTGTTAATACTTGTTTATAAATGTGTATTTTGTCAGGTCAAGAATTACAGCAGACGCAGAACGCTGTGGAAGATTTATCTTGTCTTCCATGTATACAAGTCAGTGAGATTGATCGCAGTATTAAGCCAGAACCAATGGAACAGACAGTTGTTGGTGAGTGTAGAAATTTGTGTCTAATCGGAATTGTATCATATATATTTCATCAAACTACTGCAATTCCTATGTACAGTAAACTCCACTTATAATAATATTCAGGTTTAAGTTTTATATTGTTGTATCAAAATATTGCAGTATGCGTTATCGAAGTACACAATACCATAAAACCTCAATAATAAGACCACCTTTGGGACTGTTGAAAACTGGTCTTCATATTGAGGTGGTCTTCTAATTGAGTTTGAATAAAGAGCTTAATAGTGGAAATGGATTTGAAAATTGTGTTCTTAATTTCGAGGTCGTCTTATTATTGAGGTCGTCGTTAAGTGAGGTTTTACTGTACAGATTTTTCAGCCAGCTCAAATGTGACTTGAATAACCATGATGCTTTCATCACAATTAAGCTTTAAATAATGTGTATGCACATATTTCGTACATACCGTCTTCTGTGGCCGAGTGGTAAAGGCATCTGCCTTGAGAGCGGGATGTAGAAGTTTCGAATCCTGATAGGGGCCTGTCCTAATATGGCCGGTTGGTGAGCTGCCAGCTAGTTAAATAATGGTTACCCTGCGCCTACCTGCCTGGTGCCTGGCATTAAAGGATAGGAATTGGGAAGTAAGACTGGCCCTTTTAATAGGGATGCCACTACTTCATGTTTTATTCTATTTAGTTTTTGATTGTTTAATGTCCTGAAATTTTACCACATGTATTTTAGATGGAATTCGTGTACAGTATAGCGCCCAACCTACCAATGAAGTTACTTACTTTAGCATGGTGTCGTTCTTGGATCAAGTACCTGAAGAAATGAAACTGTATGTGCCATTGTTCACCAATGTTATAACAAGGTAAGAATCATTTTCCCTTTCATATATGTATCAAACAACCTTTAAGCTCAGTGGTAGAGCTCCTTGAGTGCATGATGTTGCCAGTTCAATCCCAAACTCAACATACAAAGTTATTAGCAAACGGTATAAGCTGTTCTCTTGTCTGGAGTTTTGAGGGAAGTGCGTGCACTAATTGGCTCTGTGTCACATTTATGCAACTGGATGTGGTGGTATCATGTAGCATGGCCATGGAAATATATATATATGTGCAGGAGGTTAACAGTTCGAAACCCAGCCTCAACATACAAAGTTATTATGTCTCCCTCTTTCCGAGGGAGACATATTGTTTTCGTCTTCGGCATCTGTCTGTCGGTCTGTCTGTCTGTCCAGCACAAAATCTTGTGTCACACATATCTCCAAAAGAATTTGAGCCAGTAAAAGTTTACAGGAATGTTCACCAGCCTGTGTAGTTGTGCATCTGAGGTTTCGTGTTTTGCTCTGCACAGTGAGTGCAAAGTTATGGCCCTTGACTTATTGAAAATATAGCATACAGAGCATGCAATCTTGTGTCATGCGTTATCTCCAACAGTATATAAGCTAGACTCACAAAACTTTATGGGAATGTTCACCAGCCTGTGTAGTTGTGCACCTGGGGTATTGTTCACAAGATCTTGTATATTGTTATTAGTCCAGGTTACAATTCATAATACCACTGATTGTAATTTGAGGATAAGAGAATAATAACAATAACTACTTTACCACACCAAGCTAGGGAACTATTTGCAAATGTAAAATTAGGTGATCTTTGATAGGTAGAATATACTACATGTATTCCAATTGTTAGTTCAGTATAACTGTATCTTCAAAGTAAGATCTCTTAGCTTGTCTTGTTTTATTTTGTAACAATGCATAAATTTTATCATGCCTGATCACATTTGAAAATCAATGAGTCTTTACAATACAATATGCATACAGTGATCTATGTCGATATTGTGAATTTGCAAATCATCATTTTATTGTCCCAATAAATTATGTTTAAGTAAACATGCATTGGTATGACATAAATAACTAGGTTCAGAACAAAACTCAACATGTGTTTTATTTGACCAGTATACAAGGTATGAAATTACAGCTTGTAAAAACAAAGTCGTTAAGCAATGTCTATTAAAAAGGAAACACAAATGTATGAATAAAATTTTAAAGTATGTTAATACATAAATATTTATTTAAAAAGAAATATTTCACAACCTTACTTACATGTATATATAAAGAACATTGTTCGGGAATTATATTTTGGTGTTTCAAAATATTTTATATATATGCTTAACGCCATTAAAAACAGAACTATGTTACATACCCTTCATTTTGTTCCAAGGGTTAAATGCGTTTTATTGTTACAAATCAAACTATGTATAAAATTGTTTATATTCTGGTAATGGATTAAATTCAGGGATGGTGACAACACCCCATGATAGTATTAAAGCATTCCGCTTAAAATATAAAAAGTTGATGCTTCCTTAATGTACAGAAATCATGAATGTAATAGAAAAAATGTACATAAAGACTTAACATAACATGTTTCATTTCAACTCCGTCATAAAAAAAACATTCTATTTAAATAACAATTTGCAAACATAATTTTGTTACAACAATACATATAATGATCAAATTAAAATTATTTAATATAAACATAATAACATATATGAACATATATTTACAGATAATTAAAGTATTTTAGTAGAATTCCTCTCTATCATGTTCACAATACTGCACATTCATTATGTCATCCTATACATGTATGTGGTGTGTCAATATCAGTTTCAATGACCGAATATATCAAAATCTCACTTAAAGGTCACCTTATATTCACCATGAATTGGTCTGAAAAAATTATTTTGTACTTAAAGTCAACAATCAAACCACACGCAGATAAACCCATCGTTCTTCAGCGCCAATAGTGGACTTTCATATGGAGTTTTCACCGTCATTTCTTCTTTGCTTAGATTTTTGAATTTATCTGAGAGAAATCAATGTTTTCTCTGTTTGCTGTGTACATGTTTATGTTGGTTGATTGAGATGACTTTATGGTGGATGTGCTCCAATAGAATACATTTCTTGTTTCTCATGTATGCTTATATCACTATTCATGTTTCATTATCACATGTTTGTTTTAAGTGTGAATGATGTCTGTTCTGTATTTATTTTGAAAAGCATTGTTTGATTTGTGTTGAACTCGTTTTTTACTGTACAGTAAATACTGTAATCTTGTTGACATCTTCTTGTCCTACTATCAGTTTGTGGTTGTTTCTATCATAGCACACTGTTTGTTACTGTACAGTAAATACTGTAATCTTGTTGACATCTTCTTGTCCTACTATCAGTTTGTGGTTGTTTCTATCATAGCACACTGTTTGTTACTGTACAGTAAATACTGTAATCTTGTTGACATCTTCTTGTCCTACTATCAGTTTGTGGTTGTTTCTATCATAGCACACTGTTTGTTACTGTACAGTAAATACTGTAATCTTGTTGACATCTTCTTGTCCTACTATCAGTTTGTGGTTGTTTCTATCATAGCACACTGTTTGTTACTGTACAGTAAATACTGTAATCTTGTTGACATCTTCTTGTCCTACTATCAGTTTGTGGTTGTTTCTATCATAGCACACTGTTTGTTACTGTACAGTAAATACTGTAATCTTGTTGACATCTTCTTGTCCTACTACCAGTTTGTGGTTGTTTCTATCATAGCACACTGTTTGTTACTGTACAGTAAATACTGTAATCTTGTTGACATCTTCTTGTCCTACTATCAGTTTGTGGTTGTTTCTATCATAGCACACTGTATTTGGACTTTTCACACCATCACTCTCTGTAACAATCTCTCCCATGTATTGTCCATCTGATCCTAGTTGTATTACATTGTCTGAAACATTATCACATACAATCACACGACCATTCCCATCAGTACATACTCCACTTAGTTGTGTACCAGGATATCTCCATACACCATTTCCATCAGTATTCAATGTAATCACACCTTCCTTCCAGTCAGCTACATGTATCATCTTCTCATCATCACTCACAGTAATATCCTTGATTTGTGAGAATATAGCATTTCCTGATTTATCCTTACTAATGGTCCGTACAAGTTTACCATTCAATGTATGGATATATACAGATTTATCATCACATACATACATCTTATCTCTGATGACAGCAATACATACACACTTATGTTTCATACTAAGTGAACGTATTGGTACAAGTTTATCACATGTAGATACAAACTGTATTGTATCATCATCCAGACATACTGCTGCTTCTGTACTATTTACTCTACATACTGACCATGGACTGGCATCTAGTTCTATTGATGATCTGACTGTATATGTTCTACTATCTACTAATTTTAACTTGTCATTTCCGTAATCAGCCAACAAGATATTGCCATCGTCTAAAATAAAAGATGACCGTATGTCACAAGTATCTTCGTCATTTTGTTGTCTTATCTTATGCTTTGATTTACTCAGTATTTTATAAAGGCTTTGTTTCTGTATCAGTGGAGGGCTCAGCAATCCTAATGTAACAATGCTCAACAGGAAATTCATGATGTCAGTATTTCTTGTAAATGTTAGTTGAGTTGTTTGATCATCGGTTAATTCTGACTGCAGTTCTTGACCTTGCCTCATCAAACATTGACTTAATTTAGCAATGACAAACTTCTGAGAATCATTACTTTGGTCAGACTCAATCTCAGTCTTGAACCTCATCATTTCATCATGGACGTCTTGTATGTTGTGATCTGTATCTCCAGTCTTCTTTTTTGTGTGTCTTGCATCAAGTTTTGCCATTGTGGCCGCTTCTATCTTGTCAATGATACAATTTATCTCGGCTCTGTATTTTTGTATTTCTAGCTTACATGTGGCTTTGCATTTATCCAGATTGTCATCCAATCTGTCATGCTGTGTCTTCAGTTTTGTCATGGCTTTGATCGCTTTTGTTAGATCAGTGTTGATTTGTTTGACTTGATTTGTAGGGAAGTTTGAATGTACGTACTCTGGTATGTAGTGGTTGTCATTACAGAACCTGAAAATAAAAAAAAATTCATATAAATTTTGAAACAAATAATGTTCAACATTTATTTTTTGCTTTTTGGTGAGTAAATGAGTCTGAATATCATATGTATTAGATAGAAGTAACAACTTCAATATCATTCTGAAGAATGGAAATATGTATAAAATGAACGAAGAATCTCCAACTCAGTTTTGAATAAGCGGACAAAATCCCTATCTGCGCATTCCCATGGTGGATAAAATCCCAACCGTTCTTGAGTACAAAATCTATCTTTCAGTAATTAATAGGATAACATTATATAAATATGAGTCCCATATTTCTGAATGTATTTTAATAACTAAAAAATGATTGACAATGTCTTAAATAGATGTGTTTAATCAGGAATTTAATCAAACTAATCAAAAGTCAATTGTTATGTAAGTTGGTTATATGATATTAAAATACATTTAAGTACAATTTATATGATATTAAAAGTACATTTTTTTCCTATACTAGTTGTAACTAGAAGTTTCACGCTAAGTCATTAAGTGTACCCCAATATATACCGCAATATACTGCTTCGATATGACCTTAGCTTGTTGTCTGACATGGACACTTGGGCTTAAACCAAACCGATGTCAATCACTAGTAATTAAATTGGAGGTTTTCTTCACTACAGAGAATGAGTCCGATCTTAAAAGTTATCATTATCATTTCAGTTTTTGATTAATTGGTTTTGATGACAAGATAAATCAAATATATTGACTTGACAATTTCACAAATCAGTCTATCTCTGTTTAATAATACAGCATAATAAAACTTTATAATGATTTATTGTGGTTCATATAAAATAATACATAAGTATACATACTTGTGTTCGTGTAGGAAGCACACGGAGCATCCTACCACGTCTTCACTCTGGCAGTACATGTTGATCACTTCCATGCTATGTTTCTTACATAACTGTGTGGGAAGTGCATGGAATTTAGTAGTGCCTGACCTGCTTGAAGTTGGTCTGCTGGTTTGTGGTTCAAGTAACACATGCTTTGATAATGCCTTGAAGATTTTATGACTTTCAACACAACTGGCACAAAAATATTCTTTACAAGTCGCACAATACTTCACTGCTTGTTTATTCAGTTTCTTCTCAGCACAAGGTGAACAGCATAAGTCAAACAACTCGTCACCAGCATGCCTTTGAGAATGAGTTATATTTTCACTGTCCTTCCTCGCAGCCATCTTGAATGAATTGTTTGTATATCAACCTGGTAGACAAGGAAGTGTTTACATTTGCCACGTAATTGACTATAAATAGCTTGTTTTATCTGTCCCATATACACTTAAGTTTATCAGCATGTCAACTCAACAAAGAAGAACTGTTTTCATAGTAAATCTTGCTGAATGGATGTGGCATATTTACATCAACTATACATTGCTGGACAGAAATGGTTTTATGTTTGCCTTAACCCTTCTATTACATCTATTGTTAAAAGTCAGTCTATTTCTATTTAAATTACTCTACCTATAGTCCGTTTTTGTTTACACTAGGATTGTTGTAAACAAAATGTGAAGTGTGCAGTCGATAAAAAATTGCCTCCATAAAAATAGTGTACTTCTGATGATGCATGAAGTACATATATCGTTTTTATACTCTTATGAAATAGTATGGATTTAATTGTTTATTTTTTTTACTGTAAATAACTTAACGTTTTGTGTAAACTTAAATTTTACACATTTATACTGAAGGAATTCAGAGACATATTCATGTCAGAAGTTAACGGATGTATAGCAATAGTTTGGCAGAGTTAAGATAGTTTAAAGATACATATAAAACTAAAACAAATCATTGTGAATTTCAGCTTTTATAATGAGAAATAATTATTATACAACATGAAGAAGCGAACATTACCTTTTTATTGCCCCCACTCTGAAGGGGCGGTTATAGATTTGCGTCCGTCATAAATTCTTGTGTTGCTCATATCGCCAACAGAATATGAGCCTGAGTCTAATGTTCACCAGCCTGTGAGGTTGTGCATCTGGGGTTTCATGTTTGACTGTGTCCAGTAAGGGCAAAGTTATGGCCCTTGACTTAGTTAAAATACAGCCTACAGAGTATGCAATCTTGTGTCGCGCATATCCAACAGTATATCAGCTACACTCACAAATCTTTACAGGGTTTCATGTATGGCATAACCCAGTAAGTGCAAAGTTATGGGCCTTGACATATTGAAAATGTAGCATACAGAGCATGCAATCTTGTGTCAAGCGTATCTCCAAAAGTATAGGACCCTGACTCACAAAACTTTACAGGAATGTTCACCAGCATGACAAGTAGGGGCATCTGTTTCCTATGGACACCTTTCTAGTTATGCATATACAGTGCATGGTGAAGTTATTACGCACTTCATCTCAAATACGGCTTGTTTGATTTCAACCAAACTTCATTTGATTGATAAACATCCAGAGTAGTTTTGCATTCATGTCGTTTCGTTCCACTCAGATAATTTTTCACTGAGTTATTTCCCTTTGACGTTTTTATGCATATACAGTGCATGGTGAAGTTAATCTGCGCTGCATCTCATTTCAACCCACTTGTTTCAAGGTCAGACTGATCAAAGAAAGGTCATTCATGTATGACTATTTTTCTTGTTTGCTCATTTTATTCTAACATCCAGTATCAGTATTACAATTACTGACAAACTGCCATCTGGGAAACATATGTTTTTGTTTCAAAAACACCCATCTAGTTAACTATAAGCTGTTCCCTTGTCTTGAGTTAAGGGAATTGCTAGCACCAATTAACTCTATGTCACATTTATGTAACTGGAAGTGGTGGTATCATGTAGCATGACCATAGAGTGGTGAAGCAATTTGAACCAGCAAATATATGGATGTTAACACGATTTCTGTGAACCAATCAGTATCATTGAGTTATATCATGTGACTGTGATGAGCCAATTATTTTGTTGATTGGTATCATGTGACTGCTGATAGCTAATCAGATTTGAATTATTTTGTGCGACTGCTGTGAGCCAATCATGGTTTTTGATTAATGTCATGTGACTTTGGTCAGCCAATCATGATAGGTGATTTATATCAGGTGACTGCTCTGGACCAATCAGATTTGTCTTTACTTGCAGGATGGGAGCAGGAGTCTATGACTACAAAGAATTATCTCATGAGATTGAACTTTACACTGGAGGTCTCAATTCCAGTACTTTAGTAGCGCAAGATCCCACAGATCCTGGTGGATATGATCAGGTTGGTATATTTTCAGGGTTCACACAGACCTTAAATAGTCCTTGATTTTGATGCTTGGGCCATCCATAAAGAATTGTTTGTGTAGTCCAACACTACATACACCTGTAAATAGCCCCTACCCAGAAATCTTTTCAAGGGGTCTGTGTTGGAAACTTACAACCAACTTATGAATAGTTATACACTTGTATGACCATAAAAAATAAGAAATAAAAAATTATTTTTCTACCTACTTAAATTTTTTATGGGTAGGGTTATGTCAAACAAACAATTTTAAGGGATGGTCTTGTCTTGAAAATGCCTAAAACCTGGAAATTCCTGGGAAAGTAAGCTACAAAATGATGATGTAGGGCCAGAATGTAAATAATTCTTAAAAAAATCTTCTGCTCTTCAAATGGAAAAAAACAAAATTATGCAATTCTTATAAATATTTCCTCATTTGTTTCATTCTATAAATCACAATTAAGCTTCCAAAACATCTTCTGACAAAGCACTTGGCTTGTGATGTCAAAGCTTTCGGGACAGTTGGGAAATACTCGACATCTTTAATATAAGTTTTGTCATGGCAGCTCTCGAATGTTTGCACTATCTGCTCATTGTTTGATTAATCTGTAGAATTGTATTCTTGTGCAGGAATTGTTATGAAACAAAATTTCTTTTTACAGGGTGTGCTGTTCTCATCACATTGCTTAGAACGGAATCTCGACAAAATGTTGGATCTCTGGACTGAAATATTTGACAGGTAAGAACGAATACTGTTGCTTGTATCATACCCCCTCAAGAAATAATCTTTTTTTTTGCCCCGCCCTTTTAAGAATGGTGAAGGGGCATAAAGTTTTACCCGTCCGTCCTTCAGTCCGTCTGTGTGAAAATTATTTTCCGATCAATAACTCTTGAAAGGATAGCGGGATTCAATTCATATTTGGCACATACATATAGGATAATAAAATACATGTCAAGTTCTTTATTGGTGACAAGTCTTTAATAAGTATTTAATCGATTTATAAGCCATTCCCCCAAGCCTGGAATTGGCATACTGAAGAAACCTAGTTGATATTATTGTTGAAAGGATGCCACAAAAAAATTGAGTTGGCATTTAATGATGTGCAGAATGTTTGTTAAGTCGGACATCATTCATTCGATTTTGTCGGGTCCAAACTTTTATTTCGAATAATACAAAGTTTTGAATTTCAATTTACATACCTGATATTTGTTTCTGATGATACCATGTATTCAAATAAGTCAAATAAACAAGGTTCGACTGTATTTTGTTTTCAATGTCATTTCTTTATTTGTAGATCAAACTTACGGGATACAAACCGTCTTCAAACATTGATCAAAATGACAGCGGCTGAATTAGCGTCGGGACTGTCCAACTCGGGACACAATTACGCCATGGTACACTCTGCGTCATCACTGACACCATCGTCTAGACTCAGTGAAATGTTCGGCGGTGTTACACAGGTGAGACGGTGTATCCAATTTTCATTTATCTTAATTTTAAAAAACTTTAGTTTGAACTTTACTTGCATTGATTGTGAAACAAGTATACAACCTCTAGGCTAGCATCAGTTTTTACTTGGTAGCCTGGTTTGATTAAGAGGTAATTAATTTGATACCTTAAATCCTATTTGTGATAAAGTTGGCTATATTGTGACAATCTTGTGACAACAAAACTTACGTAATTATTCAGTTACCTGCTCTTTAAATAACATTTCAGGCAAAATTATTTATAATAATAATAATAATAATTTTAATAATAATAAAAATATCAATATCAAATTCATCAAAATCATGGATATATGGGAAGTTCTGCATTGTATATTTCCATGATTGTAATGAAGGGCTTTGTCCGTAACGTTAATTAAAGAGCAGATAATTGAATATTTGTAAGAGTCTATTATCCCTACTTAAATAAATGTAATCAAACTTTTAGTAGTCTATTTGGAGTTCTAGTAGCCAATGAATAGTTGGCTCCTTACTAGCATTATTTCATATTTAATGATCACTGTTGACAACTGTTTCCTTGGTAACTGGTCAGTTGTCATGCCTAATTCAGGGATTATGAAGTTGTTTGTTTAACTTTGCTCATGGCCGGATCCAAACTCATCCTTAATATCAGGGTCCAGGATTTGAATGGATACCAATATAGAGTCCCGATCAGATTTTGAAGAGTAACTTTGTGATTTGAGTGCTGAGTGTAAGTATCCGTTGACCAATGACAGCATGGCCGTGTTCTAATTCGGGCCTAGAATGGGTAAGATTAATGTTGTTATACTATTGAATATTATCCCATTTCTCTACAACAGGTGTCTGTGATGAAGAAGATTGCTGAACTAGAAGATAATTCTAAGATTATGGAACATCTTATTGAACTTGGTCATGAAATTCTCAACAAAAATAATCTCAAGTAAGTTATCACCTCTGTCGTGTATTTTATGAGTTACCAATTGTGCCACGACAAAACTTGTATTAGTGACCAAAATCCATTCATATGTTTTAACATATTCTAACAGATATATTTTTCAACTTTCATTTCCAAAATCGGTTGTCTACTTTTCGTTTTATAGCAATTCCAATATTAAGATCAAGATGCATAAGTAAGCTACAATATGATGACGTCACGTCAGAAAGTACATAATTTGTACAAAAATCTTCTGCTCATCACTTGGAAAAAAAGCAAATTTTGCAATACTTATAAAAAATATCACTACATGTCACAATTTAGCCTCCAAAACTTCTCTGGATAAAGTGCTTAGTTTGTGACATCAAAACTTTGATTGGGAAATACTTGACGTTATAACCAACATCACTTATACAGGATTTGTTATGATCACGTTGAGATACAATTTTGAGGATTTAGTTTTCGTTTTTACAAAATATGATCGAAAAAATCATAGTTTTGAAATTATAAATTTATTAATGTTTGTGAAAGTGGAGGGTTTTTAAATAAAGGGTGGTGACCAGTCTGTAAAATCTGTCTGTGGAAGTCTCTGATTGGTTGATTCTGTGGATAGTGGTAAGATTGACCAATGGCAAGGCAGCATTGTTAGACTGGTCTCCTAATTCAGTTCATTAACCACAGACCCTGATAAATTTACAAATTATCAGTCATTTTGATAGGCAAAACTGATAATCATTTATAGGAGTAATTACCAAGTATGTGATAATTGAGAAAATACCTTGAGAATTTGCATGAGACAACCATCTGCCCACATGAGCATAATAAAATACGTTATTTATATATATTTGATTATTTTATCATCATTTACATTATATTCCCTGTTACTTTAAGGAAATTTACCTGTCAATATGGTCGACTATTTCCGAACAAGGGAGGTAAATATTGTAAATAAGGGAACTATCTATTGCCTTTTCTGGAGTGGATCTCTATTGCAGATTTTGCTGTGATGGAATCTTCACCATGGAACATTCAATAAATTTGAAATGTCTTTACCTATTTCAGAATCAGTGTCAATGCCACTCCTGATTTCATGCCAACAGCTCTGAAGAAAGTTGAGAACTTTGTTGAGACGTTGCATAGCAACAGAAAACCGGAACAACATATTCCCAAACCACACATCACTCATGTAAGTACAATGAAACCTCAATAATAAGACCACCATTGGTTCTGTTGTAAAGTTGGTCTTATTAATGAGGTGGTCTGATTATTGAGATAAAATAATATACAGTTAAACCTCAGTTAAAGACCACCTCAATAAAAAGACTACCTCAATTTTGGAACAGAATTTTCAAGTCCATTTCACCTGCTTTTCTCTTTATTCAACCTCAATATTCAGACAACCTCAATAAGAAGACCAGTTTTCAAGGTCCCAAGGGTGGTCTTATTATTGAGGTGTTACTGTAGAAAGTATTAAAATCTGTGCCATGAAATGACTTATGAGGTGGTCTGTAATTGAGGTTTTACTGGTTGTCTTCAAGGTGAAAATAGACAGTGATGTTGATGCCCTTATTTCAGCCCTTTTTTAAGGTGTGGGGGGGGGTATGGCGGGGCCTTTGAAAGGGGAAATTTGCGTCATAAATTGCCTAATTGGGGAATTTACAGGATTTCATATTACCAAATTTATTGTTTGGATGCAAGATAAATTAAGCAAAAATATATACTTTACTCTTTGGAGAACAGGGTCAATATTGGGCCCAAACGTTTTTTTAGCAGAATTTTAGCTATCCTGTGTTGAAGTTCCCTGTATGTCAACAATTTGATATAAATCTCATCTCTTGACCTTGTATGCCAAGTTTGCTCATATTTCACAGGAATGCTACGTGTATTGTCATGTACTAAAATTGTAATGTAGCTTTTATATTTGAAATGATAGTTCCCATGTCTACCAACAGAAAAAATTAAAAAGTTTTCTCTTTGGTGAATGGTGAGAATTTAAAACAGTTTGGGGACAAAATTGTCCAGCCATGAAATATAACGAAAATGCTATCTTTATTAAGCTACATGTTAGAATAAGGTCATACAGTTGTTCCTCGTTTATTCGACAACCGTCTTTCGGAAAACTTGGTATCATCCAAAATAAATATCAGGTCCCGATAAAGCTTCTTAGGCATGTTGAATTGAAGTGGGCTATTCGAAACCATGTATTATTCAAAATAATGAATTTGAGTAAATGAGGTCCGACTGTACGTGGACTTCTGTATGGGATTCAAATTTTGAGTTTTATGTCTCAGTTAATAAATTGTTATATTTCAGAATGAAATTTTTCAAGCTTCAAGCCAGAAGACACAGATTGAGTTACCATTTTCTGTGAACTATATGAGCAAAAGTATTCAGACGGTTCCTTATACTCATGAAGATTTTTCTACGTAAGTTTTAGTGTTTTTTACATTTATAGGAATGTTTGTTGCAATTTATTTTCATTCAGTTGGTATAGCCAAGCAAGCTAGCTTGATTATGTCAGTTCAGTCTTATATGAAGACAAGTTTAATTTACTATTATTTACTTGATTAATGTTTCACTATTATTATTACTATATATATTTATAATAATGATAATAATCATAACAATATGAAACAAAGTGACCATATGGAGTAAATATAGTTTTCTGCTTGCAAATAGTGACATCAGATGTTGCGTTTTCTTGAAGTGACGTCACTTACAGAAGAGGTGGTTAATCTCAGAGCAGTGCTCATTTGATCTTGATCCTGATTTCGAAAACTTATTTTTTGTGAACACTTGACCTGACTCTTGGATCGTAGGTTGTAAGTTTGAAATCAAAAGTTTGTAAAATTTTTCAGGTTGAGAATATTATCTAGACTGTTGTCATGGAAATACTTGCATCGGGAAATTAGAGAAAAGGGCGGAGCTTATGGAGGCGGAGCTAATTGTTTGAGTGGAGTGATGAGTTTCTTCTCTTACAGGTTGGTAACTTTTAGTGACAGATTAATTATTATTGACCATTTTTTAACAAATTTCATGAAAACTTATTCATGCTAACTAAAGCATATGTTATGGGTGAATAAATTCGCTAAGGACATAAGTATTGTTCAAGGTGATACTATGGCCATCCTTAAAAAAATTGTTTGTTTGGAGTTACGCAACCGACTCAGGAAAATGCTGCGACTCAATTTACTTTTTCAGGTTGATCAATGAAAAATATTTTTATTGGTCCTTTAGACATTACAGTCCAAAAAAACCTACCTATCAACCCACTGTTAAAATTTCAAGTCGCATAACTGGCAAACAAACAATTTTTTAAGGATGGCCTAATTTTGGGTTATTTATGAATGTGCAAATTAGCATGACAATACAACACCTTTTTACTATTTAAGGGATTTTACTATTTAGGGGATAGTTTTTGGGTAATTTGTAAGACTAGTTTGTACTTTGAAATCTATCAAAATACTGCTTGGCCTCAAAGTCATAAACCAGAGTGGGGAGATCAGTCTCAAACTCTTGCTTCTGATTGGTTGATTCTGAGCTGATTAAAAAAAATTGACCAATGGTGAGGCTGCATTCTTTGATAGGACTTACTTTTATCTATCTCCGACCCTTGATTCCTCTGATTTTGTCTAAATTATGATAATCAGAGACTGTAAAGATTGTAAATATTTCAGGGATCCAAATTCCATGGAGACATTGGAAGTGTTTGATAAGTCCATTGACTGGGCTGGGTCTGGCAATTTTACCGATGTGGACGTAGAGGAAGCTAAAATTACTATATTTCAACAAGTGAGTATTGACTTTCATTAACGTTTATCATCCTATGATGCATTTCAACTTGTTAAAAAAGGCACTAATGTTAAAATTTAAGTGGAAGGTCTCCCATATTTCAGAAAGAAGAATTATTACTTGTCAGTAGTCACTTAATATTTTTAGAACTTCTGTCTCATAGTGGATGCAATGTTTTTGTAATGAGTTGGTAGTGATAAATTATTTATTCAATGGCATAACATGGTCAGCTATAAACCCAATTCGATAAGACTTTCATTATCAATTTATCCATTATATTGGGTATAGGGTGGGCAGTTTGTTTAAATCATATTTTCAATTATGAACGGATGAATAGGTTGTAAACAACACCCCTAAAATCAATATCTAGGTAAACTCGATAATGAAAGAAGTAGCGAATTTGAGTTATACACAGTGATTTGAGACACAAATATACAGTCAGACCTCATTTATTCAACAACATCCTATCCAAATATTTTGAATCATATGAAATAAATACCAGGATCTGAAGTATCTTAGGCATGTTGAATTGATATTGGCTATTTGAAGTCCTGTATTTATCGAAGTAAATTTCAGATCCGATGAATTTGAATGTACAAAGTTCAACAGTATCTTTACCATAAAATTATAATATGGCATAATTATGGCTTAACTTTTGTTTGCAGACGGACAAACCGATACCACCAGGACAAATTGGTTCCACTTTGTTTGTAAGCAACATTACGGACGCCATGCGACAACAAAGTCGAGATCGACTGTTCTCCGTCACCAAAGATAATGTCGTCGAAGTGGCTCAGAGGTGAGATTTTAGGTTATAGTTTTTAACCTGGTAGTAGTGTTGAAGTCCGTTTTCACTGTTTTGCCCCTTATTCCACCTCATTATTCACACAAACCTCAATAAGAAGACCAGTTTTCAAGGGTCCCAAACATGGTCTTATTACTGAAGTTTTACTGCACATGGTGAAGTTGCGACATGAATACGAATCAACATCAGTCAAGATCGCGAACATGTCTGTCTGTGAATATTTCCATGACTGTGTATTATTCATTGAAATCATTGTTTCAGGTATTTGTTACCCGGACAGAGACCGTCATCAATATCTTTCCTTGGACCATCGAACGAGATTGTGGCTGGTAACGCAGATTGGAGAGTGATCAAAGAATGAACCAACCATTGTCGTTTCGCTATCTTCAAACCATGTCTTGAGGAAACCGTCATTTTTTTATTTTTTATTAATTGATGTCGGTATGAAAATCCAACTCTTTGTAGCGTTTATCTCCCTTTAATGTTTAATAATCATTGCCGTCTCTAGTCACCATGTAATGGTAAGAAAATTGCATCGCCACACAAATGTTATGCAAAATATTGTGTAAAGGGAGGTAACTGCTGTGGGGACTTTAACTAAGCTCATCTAGCTCAGATTTAAGGACCAAAATGTATTCTGATTTCTAAGGACCTTAACTCCTGAAAATGTTGTCTTACATTTTGAAATATTTTCCTTCACATATTTTTTGCATAGTTATCCAGTCAGTGAAAATATTCTCCAATCTCTTTTCAAATAAGAAAGCAAATATTTCGGGATGGACTGGTAAAGCTTTTTGTATGAATAGCAGCATTTTACTTTTGGGATCAAGAGAGTTGTCTCCCTTTTTTGTTGACTTGCTAGACAATTATTTTATAATTTGATTGTTCAGAAATTGGTGCAGTTTGACTACCAAGTGGCCTGTAATGAATTCAAACATTGCTGTGTCTATTAAGGCTCAATTTGATACTATTTGATTGGTATAGTTGCATATTAATTTCTAATATGATAACCATGCTGTCTTGCCTTGGAAGCGCCTCCAGGACCTTCAGTCCTTTGATTTTTCTTGCAGTTACTTAGTTTTAAGTTGTTTATTGCATTTAAGAGTGTGAAAAGTCGGTTGTGCCAAATTTTGAAAGCATCTGTTACAAAGTTACAACAAAAACGGGGATATTTCAATTTGTTTATTTTCATGAATAAATCAGGCTGTTTTCATACAATGTAAGAAATACATATAAATAAATAGTAAATAGCATCTTTTTTCGATTGCATTTTTATGAAGTTTATAAAACATGGGTTTACACTACACGCATATACAAACACTACACTACAAGTGTAGAAAAAATACTTTAAAACTTTTACAAACTACAGAGCGGTTTAGATACAGCAATGTTTTCGAGATAGGTTAAAATCACTTGCATTCAATGAATGGTTGGTGTGTAAAATAATTATTTTTTAGGAAGTAAGGACGTCATGAATGACTTCAGGTCATTTTCCTGTGCAGTGAATAATGAGCGCTGCCACAACAAAACCTGTATTAGTGACATTGGTTATGATGTCGAGTATTTCCCAATTTAAGTCCGAAGATGTTGTGGAAACTTATTTGTGATTTATGGAATTTAATGAACGAGGAAATGTTTAAAAGTATTGCATTTGTTTTTTAAAGAAACATGACGTCATCATTTTTGTAGCTTACTTTTATATCTTGTTCTTAATATACTTTTGTAAACGGACTTTTTGGTCATAGGCTTTGTCGTGGCACAGCTTATATATTATACAAGCTGTATCAGTTAGTCCAGTACATATAATTACAATGAAAGTAAACATGTTTTCTTACTAAAGCCAGTTGTTCAATAAATATCTATACTAAATGCTGTACTTGTCCATATATGTTATTTTATCTTTTTTCCCCCGTCAGTGTCTTCTATACTTGATGCATAAATCTGTAGCTTAATATTTCGACTTCAAATTAATGACTAGATATATTTTATACACCTCCATTTTATTTTTCTCTGCAGGATCAGATGGAAGTATGACTGTGTGGAGGGGGAATTGGAGGAATAGGGGAAGAGAACGGTGTGACAGAGTGGGGGGAGAGGGGAGGGTTCGAGAGAGTGGGGGAGGGGTGTGAGAGAGTAGGGTGGGGGAGGGTGCGTGAGAGTAGGGTGGGGGAGGGTGCGAGAGAGTGGGGGGGCGAGGGGGAGGGTGTGAGAGAGATGGGGAGGGGGTCCCTCTGTCCCGTCACGTCCTGTCGCGTCCCGTCTCATCCTCTGGTCCTGTCTTGTCTCATCCTCTGTCTTGTCCTCTGCATTGTCCTGTGTCTTGTTGTCTGTGTCTCCCCCCCCTCCCACTCATACATCCCTCCCTCTCTCATCCATGTCTTCTCTTACACAAGTTTTATTATAGAAAGTAGTCAATATATTTCATTACATATGCAAGTAAGTTCTAAGTTCTTTACTGAGTAGGGATACAAATCACATTTAAAAGCAAACCAAGTAATTCTGAAGAAGAATAAACATCAAAACAATATTAAAAGTGATAAATGAATCTTAAATAGCTTTAACGCAGTTGGTTTACTTTTAAAGAAGATATGTCTTTAAATAAAAGACAACAATAACATTCAACCAATCATAATAATAATTATACAAATAAGAAATATCAGATCTCCATGGAAACACATTATTACAGTATTTTAAAGTACATGTTGTATATAATTAACAGACTATGAGACAACTTCTTTACTGCACAAATACACTAACACTTTAACGAACTAAACAATTATATCGCACATAATATACAGTAAAGCCTCACTTAAAGACCACCTCAATAATGTGACCATATCAAGGATCACAAGGATGGTCCATTATTGAGGTTTTACTGTATATGGGTGGTCTGACGCCAAAGTGAAATAACCCACATTTTCATGAAGAGTTATCTCCTTGTTACTGTTCAAAAGGGGATTTTTATTTTGGTCTAGTTTCCAGCATTCTAAGATGTCGTTTTGAAGTGAAGTATGCATGCCAAAATATACTATCCCACAAAATCCTTGTTTTAAAAAACTGCAAATAAATATCATTTGTACATTTGTATAAACTAAATAACAATTTATGGCTATATCACCAAATAACAGCATGAGTACTTGAGTACTCTAGAAATGGGAATTTATGGGAAATTCAAAATACCTTAAAGTCAAATACTCAAATGACCTATGTGAGGCTTAGTTCACTCTGGCATCAGACCACCCATATCAAGCAATGTGGATTTAATAGACAGCATGTAAGATATTACAGATAATAATCATTAATCTCAACTCCATACTTCAGATTTCCCTTATTTGCCTGTCGACCAAGAATATTATGAAGTCGAATGTTACTTTTGCACTCAAACATACTAGACGCCATTAAAAGCGCAACTAAAAATTGTCCGCGTCGGCACGGTGACATTATAAAGAAATAATTATATTTTAATTCTCGAACATAATTTCCTAAACTTATTTAATAATGCAATATGTACACTACGGCCTTAGTTTGATTTCTTTTTGATGAAGGATTTACTCATTTGTAACAATAAAGCGTGTTTTAACATTTGGAATAAAATGAAGGCTTAGTGAAATAGTTGCGTTTTGAATGGCGTTAAGTACATGTTGGGTTGATCTGTAGCGGGGTAATTGATTGAAAATGCTTAATAAATACAGATTTGAGTGTAGAACACTCAACTGAGTTTAAGGGAACACTCAGAATTGTGAATATGGGGCTAGTTATATGTAAACAAACTAAATGAACTGTTATAACACAGTAGAGGAACAGAGTATTGCACATCAAGTTTTTCGACACAATCCAACAAAAAGCGGGCTCAACTATCGACATCTAACAATGCATACTTTGCACACAATGCAAAAATGATAACAAGAATGATGAAGCAAACGGTTTGTACACCAAATCGATCCTACAAAAAACAAAAAAACAACAATTTACATGAAAGAATATGCCTTACAGAACATATTTAAACAGAAACGTAAAAATTAATGAACAGGGACTTCTTAAAAACAAATCAAGTGAAACAACAACAAAAAATCACATACTAAATAAAAAAAATACTGGAAAAAACAGAGAACCCTTAAAGACAGCAAAAAATAGCCATCAGGATTAACCTTGACCCCGACTTTACAATGACAAAGGTCATTTCTCTATAATGAGGCGAGTTCAACATCTGGAATAGTTTTTTTTACAAAATTATTGAGCAGACGACGATATAGAGAATAAAACACTGACACTTTGACTTCGTATTTGGAAGGTATGTTTAAAGATGATGTTTTTCATGAAGTCATTCAAACCAAATAATTTGCTGATTTTGGTCATTTCTGAAATGTTCTCAGAAAAATTGTAACCTAGCAACCACACAGAAATATATCAATTATGCAAAGCAGTCAGAGGATTGCAATATGTCTGAACTTCGACAGCAAGTCGGTAAAAAACCGAGTGATTTTTCATACACTTGGGGAGCATCAGTTCAACAGACAATTTCTTATGTTACACAGAGTAGTATCATCCCACTATATATTAACAAGTGAAACAATCGGAAAAAAACAACATATTTTGAAAAAAGGTCGGGTAATTTGAAAGAAGAACACAACGTATGGAAACAATGGAAGATAGATTTTGGCAGACCTTACACACAAAGGGAAAAATATTGATCTAAATCTAACAAACCTCGCCGCCTGTCCGTGACTTATACAGCAATTTAACCTATTCCAGCAAATCTACACACTATATACAGTACTCTAGATATGTTCGTTTACAATTTCTGCGTGCTAAAATATCAAAAACTAATATATACATTTAATTACAATTGGGGGACTTAAATTTTAGGGTTTATGTACATTTCCACACATGAAATTGAATGCTTCATTTACATCACATAGCACACATTCACTCGCCCTTGCAGAGAATAATCTATATACAAAAATCAGTAATTTCTATATTCTCACTCAAAAGCATCACATAAAATTACAATTCAACAAAAATCACTCAGTCACGTTTTATCAACCGAACAATAGATATACTATAATATATACTTAATGAGAAACCAGGGCAATTAATTTATTAATTACTACAAATGTGATATTTTTTAATAAATGAGTCATACATAGATGTATTGGCTTTAAAAGCATGATAGACTTGAACAGAACAATAGCTATGAAAATGAGTATGTATTTGTTTTTCAATAAGAATCTATTTATAGATAATACTTCAGCCAATCATAACAGTCCTTTCAAAAATCCAACCAATGGTGTCATTTCTAACATAATTTAGAAAAAATATCCAATGAAATTTCATTGTTTTAATATATTACTTCCAACCCAACCTTGGAATATTTAATATCGATCAATATCATTTTCTTTATTTACTTTTCCACTTTGTGAAAACTTAAACATTAACGTTATATTATACTATGATTTAATTGGCACACACTTTATGATGTCATGGTTGAGACATTTACGCAGAAATGGATGTTGAACACAATATCGTACGCACTGATACGAGTACACACAATAACCGACTGTATCATCAAGAAATTACAAAGACATTATGAGGTCAAAGAAAAAATATTAAGCCATACTGTTTACTTACTGCACTACTAATAAGCCAAATGATACCCACTTCGTTGACAAAGCAATCACGATAATGAAAAAATATCTTCAAAAATAACACTCGACATTTTGAAATGTTTGTGCATATCCAAACTATTCATATTCTCGTTAACTGAAAATGACATGCCAACGATTGACTATGATAACTAAGACAGTAGTTATGAACTATACTTCCTTGCATTCATCTTGGTGCAAGACTTGATAACAATGGTTTTGTTGAATACGAACAATGGGTAACAAAATCTGCTCTCGGTACCTGGCTTCGTGCCATTGTTTTTGTAGCAAAGCACGCCGAGTACCATATCTTGGTTCCCGGTAGTATAACACAGTTCTTGTTGCTTTGAACCAGCTGGTACCTATCATATTCCTGGTACCCATCTCCAGTTTATACGTGTAACTTGATAAATCAGTCATTTCATAGCTGATTTTAGAATATTTTAAACATAATTTGTTCAATATGTTCACATATTATACGCAACATAAATTGGGTCTAACTGATCGGCCAAGAAACCGTCTCGTAAATGCATCCTCTGTTTCTCGCCGCGAGAGTTTATTGGAATAATGCCAGGATCGACTACCACAACAACTCCTACGATTAAATAATGTTCCTCTAACACGGCATTGGTTACCAAGGGAACGAGGTCAAGAGCCTCGTTTTCATTTCCATCTAACTCGACAACAACAACCAGTAGATTTGTCCACGTGAACACGGCGCTGAAATTAAATGAAACAGGGTCAGTCAACACTGTAACACCAGCATGTATATTAAAGATTCGATGCAGAACTGCTGTAAAAGCTTTTTCACCAAAACTGGGCTATGCTAGTTTAGCACCAGTCCCTAGATATTTATCGTACAGAATATCACATTAAAACAGGCCCTATTTAAACAATTTCATCATTGTATACATTCATATTTCATTGTACATGTTCTCTGATACAGCATTCCAGATTTCTGTTGCATATTCCTAAGGAAATAAACATAAATCAGAATGATTTAAAATACCCAGTACAGCCAAGTATCTATTTATATAACAAGAACACTGCAAACATAGGTATTCGTGTGTTTTTTTAAAAAACAGACCAGCTTTAACAACAGGACTACTTACCATTCACATATTTTTCTATGAGAACGTAACACACTGGTTTCTATGTCTATTGGATGGTACCTCATTCCACGCAGCATCACTGTTTCATCCAGGGAACCAACCACAAACAAAGCGTCATGGCGACCTGCAAAAAATATTTATTTTTAACATGAAACAACTTGATCTACCGCCTAACTGGTCAATCTGCCAACATGGCTATGTTTGCAAAGTTTGTGAAAGTTAAAACCTATTAATTTAACCAATCAATAATATAGTACACACTGTGATTATAAACCCCAGAATTTTGAACCAATCCTGGCAAAGAATTGTAATCTACAGTCAATGAATTTTGCTCCGCCTCTCAAATTGTACACACAATATTTTGGACAAGTTTTGAACAGCTGATGGCTATGCACAAATTTTCACTAATATTCGGAGTGACACATCTAATATCAAATACATGAGAATTTTTCACAATCTCAACTTACCTCCATCACTTTGTGTTAGCTCAGTTCTTCGAACAAATCCTAGATATCCGGTTCTAGCATACGACGATTGTGTATCTCCCGTAGCTAGATGGGCATCAAAGTGATCTGGATGTAAGGATTCATCACCATATATGGTGAAATATCCATTGGCATTGTGCGGGCTTGCCACCCAAACCTGTAAGGGATGATACAAAAATGTTTATATTAGCATTCAAACTTCTCGCTTAAATGATAAATAGATGCATCCATATGGGCTTTTCAGTAGTATGCAAATGCTTTGTTTGTAAAGGCCAAATAATTTTGAAGCAAAATTAATTGGAAAACCAATTGTTTAAGTACAAAAAGAGCCAAAACTCCAAAACTTGGCAGATTGTAACTGAAATCAAACAGTACCAGTATTTTATTATCCTATGCTTATGTGCCCAATATGACTTGAATACATCCATTGTTTTAAGAGTAAATGATTGGAAACCAAAAAAGGGCAATAACTCCTCAAAACATTAGTGGATTGTAACATAAATTAACCTTGACATGTATTATATTATCCTAAGTGCCCAATATGAATCCCCCAGACAAAAAGATACGAAAGATAAATATTTTGTTTTTTAATAATAAATTCTACTGATTTGATTTATCAGACGACCCAAAATACTTCTGCAACAAAACATTTGGCTGCAACAGGACGCGTAACTTACCTCGCCAAGATGGGAATCAGCACATTGGCCCTTTGTTTCTGGATTTGCTATGGCAATCTTCACGCCTGGCAACAACTACAATAAGAAAAAAAAATGACGTCACTAAAAATACCGACAGAGTTACTTCCCTTTTTTCCGGGAAATATCAGTCATTTTTGTACAGTGAACAAGTGTACACTAACGTTCCCGAACCTCGTATTCATTAATTTACACAGGAACAATCGTGAAAATGACCAACCAGTATCAACAGATATGTGATACTACTTGTCAATATTTCTGGTTTTGCTGATGAAAATATCTTTAAAAATTAAGGGGGAATTTAACACAGAAAAGTGGACATCTATATACTTATTGGAGACAAACTTAGGTCCGCACTTCATACTCAAATAAGACTATTGCATTTTGCACATATCCTACAAATAGCAAAACAACAAGTTAACGCCATTGTTCAACATTTATTTAGTCTTCCTGGAAACTTAAACCAGTAATAACTTTCCCTTCGGCAAGCAGCTGACAACTTCTCCACATAAATCAGACGTGCCTCACCTGGGCATTGAACCAAGACCTCCTGAGTGACAGCCAAGCACTTTACCCAACTGAGCTAACCAGCGAGCCTACAACAGTCAGTTCTTACCTTGCCCGACTCCATGAGACACAAGCTGTATGGACTTCCCTTCTCGACCAGCGTAACCCTGTCATTCCGTAATGCTCGTAAATCAACAAATACCGTCGAGGGATCAGGGCACGCAGCACCCTACAATATAAGGATCATTATATTACAACACAAGCGATCAGAATCTATCTATCATATCCTACGACATTGATCAAAGTGTCTAAAATATCCTTATCAACCATCTATAAAAACGCAAAATGCAAGATTTTTCAAATGTTCGGAACTTACGTAGGGATGACAGGTAACAACTTAATATGATATTATTTCAGTTTACGTAATGATGAACGCTATTCTTTCAATCAATGCGTATTTTCATATCAAAATGAGTTTTAAAACGCACTAAAATGACATTTAAAAGACAAATCACAGGTACAAAAATGTGCGTTTTTAAATGCACTAAGTATATTTATAGATAACACCATTAAAGCGAGACATGATAGGGATCTAGGGGTAGAGAATCTCACTCCAGTTCTGGAGGTTGTGGGTTTGAATCCCTCCTTTTGGGTAAGACTTATCTGTGGACTTCGCAATCCAAGAATTAGATGCAAATAATGGTAAGAAATCAACTTGTAGAATATTATATGACATTGTATGTAACTTACTGGAAATGATATGAATAGGAGGAACAAATATGGCAACTTTGACCATTTCATTCAAATCGGGCGTCCAGTTTTCTTTTTATAGCAATTCCAATATTATGAACAAGATGCAAAAGTAATCTACAAAATGATGACGTCGCGTCAGTATGTATTCTTTAAAAAATCTGTGGCTCTTCAAACGGAAAAGAACAAATTATGCAATACTTATAAATATTTCCTTGTTCCTTTGATTCTATAAATCACAATAAAGCCTCCAAAACATCTTCGGACAAAGTGCTTAGTTTGTGACATCATAACATTGATTGGGAAATACTTGACGTCATTACTCAGGCATGAGAATGCAAAATTTCAAAATCAGCTGAAAATTTGGCAAGGGGTCCAGGGGGCCGCTGAAGCTCCTGGCTTTTAAGCATCTGTGACGGCTTAAATTGTCTCAAAAACAACCCCTTGGGAGCGTCATATCCGCAGAAAATTCTCATGCCTGATTAATACAGGTTTTGTCGTGGCGCAGCTTAATTTTGTGACAAGAGAATCATCCACATAGTACACTAGGACTTACTGGAAATGATATGCCAATATTAGCTCTACATCCGAAGCTTGTGCTGACTGCGCGGTACGAGAGGCCAAGGTCAGCAAACAGTTTTGTAAACGATGAGGTCAGATGTATACGAGGTCTCTCCTCCGCTATCACGCAGCATATACGAACACATGACAGGTTTAATCCTTTGGCCTGAAAAAAATGACAACAATTCAATTAATACATGTTAACAAATAAAAATTTAAGCACATTTGATATTAAACTGTTTGTTTGCTTGTATTTTCACAGAATTACGAACTAACGTAATGGAATGAATTTACTTTGATTTTCTTTCGTATTCAGTTTCTTCTTTAAATCTTTTACAGTTAATTAATGATGACAATATCGTTTCTTTTCCGTATTTTTCCAATTATTTCCTATAGTTTCAATGTAGGTGTTGTTGTCAAAATACCAAATACTGCCAAATCGGAAGAAACACAAAAATAGCAGCTAACAGTTTATTCCGTTATTACCTTTAGGACAGTTTAAGGATTTATCAACCTAGTAATAATGATATCGACCAATACTTATGGAGAACCTATAATTACGAACATAAAATATAACATGATATGAAAAATCTGCTTGAAGCAAAAAACAGGACTATTTGGCTATTTAGGTACCAAGATACATTTCAGGGTTCATGCAGCCTGAATGCACAGAGTTTTCAAGGACCATTATTCAATTTTCAAGGACTATCATTAGCAATAACAAACCATGAAAATAACACACATTCAGTGGCATTTGTGATATAGTGACCTGTCAAACAATAAGTCCTTTAAGGTATTAAATTTTTGTCTAATACCTCCAAGCGATTATTAACCATTGCCCTTTTCTCTTTTGCCTTCACAGGCACGCCAACAGATTTGACAAAGCGAAGAGTACCTAGCTAAGCGTCTACTAAAATCTAACTTATTTTACCACAAAAACTTAATTTGGAGTAGAACAAGAAAATTCAAGGAGTTTAAAGGATTTCTTTTGCAAATTTAAGGAGTTATCATCCAGCAGCCTAAATTTCAAGGACTTTTCAAGTCAGTGCGAAACCTGGTTTTCATCCTCCTACCCTGATTCATAATTGACAATTAGCAATTACCTTCAAAGCTGCAGTCGAGGTACCCAGACCTCGGGTACAAAGATCCATAACACCATATGAGCAGAATGTGTCTCGAACTGAAAATAGGAAAATATACAATACATATAAATGCATAACCATACTTATTTGGGTGTGTTTAAAGGTAGATATGCCAAGTAATTATTTTGAGAATATAGTAAGTTAATGCCTCATAAAAAAATTCTAAACACTAGTCAGATACAGGTATTTTTCTATGCTAGTGCCAACTCGGCGCATACGTCAGAGTAGAAAATACCCGTATTGCACTCTTGTATTTGTGGTTTTGGGAAACATGTAATCAAAACGATAATGAAGGTATTTACCAACACTTTTCTCATATTTACAACTAAGCATATTTTTTGGACAAAAACCAAGGCTGAGCACCTTTAAGTATAAACTGTAAAGAGATTTCTGCTGAATATAACGTGTGACGTTAAAAAAAATATGTGTCAAGTTTAAACATATTGCATGTTGGCTAAATAAGCCTAAACTTAAATAAAAAATCACAAGATCAAAATTCAATAAAAATGAGAAACATGTCACGCTCACTTACAAGTAAAGTATTAAGTACAATATTAAGACCACCTCAATATTAAGACCAGTTTCTAAGGGTCCAAAAGTGGTCTAATCATTGAGATTTTACTGTATCAAGAAAGCCAACCTACCTTTATACAAACTGACAGCAGAGAGCCACACCGCTGGGTTGGCTTCCACTTCTGACGGGGGAACCAGCAACGAATGATGACCAGAGTATATACTGTAATATAAACACAATTTACTAACATTGTTTTCTCTAACCAAATCATTGCATCAATACAAAACATATGACACTTGAAAACCACCACTAATACATGCTGCCAGATATTGTTCATTCGAATTCATTGGGTCTGGAATTTTTATTTCAATTAATACATCGTTTCAAATAGCCCATTTCAATTTGACGTGCCTAAGAAGATACATCAGAACCTGATATTTATTTCGGATTATACCCAGTATTCAGATAGAATGTTCCCAAGTATGCTAACCGCGATATTGCCATTTGACCCGGTAGTTTTCTCTTTGACGCCTGGAATTTCCAAAAAGCCATATTTTGACTGTCGGGATTCTGGCTGAAGGGTAAAAAATGTTATTATAGAAATGGTAAAATCCAGTAAAAAATTATCAAAATGACCCTCGAGATTCAGCACCTAGCGAAACCCCTGATGGCGATTCTTGACTGATTTTTCTGACAATGGCAACGCACCTGACTTAATGTGTCAAACTTATGTGCTTAAGATTGAAAAGTAGCTAACCTGGCCAGACACCAGAGAGCAAAACCAAGTCCACTGTAAGGATCGAGACACAGACACGCCTCTCTAGAGGGGTAGAATTCACATTGTAGTTTTATACATCGACACAAAGCAGTCGCCGCAGCATGAGACATCTGTAATATAAAATAATATTACGATATAAACTACGAAAACTATTTCCACAGCGTCAAATTCCCATTCCACTTAAGTATATTTTTCCTATGCACCGTGCAGCCACTACTTGGAGTCTGGCATGCGATATTATCCACTTATACAGTATACAGATAATACCTAATTACACAAACTTCAATGTTCCACCATACTAATTACTGCATGGAATTAAATATTAATTAGATGTGTCCACATGGACATGGATGCCCCGCTATGAACTTACAGTAGAACGCAAATACCACTATGAATTAAATTCACCCTTCCTTTCAAGAGTTATCGATTGGATACCAATTTTTGCAAGAACAGACTGACAGACAGATGGACAGGGGTAAAACGTTATGCCCCATCATCATTCTTAGAATGGCTGGGGTATAAAAATGAATATAAACACAAATAAGTGATTCTTACTTTAACACCAGCAAGCATTCCCGTTGTTGAGACACTGAAGTCGAGATAACACAACATTTCCGGAGTAGGAGCTTTATATATGGCAGACAATTTCTTCTTAGGCAAATCATCAGAATCTAGAAGCGTAGGCCATGATCTGGCATCCACCACTCCAATGGCTTCCTGAAATGCAGTAATTTATCATAACTGACACTGTTCTGTGCAACAACGATGGTTTGTCAATAATACATTGAGAAAATCCTCAAATAATTCATTTTGTATCAATTAATACGTCCCCAGTGGGTAATCTTGTTCACCTTTTGTTGTTTTTGAATGCAGAAAACAGCAATTCCATTGGTTGCTTGAAGATTTTTTAGCCAATCCCCAAGTATTAACAGCATTCTGATTGGTTGATAATCAATCTAATCTAATTCCGTTAAATAACAGACAGCTATCCAATTAACCCAATGCAATTAGTAAATATGACACATCAGTTACTTCCCTTGGTGATTTTTTAAATTTACGAAATTGTGTTCATTTTTGTCCAAAGAGCTCAAAACCACAGCTCACACTGACGCTTAACAAAAATATAAAACGGCATGGCCTTACCTAAAGCAAACTGCCTGTTTCTCAGCTCATTGATATTCAGAAAATTAGTAATTACACAGGTAAGTTGATGATTTCTAGATGATTAACATTATTGCTTACCTTTGTTCGTAATAATTTAATAATTGCACTACTAGTCAAGATGGCCGATGATTTTGATACATCGACGATCATTTTCACAGTTGGGAGTGTGGTTGTAACATTCTGTGGGTGGGGTGGTCGTATCGTAACTGGCACACAGCCTACAATGGTTACAATAAGAAATTCAGTATATAATATAAATCCATGTAGATTATTTACATGTCCTGGGCTCGGTATTATAACAGATACTTACACTCAGCACTAAAATCACGAGAGTTTGAAAATGATAAATATTCTTTGTGGTCCATTTTCTGAGAGATTTGAGTGTAATATGAGATTTGAGTGTAATATGAGATTTGAAAGTAATTATTAAGTATGAATGTGGAGAGTGACACTAAAATTAATTACTCCCATGGGAAGGGGATAAGATAGAGTTTTCCAGCATTTCATTTGTGTAATCGCGTGAAAGCCCGGACTGGTATGCAAGACAACTAAATCCTACATGTATTTATATAAGACAATAAGAGTGCACAAAACTTGATTAATTCCCAACCTGAAATAATTGCCGTAAAGCCTGTAATTTC
Organism: Mactromeris polynyma; assembly: GCA_032209605.1. Classification (NCBI taxonomy): domain Eukaryota; kingdom Metazoa; phylum Mollusca; class Bivalvia; order Venerida; family Mactridae; genus Mactromeris; species Mactromeris polynyma. The sequence continues at coordinate 2,990,082 of JASFXZ010000041.1, forward strand.
AGTAACAACAAAATTAGTAAAATATTCTGATGATTAAAAAACTGGATTTTTTTGAAAAATTTAAGATGTACAAATATCTTTCTTCAGCAAATACAGATCAATATATTATGAGTTCATTCTTTGTTAAAGCATGTTTATTGATGTTTAAACTATAGGAAACATATTTTTCATGTTTGTTCAGGTAAACAAATGAACAAAAAATGAGCGTAACATTACTTTAAACTACGTACCAACATAGAGACAACCGTAAAAAGCAGCGATAAGCTCGATCCCCGGAGGATATAGAAGAGATATATGATCTCCGGAATTCAACTTCCCTCGTTCCATCAACATACACCCGATCCTCTCCGCTCGTTTATGTAACTGTGAACACGACATGGATAGCTGTACCTGCACCTAGAATAGAGAAAAATCCCTGATTTATTTTGTAATCCCAAAAATGTTGCTACATTACATTTATGTGAAAGAAATTTTGCGAATAATGCCAACAAAATATTTATGAGCAGTACCCAGGCAATTCATAACATATATGATACCCTGGGTATAAAAGGCTAGCAAAACTTCGTAATGCATGAATATTCATTAGCATTTCTCGACCAATGAAATGAACAATAGCAAAAAGAAGGAATCTCCTTTGTGAAGAGTTTTCTGCAAATTCTACAAAAATGAAAGCCGCTATCTCATTGGATCGCTCAAAACCACTATTTCATCCATAATTCCTTAGCAATTTCTGTATCACATGCGGCCAATCAAGCGGCTCGATTTCACCTCATTAATTATCCATGAGTGCAAGATTTTTACAGTCAGTTTGCCCAGGGTTTCATATTTGTTATAAATAGCCTGGTTACCAAGAATGTAGCAGCAAGAGAGCAAAGCAAATAGAATAATAATCATAATAATAACAACTTTATTTAAAAAGGCAACCAGTTGGGCAAGCCCTGTCTTCCCTGTGAGCCTCTAACATTTAACAGAATTATTTTATCTTTGAGAACTATAACATCATTATCAATATTTCATGTAAAATTAGGAATAGACTTTGATAAAGAAGCAGTTTGGATAAAACTATCAACATGATGAAAATCAAGCAAAAACTTTTGCAGAATTTGAAAAATTTCATGTTAAATATAAGTAAACAAACGAACATGTACATTAAATGTAGTAAAAACTGCAACAAAACTGTTAAATCAAACCAAACTGAGGCAGTTTTCACAAAAACTTAAGTCTGAAACTTAAACTCAAACTTAGACTTTGAAAAACTTACATTTATCTGCATTTTGTTATCATCAATTCTAAACCAATGAAATTCTGTCTGAATAATTATTGTTTCCATCAGTGCACTTCTGCTAATTTTTATTAAAATCTACACAGTTATAACAAAATAGGAGCAAAAGAGTATTTAGCATTTTAAGTCTAAGTCCGAGCTTCAGACTTATAATCATGTTTATGAATAAGGGCCCTGTTTTAAATTGCTTGATAGCAACTTCGAAATTGACCATGATGTCCGCTTATGGTTACAGAATATCAGTTTCAAGATCAGTCCCAGAATGCAGCTATGTCATTGGTCAATTTTAATACTACTCAGAAACAACCAATTAGATACTTGTGTTTTGAGACCAATCTCAAAACTCAGATCAATAACCAAAGACCCTTTTTCTTAAGGTAGAAAAAGTATTGTCTTACAATTGGACAAATTGAGTTACATTTAATAATGTTCATAAACAGTTGGACGGACCTCGATCATTCGAATTCATCAGATCCGAAATTTTAGTTCAAATAATACAAATTATAGCCCATTTCAATTTGACATGCTTAAAAAGATACCTCGGGCCTGATATTTATTTCAGATGATACCAAGTACAGTCAAACCTCGTTTATTCAACAACCTTCGATCCAAAAACTTGGTATCATCCAAAATAAATATCAGGTCCCATTGTATCTTCTTACACATGTCAAATTGAAATGGGCTATAAACCATGTACTACATAAAATAGAACAAAATCTAAGACCTACCCACTTGGTAGGGCAACAAAATCTTAATCCCACCCATTTGGTGGGGCAACAAAACACTGAACTAATGTTATTTCACACCTATAGTTTTACTCTGAAACTATCTAAGTATTAACAAATGAATGAGTAATATTGTTGGATTTTTGTCTACAATTGTTGTAAGGTAATTAAGTGATAATATAATTTTACAGAGTGGAAGAATGATAGGGAATTGAGACTTATTTCTAAGGGCAATTTCAAGGTTAAGTTTCATGTTAATAGAAAGATACCCTACACACTTCTCATAATTTGCTGTACTTCTAGCAACATACAACGTTCTCACATTATATACTTTTAACTATTAACACCTTTAAAATGAGAAATTAATGATTATATAAAATACATAGAAAATACTATTTTTAAACTGTCCATTGGATATGGTTTCTTGTTCGATATTCTAAAACACTAGACCATTGGAAAGTTTACAATCTAAATTTTCCATAAATATACAATTAAATATATTTGACGCAACCCAACCACAAACACTGAAGCAATGTTAAAGCTGACCACATATCGGGAATTTCTATACAATATATATGAAGAGATACGAAGTCAGTAATATTTACTTGCTAAAACTATAAAAATGGGGGGGAATGTAGGGTAATTTGAAACAGTGTATTGGAGAGCTCTACCAACTGAGTTAAGGCAGACAGGCACTGGCTATCAGAAATGGCAGACAAATAATCTTATGTCAAACAATTGCAGAGAACCAACAAATGACATTGGCAGAAATGTGCTTCAATGATCAACTAGGAGGGGATTCTGGTGCAATATACAACATAATTGCGATATATTGGACAATAATAACGATTACAGTCAGGATTAAATAGAAATATTCAAATTTCCACCTTACACAGCATTTAGCTTTCCAAGGAATGCAGCCCTGATGTTAAATATAGAACGGGAATCAAATAATAAGGTCATTGATTCAGCTACAATAAAGATGATATAGTATTAAATTCTAATCAAATATTCGCACGAAACGGGATAAAGTAGGGAACAGAAACTATAGGCAAACTGTAAAAAAGATATATCAACATTCAAAATCATTAAAATTATTAAATAGGACCCAAGTTTTCAAAATTATAATTATGTTTATTTATACAAAGATGCATATTATACGTCCATGCGTTTGATATGAAGTAGTGTTTATACATATGGGTGCAATAATGGCTGGTTAAGACCATCCCAGGTACCCAGGCTATTCATAACATAAATGATACCCTGAGCAAATTGGCTAGCAAAACTTCGTAATGCATGAATATTCATTAGCCTTTCTCGACCAATGAAATGAACAATAGCAAAAAGAAGAAATCTCCTTTGTGAAGAGCTATCCATATCGCACGAGGTGTGTGTCAGGCGGCCAATCAAGCGGCTGGATTTCACTTCAATAATTATGAGTACGAGTTTTTTACGGTCAGTTTGACCAGGGTATCATAATGTTATGAATAGCCTGGGTACGGAGGATGGTTAAGACAGGGTTAACCATATTCTTTGGAAGCATTTCTTTTATTTACAGCGAACAGATGAAATAACTGACTTTTCCAAACCAGTAGTATTAACATGATGGCTCGCAAGCAACTGACAACTTATCACATGACTCAGAGGTGAAGGTCATCATCCGTGGTTTTGAACCTAGGATCTGTCGAGAACTCCTGAACCGAACGAGACAAATATACGCAGAAGGGGCCATGGAAATTTTAAGTAATTCTAATAAATTATACGTAGTGTATGATACAAACAGTGTGCTTAATGGATTCCCAACACCAATTATAAAATGTAAGCAACATAACACAGCAAATTATTGTTTAACTGAACAACACAGACAAAATCTGCAATAAAATTGCATTTAGGAATTTAGTATGTAAAAAATGGTAATGATGAGGTAGGCAACCAATGAGAGTGTATGTAAGATAATGTTATACGATGCAACCAATGAGATGACTTGTTACAACAGGTGTTTGGATAATAAGTAACATTTTAGCCAATGAGAGAACAGGTAACAGCAAGTCAGCCAATAGCATTGAAGGTTACATTACGGTATATACCTGTGGAGGCCATGATTTTCCAGATTGTCCATGCTGATAATTCACAGAGAAATACATCATGAATATAAATAAAATCACTTAAAAAATACTTTTCTAGATCTATGAGAGAAGAAAAACATAATAAGTATTTGAATACAAAAACCACAATTGTGCAGTCACATCTACAAAATAAACTTGGTGAAATAAAGGGACGAAAGCAAAACTGTTTTATCTATTTCTTCACTAATAAGCATATAGGTAAGTTTTGCTTTCATCCTTCCATGCATGTAACTAAAAAAAATGAAATCTGGAGTAATATGAAAACTAATTCCAAAACAAAAATTAATTCACGCTACCATATAATGTACATTTACAACAAAAAGTGATAAAACCAAAAACTCAACAGATGTTTACATCTTAAATCCACTCGGGCTTTGTTTAATCAGGCCTCATAGTCACAATATTCTACACTTAGGCCACACCAAATTGATCAGTAGTTCTTCGGATTTTTTGAAGAAAAAGATGGGGCGAGCGAGCGAATTTTTTTTTTTAATTTTATTTTTTACTTCTCAGAATTTCACAGGCGGCGAGGTTTTTTTTACAATTTTATTTTTCTTATATTTCTCAATATTTAACTGACGGCGCTTTTTTCCCAATTCTATTCTTTTTAATGAGTAGCAAATTACAAAAACATTGAGCAATGCTGGTTGCAAACTTAAAACTAGACATCAGGCAACTACGTAAGCTTGCATTAAGCACCTTGTGCGTATGTGAGCTACCCACTTTGACTTGAATGTTACCATGAGATGCACAACTAGTTTCTGTTTAATGGGTCATAAATTCTCCTTAAAAGTACCTTCATGGCTAATATGCATTAGATGTCTTATACATCCACACATCTGATTGCTATGTTTGCCAAGTTACTTTTCTTTGAGAACTGAGTATTTCTTGCCTTAAACTAAATATTAAATACCTGGACACACCGACTGACAGGGCGATTCTTAACCATGTGAAAAATGTATAGCTAGTCTTCTTATGGCATTTCAAGTTTAAAAGTATTATGTTCAATAGCACCATGTTAGTCTTGGCTGAATTTCAACAGCCAACTTCAGAATTTCAGTTCCATCTGATTTCCTCTGTTTTGGACAAAATAATGGTTATTTTGTAAAGCCTCAGAGTAAGGGGGCTTACCATTTTGTTTTCTAATTTCTAGTTGTGAGGCTTTTCTTCTTACCTATATTAATGCATTTTTCCAATCAAGATGTTTATAACGAAGCATCGAATCGTACACATATGTGTTGATCAGAATAATAGACTGACCAAACACATATTATACAGCTCCATGCTCGCTTTATTCTATCCGAATTCGTTTACATTTTCTATTGTCATCTGTTTTCGCGACTGCATGAATTTTCCAGTATTCGTATGATTTTCCAAGCTTGTCACAAGTATTTCATGTTACACAAGTATCCCAAACCTTTAAATGTCTGTGTGTGTATCAACGTTCATTTAGCCTATAACGTTTTGATGCATTGAATATAAATTTCCTCCACATTGTCTACGATCCTTGTAGGTACTCCCATGTTTACAATGCATTGTGGGAGTGTTAACTACGTTAAGGATGTACAGATGTGATTTTAATGACAGATTATATCATCGATGTTAATTGTGGGCCAGTTTAGAGGAGCTAACTGTAATATTATCACGACACCATGTGTGAAATGCAAAGCGATTTATTTATTTAATTTGGAAGCCAATGAAAAGATGTTACTCTTGAAAGCTTTAAATATTGGACAGACGATTTTCGGAAATCGTGGGATCTCCCGAACGGTTCAGCAAACGGTAGCATTTGTTCCAAAAGGTAATTAAATGAATGAGAGTACCTTTAAATGCGAAAAGTAGCCTTTATTAGCGCCGAATTTCGCGCACAGCAAAAAATAAAATTTGATTTTTGACGGAGGTGCGAGCGGGTAAATTTTTTTTTTATTTTCTACTCTTGCATTTTAAAGGAGCGGTAAATCCGACGAACTATAAATAAATTTGGTGTGGCCTTACTTCAGTTTGAAAATTGAATTTCAATTATTTGAGTTTTTCCCGAAAGGAAATTTTAGGGAAAACTCAACAAAAATGTTAATTGTTTGAGGTTGGTATGTTATGCTAAGGCCACACCAAATTGATATATAGTTCGTCGGATTTACCGCTCCTTAAAAATGCAAGAGCAGAAAATAAAATAAAAATTTACCCGCTCGCACCTCCGTCAAAAATCAAATTTTATTATTTGATGTGCGCGAAATTCGGCGCTAATAAAGGCCATATTTCGCATTTAAGGGTACTCTCATTCATTCAATTACCTTTCGCTACAAATGCTACCGTTAGCTCAAGCGTTCGGGAGATCCCACGATTTCCGAAAATCGTCTGTCCATATTAAAAGCTATCAAAAGTAGTCGTTCTTGAATGTCGTTCGTAACATCTTTTCAATTGGCTTAAAACTTCAATAAACTGATCGCTATGCATTTCACACATGGTGACGTTAAAATATTACGGACAGTAAACTAAACTGGCCCACAATTAACATCGTTGATATAATCTGACATTAAAATCACATTTGTACATCCTCGAAGACGACAACGATATTAAATATATTCCTAGCAACCGTAGTTAACACTCCCACAATGCATTATAAACATGGTAGTAGTAGAACCTGCAAGGATCGTAGACATTAAATGCATCAAAACTTAGGCTAAATAAACGTCGATAAAACCGCTACACAGACATTTAAAGGTTTTGGATACTTGTGCAACAAGAAATACTTGTGACAAGCTTGGAAAATCATACGAATACTGGACAATTCATGCAGTCGCGAAAACAGATGACAATAGAAAATGTAAACAAATTCGGATAGAATAAAGCGAGCATGGAGCTGTATAATACGTGTTTGGTCAGTCTATAATTCTGATCAACACATATGTGTACGATTCGATGCTTCGTTATAAACATCTTGATTGGAAACATACATTAATCTAGGATAGCATGGAAGAAAAGCCTCACAACTAGAAATTATAAAACAAATTGGTAAGCCCCCTTACTCTGAGGCGTTACAATAATTATAACCATTATTTTGTCCAAAACAGAGGAAGTCAGATGAAACTGTTTGGAGATTTTTCAGACGAAATTCTGAAGTTGGCTGTTGAAGTTCAGCCAAGACTAAGGTGCTTTTGAACATAATAATTTTAAACTTGAATGCCATTTATAAGAAGACTTGCTATAGAGTCTTCATCTGATTAAGAATCGCCATGTCTGTTATTCGGTGTGTAGATATTAAATATTTAGTTTAAGGCAAGAAATACTCAAATCAGTTTTCAAGGAAATGTAACTTGGCAAACATAGCAATCAGAAGTGTAGATCCACCAAGGCATTTTTAAGGAGAATGTATGACCCATTAACAGAAACTAGTTGTGCACCACATGGTAACATTCAAGTCGAAGTGGGTAGCTCACATACGCACAAGCTGCTTAATGTGAGCTTATGTGGTTGCCTGATGTCTAGTTTTAAGTTTGCAACCAGCATTGCTCAATGTTTTAGTATATGCTACTCTTTAAAAAGAATAGAATTGGAAAAAAGCGCCATCAGTAAAATTTTGAGAAATATAAGAAGAAAAAAATTGTGAAAAAAACCTCGCCGCCTCTGAAATTTTGAGAAGTAAAAAATAAAATAAAAATAAAAATTTCGCTCGCTCGCCCCATCTTTTTCTTCAAAAAATCCGAAGAACTACTGATCAATTTGGTGTGGCCTAAATACTTGAAAATTTAAAACTCAACTGAGTGAAAAATCAGCTGATTTGAGTATGAGGTCGAGGGAATATTAAGACGAGATTTTTTGTGAATTTGAATTAAAAATCTAATTCTAACCTGAAAATCTACAGCAGAAAAGAGATATCAAAATTCTGTTGTCAAATATCTCTTATCACTTCTGGTTTGATAAATCAGCTGATTTGACTACGAGGGAAAATTGAGATGAGATTTTTTTGTGAATATGGGGCCCCAAGAGTCACATCTCAAATTATGGTAATGTATCTGAAAAATTTGGTATACTATCAAATCTCTACAATACTAATGAGGCCAAGCAATTAAATTCTAGCCTGAAAATCTACGATAGAAACCAAATGGCAAATTCTATTGTCAAATATCTCTCATCACTTCTGTTGAAACTCGACCGAAACAAAAGTATATTTAAAATAGTTGGTTACATATTGACAAGAAGAAAGACAAAAATAAAATATGACCAGAAAAAATTAATTACAGTCGGACCTCATTCATTCGAATTCATGGGGCCTGAAATTTTATTTTGAATAATACATGGTTTGGAATAGTCCAATTCAATTTGATGTGCTTAAGAAGATACATCGGGGCATGAAATTGTTTTCGGATGATACCAATTATTCGGATAGAAGGTTGTCGGATAAACGAGGTCCAACTGTAATTAGAAATCAATAACATCTAGTGTCAAATAAAAGGTTGACATTCATACAAGGCCAATTTCAAGCCACAAATTTGAATGATTTTATATCAAGCACCAAGTTGCTAAACACTTGAACATGTACATTTGGCCATTCATAATACAACTATTTTGAGTACACCCAAATTAACACTAATATTTATTGGCTCTTATGTAAAGAATTTTCTCTTTCAAGTCTAAATGTCTAAAAAAAATCTACCAACCCTATCAAAAGAATGTTGGGTAGGGAAAAAATAAATATTTAAGGATGGCCTGATTTGATAAAACAAATTTTTCAAGCTGTCATTGATATATTATCATACATTTGTTCAAGTGTTTCACAACAAAGTCTTGAACAGATTGATTCAGGAGGCGTACATACCTTTGAATTGAGCAATGTGTATAGGTTATGATCGGGGGTTGCCTGAGCTCTGTATCGTAAAATCTCCGTCAAAAATTGATGCTGAAATAAATTAGAAATATTTTTTTAACAAATTGTTGACGATGCATGAAAGACTGGTGATCACTTCTCTATATAATTCAGCAAAGTTTATGGCTTAACATTTTTAGGATAATGAAATGTTGAATTAAGAAGTTAAAATATCCCATTCTATCTGCATGATTTTAGATGCTTTAACGACAATGAAACTAATAGAACATTTACCTTTCTCGAACCATCTCCAGTTTCTTCATCATTTAGATTGAGTTCTCTCCCTTGGGCCCATGCCATTCTAGCCCCTTGTACGATGTTACCCACATGTACGGCAGAAGGGGTCACGTCCCTATCGGGTCGGTGTTCACGGGGTTTCGGAAGGTTTGTGACACAAGTATGGGGACACATAAGCACATTAGCGGGATGCAAAGATCCCTCCAAGAATTTCTTCCTAGTCTCATGTAAATGTATACCTCCTAATGGAGTCTGTAATGATGGAATCAAAATATATAAGTAAGGAAAAGCTAGATGGTTGCAAATTTTGGAGAAGCAAATTTTGGAGACGCATAAATTATATTTGAGACACATATTTTGGACAAGCATATCCTGAGACAAATATTTTGGAGATGCAAATTGTAGTAATTTGGTAGGCATTTTATTCATACTTTTCTTAAAAATAGGATTAATGTTGGTAAGAATGGAGTCAGGTTTAAGAGCGACTGAGGGAACTATAAACTACTGTTTCACAATGGTAGTTACAATAATTACCTTTGGTAAATAATTAGGTGGAACGAGAGCAAGACAGAATACTCCAACTTGATGTATACTATCCACGGCTTGTAAGACACGAGACATCCACTGGAAACTCTCCTCTTCCGGACAGTCGGGTCTTTGTTCAGCGATTATCACAATACGTTCATCCTTCAATACTTCGATAGAAAACACAGCGATCCTAGAAAAATTGAAAGAAAAAGAACCGTACAGTGCTAGCCTGGGTTTGGAATGCTCATAGACAAACAAGATCTGTCACTGTAAGTGACGAATGCCCCTGAGTATGATGGATAGATCAATAATTAAGTGAAGGAACTGATGATTAAATGTGGTTTGACCTTTGAGGTATGGACATTGGTCTTGCACGCGACATGTCGTGTTTTTGTGCCACACACATGCGCCAGGGTATTTTAAAGTCACAGCCCGGACAGGAAAATTAGGTATTTTTTTACAACTGAAAAGAGGGCCACTCTGGAAAGGACTACATTGTAGTACACTTTCAGTTTTGTGATACAAACTTATAATTGAAGCAGCAAGCAAGGGGGAATTATTAACATATTCAAAATAAAACATTTCAGAGAGAGTTACCTTCCCCTGTATATAAATTTCATAGGTTCTACAGCCAACACTGTAGCAATGATATCATCGGTGTTATGTCTCCGGTTTGAGATCTGCATTAATCCTTCCTTACTTCCACACACAAATACAAGACCACCCTGAAATAGTACAGTCAGATTTTATCAAGGTTATATTATGGTTCAAGGATAAAAAGAACGCTAAAGTTACAATTATACAAGCTGCATAAATGTTGACTAAATGACTTGGTAGCCTGTTGACCTGTCATTCCGACTATCTTAACGACTTTTAGGTACAAATGTGCTTAGGGGTCATATTATTTACCTTAATTTCACTCCAGAATTCATATTAGGCCTTTTACAGTTTTAAACCACAAAAAATGTCAACAATTGGAGAAAAACACCCATAAGCAGACGTCAATCTTGACAGGTGCTCGCTCTCGATCATACAGAAGCTTTCTTGTCAATTCAAAGAATGGCAGGGGGGGGGGGGGCATAACAAATATTGACCTACAAACACAGAATCATTACCAAAAGTGACATAAATACTTACTGGACCAAGAAATCCAAGTAGACCGGTCCGTACATAAATCTTGTCCCCTGCTTGTCGACCATCACTATTTAATGGTTGAACCTGTAAGTATTAAATTGTCAACATCATAAAAGCAATACAGTCGGACCTCCTGCGTTCGAATTCATCGGGTCGAAATTTCAATACATAATGTCAAATAGCCCATTTCAAATCGACGTACACAAGAAGATACATCAGGACCTGATACTTATTTCGGACGATACAAAGTATTCGGATAGAAGGTTGTCGAATAAACGAGGTCCGATTGTATGTCATACACTATGACATTGAAATAAGACATAATGAAGACCACTTTTCATAAACAACAGTTGATTTTTCGCTTAAATCACAAAGTCATTTCAAAATAAATACAACATTCTTACAACCATTTTGTTGAAAGTGGTGTCAAAATATCTGACAAATAATGAATGCGAAATAATAGAAAAGGTAAAATCAGCCGATTTAGTTCAATAAAGTACTCCCAAATCTACAGTACACTATTTCAATTTAAAATTTCAACACAAATAAACACAATACAAACAACATTCTACAAAACATTAGGCACTGAGAAAGTGCAAGTGTAAACATGTACAACACAATATTATCACATCTTGAAAAAAAATGACCTCAGAAGCCTTAAAAAATCTACATTGATATAAATGTAAACCAAATTCTTAGCTTCAAAAGCCTATTTACATACCTGGAATGTATTTACAGTGATCCCTTGCAGTCCCCAATACTGAACCCCAGTGTACCCGGAACACACACACAGCTCCCCTACTTCATCAGTCTTACAGAGGTATGGAGCACCGTCTATCTTGACGACAATCATCAAAGCTGTAGGTCAAATACAAACAACAAATTAGGCCAGACTTAACCAAACTAGAGCTATCACTGAAGGTGATTAATACCCCCACAATACCGCTTTGTCAGACATATTTTTGATAAATTCAAAGATGGCCGCCAGTCAAGACAATGAAATTATCTATCACTATCTATCACTACAGGACCACAATCAGAATGTGCCGACAATATACACAACTAGGCTTGGTAGAAATAATTCATGGAAAACCATGTTATGTGACATGACGGAACAAGTGGTGATTCCCATATAGCCCCCATTGCATATTTTGAAGTGGGGTTATAATAAGAATTGTGTACATTTTAATATTTCGGAGGTGATATGAATACCACAGTATGGGAGTCAGGTCAAAATCAATAAAATAGAAAAAATGAACAGTAATATATAGCACTTTGTCACAAAGAAATATAATGATACATTCGACTAGAGTATGAACTAGTAACACCAATATATTTGATTTTAACTCCCAAGATCTGAACATTTTGCATTCAAATTCGAACAAATATAGCAACAAAGCGTATTAAATTGATACAATTTATATTCGCAATCAAGACATTTTGTTCCATTGTCCTTGACTGCAGTTTCACAGATTTAATCAAATAATCAAACTACCTGGATATAACATTATATTATGCCTTATTTCAATGGATTTTAAAAGAAATCCCGTTATTTTCACTGAAAGGCGAGTCTTCAACAACAAAAACAAACCATTTGCTAGTATCTGAATGTAATAAACCAAAAATGCTGCCAACAGAACAGTAAGAACTAATCAACAGTTCCTGTGAAATAAAAAACTGAACTTGTATAGAATTGCTCACAAAAAGCTGGGCAAAATGGAACTAAATCAATGCAAAATATATCAAACAATATGCTAGAAATAACAGTTATTTTCACAGAAAGATAAGTCGTTTACAACTAAAAACAAACCATTTGCTAGTAAGTGAAAGTAAGAGAAACTATTTTTAGTAACAGTGACCTTGACCTTGGCCCCACCAGCACCAATATCGAACTTGACCTGTATCTTCTGATGTTACACCTGTGTACCAAAAATTTTTCAAATCTGTCTAGCCTTTCATGAGTTATTGTCCGGAAACCATGAAAACCGACAGACCGACCAACCGACCGACCGACAGACAGACAGACCGACCGACCGACAGACAGACCGACCGACCGACCGACAAGCTCACTCCTATATACCCCCTCAAACTTCGTTTGTGGGGGTATAATTATAAGGTCCAGTAACAGTGCACCATTATTTTGTGTTCGGTAACTAGGTTGGGGAAAACATTCAAATGGGGAAAATATAGCTGAATAATGGCTATAAAAACAGCTGAAAAAAACCTGGTTCGGTAGCTTGCCAATTTTCTTTAGATATTGTAGATTTTTAGGCACAAAAGAATTCTTAAAACTGGAGAGACTGGTCGGTGCCGAACCTCATTTTAATAAATATCGGTCACAATGGAGACACAATTCTAGCATTATTCATCACAGCGCAGGACTGATGGGACTAGTGTTAATGTTGAACCCTGAAGTGCAGTACAATTGTTTTACAATGGTACCATTACATGACCGTAAGGTAACTCCTATGTACCCTCTTCCAACTTGGTCTGCATTAACTTCGACAAATACAGAACAGTAAAACCTCACTTAAAGACCACCTCAATATTAAGACCACCTCGAAGTTATGAAACAATTTTCAAGTCCATTTTCAGTTTTGCTCTTTATTCAAAATCGATATCAAGACCAACTCAATAACAAGACCAGTTTTCAAGGGTCACAAGGGTAGTCGTATTATTGAGGTTGTACTGTAATTCAAAAGGACTGCACAGCAATTAAACAGGAAAAGAAAGTTAGGTACAAACTGACTTCTTAGCACTGAAACTGTTTTCAAGGGTGGTCTTATTATTGAGGTTTCACTGTATTTTAAAAGTAGAATTCAAAATGTTTATAATCTAAAACAGATTTATTCCCTACCTCCTGGCATAACTTGACCACAGTCTTGTAACGTGAGAGAGGTAAGACTGTTTTCACTGTCCACTCTCACTACACCATAACTTAGACCCTGCATAGATAGTATACCACGCCCTGTAGCACTAGAACTTGTCCGTCCAGGCCTGAAATATACAGCGTTAAATATAACTACAGTCGGACCTCGTTTATAGTACAACCATCTATCCGAATACTTCGTATTTTAAATACAGACAGAATCAAGTAACAATATAAACAGTGCATGGTATTAAACAAAGCATCTGATAGCAATGGAAGAAAGTGTGTTGTTGTTTTTTTTGCAAGGGACTCTCAGTCACATAAGCAGCCCGGATCATGTAGTGATTATTCCAGCAATTAGGGTCAAAGATGAATGCAAGGGGACACCCGAGTAGAAGCATCGACCGTCCAACTTCACTTACAATTCTATATACCTGGGGAGATTCAAACCTGCAACAGAGAGGGGGCAAGTGATTGGAAGTCAGCGACGATAACCACTTGACCACGGAGGCAGGCCCCTTTTAGAAAATATCCGTAAATGTCTACTTACCTACGTACAGATACTGTAAGAGCCTCAGAACTACTAGCACACGGACATATAGCTTCTGGTTTTAAACCTTTAGGTTGGAATGCATTCAGGAATGCATCACATGAAGTTAAAGACCCTGAAAATAAAGAACAACCACAGTTTTACCAATAACCGACCATTTCACACAGAAAGCCCAAAAACCAAATGTTTATTTTAAAACTCCAGTACTTTACGTCAATTGTGAAAACAAGAAAATACATCTTATATCAAACATGCACTCAGACTGCCACCATGGTTTCTATCCAGTATTCATGCCTAAATCAGGGAGTGCGAAGACCTCAGAAGAATCAATCCCACAATTCCAACCCATGACCTTTGTGCCATCATGGCTCTTCATCCTTTCGAAAAAAATGCTGAAAATGAATCCACTAGACTTATTGAAATGACAAGAATGAAGGATACTTACATGGATTAGCGCCATCAGCCACCAGTAGTAATCTCAATGAACTAAAATTAACGTCTTTGTGATCTTTCTGTGCCAGCAAACCCCAGTGCATATCTCTAGATTTCACAATAGCAATAGACGCTGAAATAGAACAAGTCGTATGATTTAATAAATGTTCAGAGCAACAAAGCAACATGATATTGACAATACAACAGGTGAGGAGCAAGCAATATCAGTGACCATAACCTCTCAAGCGCACAGACCCCACAGTATTATTTCTCTCATACTATAACAATACTATTCAACTTGATATCGCCTCAGTGAGATAGTTATGTAATCAGGTAATATTTTCATATGTCCCTATCTATCTCTTAACTCATCATAGCCATTATATAAATATTGACTGCCTTGAGGGTGACAGTGCATCTTGTCAACCCGAGGCAACACTGTCGACCGAGGCTTTAGCCGAGGTCGACAGTGTTTGTCGAGGGTTGACGAGATGCACTGTCACCCTCAAGGCAGTCAATATTTATTTTATTATACCGAACAAAATAAAAATAAAGAACCTGGCCATGGCGAACTGTCGTCTGATAATGTAAACAATCCTCTACAAGACACAGACTCATATGTATCATATGCATACCGGGTAACGTTGCGGTTAAACGCTTACCCGCTTACTCCCCTTGTATTAAATAATTTATTTCAAAACTAGAAATAGAAGCTAGCTGGCCTTCCGCACGCTCATCATTGCCGTCGGCCATTTTGTTTGCAGTTTTTTAAACGATGTCAACAGCAGGCGACATTGCAGGGTAACAGTTAAAAATGTCGCCCGCTGAGGTTTATATGCAATGTATAGGGAAAACAGTCACGTGAGGTATAATAAATCAAGTTGTTCTTAATAGTTCAGTCCCTGGACTTTTTTGTGTGAATTTTTGAAATCAATATCTGTTTGCACTTAATAGTAATAATCGTTACAGTAAGACTAGTCAAGGGTTCATGAAATGGCCGCCATCTTGGTTTCCATGGAAACTGACATGATGTCAACAGTCCACCCTCGTTAAAATTGAACTCCAGGCACAAATATACACATAAATACCCTGGACAAAATATTCACACAAATAAGTCCTGGGACTAGACTATAATGGCAGACATATAATTAAACTCTACAATGGATTTCAAAATTATATGTGTGTACACAGTCGCTGGTATGATATTGTAGTCTATACATTACAAATACAGTTGGACCATATTCATTCGAATTCATCGGGTCCTCAATTTTATTTCGAATAATACATGGTTTCAAAAAGCCCATTTCAAATTGACCTTCCCAAGAAGATACACCAGGACCTGATATCTATTTCAGATTATACCAAGTATTCGGATAGGAGGTTGTGGAAAAAACGAGGCTAGACTGTATGCATTTTAAATTGACAGCTTTGTGCAAATTAGCCAGTGTTTATCAAAATAGTTTATTTTAATTAGTAAATGCTTGGCAACACAGGAATTCCAGGCAACATGGGTACACAAGTTTCAGATTGACACAAGGCGGGACAGACTAAGGTGTGACTTTATCTCGTACATGCTTCCCTAGTGACATGGGTACGCAAGTTTCAGATTGACACAAGGAGGGACAGACTAAGGTGTGACTTTATCTCGTACATGCTTCCCTATCTGTGAGGATAATAATATACTAAGCATAAGTCTGAATGTTTTCAACATAGCACAAGAAATATTTCATGTTTACCTTTGTATTTTGTAATCATTTTCATCCATGAAGCAGGGTCAACTTTCATCAAGGAGTAAGGAATAAATATAACATGCATACCATTAAATACACTCTGAAATATACAAAAATATAATCCATTTATTATTGTTGTTATGTTGGTGTTAAAGATGTATCTGGCTCATCTGAACCTAAAATGTTTTATTGGGCTTTATCCAGTATTGTTGTCACATGGTCTAAAATATCATTAATAAGAACCATTCACATGTATAACCATTTTAAACAATCTTGTATAATCATATTACTAACAGACAAACTGTTAAGGCAAACAAATGAGCAAAAAAATGAGCATAATATATCTTTAATTAACATCATGTACTGCGATAAGTTGATGTAACCATTGCTACCTTGGTTATCAGTACTAGTTCTCCTGCAAGCAACTGACAACTTTACCACATGAATTGTGATGATGTCTTTGGATGAACTATATTCATTCAACTTGTCACAGAGAACATATATTTTAAGAGTGTTAAAAAATAAACTTACACACAATATACCATGCCATAGACCGACATCTCGCTTGAAGTCTAAAACACACACCATCACTTCACCTGTAAGATATATATACAACTTAGAAATATTCTTAACTTATCAAATGTTATAAAACATACCACCATATTACTTATTCCACTCACAAATCAGCAGCATAGTCTAAAAAAACAGCCATGTTCTTATACAAACTCAAATGGTTGTTTTGACCCTGTGCCATGAACTCACTGCAATTTTTATTTCAAAGACATTCATCAGTTATTATTCAAACACTATTACTGTCACACTTAAATTCAACATTTATTCATAAACTATAATTTTTCACTCTTAAAAATCAATTATCCATAAACTATAACTTTTCACAATTTTAGGCCCTCAGACTATGAAAAACTATATCGAGGGATCGAT